>CM026403.1:61027810-61116678 GCA_014843695.1 Archivesica marissinica
TTGATGAATGTGAGTGTATATGTAGAGGATTGGATGAATGTGAGTGTATATGTAGAGGATTGGATGAATGTGAGTGTATATGTAGAGGATTGGATGAATGTGAGTGTATATGTAGAGGATTGGATGAATGTGAGTGTATATGTAGAGGATTGGATGAATGTGAGTGTATATGTAGAGGATTGGATGAATGTGAGTGTATATGTAGAGGATTGGATGAATGTGAGTGTATATGTAGAGTATTGGATGATGTGAGTGTATATGTAGAGTATTGGATGAATGTGAGTGTATATGTAGAGTATTGGATGAATGTGAGTGTATATGTAGAGTATTGGATGAATGTGAGTGTATATGTAGAGGATTGGATGAATGTGAGTGTATATGTAGAGTATTGGATGAATGTGAGTGTATATATAGAGGATTGGATGAATGTGAGTGTATATGTAGAGGATTGGATGAATGTGAGTGTATATGTAGAGGATTGGATGAATGTGAGTGTATATGTAGAGTATTGGATGAATGTGAGTGTATATGTAGAGGATTGGATGAATGTGAGTGTATATGTAGAGGATTGGATGAATGTGAGTGTATATGTAGAGGATTGGATGAATGTGAGTGTATATGTAGAGGATTGGATGAATGTGAGTGTATATATAGAGGATTGGATGAATGTGAGTGTATATATAGAGGATTGGATGAATGTGAGTGTATATGTAGAGGATTGGATGAATGTGAGTGTATATGTAGAGGATTGGATGAATGTGAGTGTATATGTAGAGGATTGGATGAATGTGAGTGTATATGTAGAGGATTGGATGAATGTGAGTGTATATGTAGAGTATTGGATGAATGTGAGTGTATATGTAGAGGATTGGATGAATGTGAGTGTATATGTAGAGTATTGGATGAATGTGAGTGTATATGTAGAGGATTGGATGAATGTGAGTGTATATGTAGAGTATTGGATGAATGTGAGTGTATATGTAGAGTATTGGATGAATGTGAGTGTATATGTAGAGTATTGGATGAATGTGAGTGTATATGTAGAGGATTGGATGAATGTGAGTGTATATATAGAGGATTGGATGAATGTGAGTGTATATATAGAGGATTGGATGAATGTGAGTGTATATGTAGAGTATTGGATGAATGTGAGTGTATATGTAGAGGATTGGATGAATGTGAGTGTATATGTAGAGTATTGGATGAATGTGAGTGTATATGTAGAGTATTGGATGAATGTGAGTGTATATGTAGAGGATTGGATGAATGTGAGTGTATATGTAGAGGATTGGATGAATGTGAGTGTATATGTAGAGGATTGGATGAATGTGAGTGTATATGTAGAGGATTGGATGAATGTGAGTGTATATGTAGAGGATTGGATGAATGTGAGTGTATATGTAGAGGATTGGATGAATGTGAGTGTATATGTAGAGGATTGGATGAATGTGAGTGTATATGTAGAGGATTGGATGAATGTGAGTGTATATGTAGAGGATTGGATGAATGTGAGTGTATATGTAGAGTATTGGATGATGTGAGTGTATATGTAGAGTATTGGATGAATGTGAGTGTATATGTAGAGTATTGGATGAATGTGAGTGTATATGTAGAGTATTGGATGAATGTGAGTGTATATATAGAGGATTGGATGAATGTGAGTGTATATGTAGAGTATTGGATGAATGTGAGTGTATATGTAGAGGATTGGATGAATGTGAGTGTATATGTAGAGGATTGGATGAATGTGAGTGTATATGTAGAGGATTGGATGAATGTGAGTGTATATGTAGAGTATTGGATGAATGTGAGTGTATATGTAGAGGATTGGATGAATGTGAGTGTATATGTAGAGGATTGGATGAATGTGAGTGTATATATAGAGGATTGGATGAATGTGAGTGTATATGTAGAGGATTGGATGAATGTGAGTGTATATATAGAGGATTGGATGAATGTGAGTGTATATATAGAGGATGGATGAGTATAGATGGATGAATGTGAGTGTATATGTAGAGATTGGATGAATGTGAGTGTATATTAGAGGATTGGATGAATGTGAGGTATATATAGAGGATTGGATGAATGTGAGTGTATATGTAGAGTATTGGATGAATGGAGTGTATATATAGAGGATTGGATGAATGTGAGTGTATATGTAGAGTATTGGATGAATGTGAGTGTATATGTAGAGGATTGGATGAATGTGAGTGTATATGTAGAGTATTGGATGAATGTGAGTGTATATGTAGAGTATTGGATGAATGTGAGTGTATATGTAGAGTATTGGATGAATGTGAGTGTATATGTAGAGGATTGGATGAATGTGAGTGTATATGTAGAGTATTGGATGAATGTGAGTGTATATGTAGAGTATTGGATGAATGTGAGTGTATATGTAGAGGATTGGATGAATGTGAGTGTATATATAGAGGATTGGATGAATGTGAGTGTATATGTAGAGGATTGGATGAATGTGAGTGTATATGTAGAGTATTGGATGAATGTGAGTGTATATGTAGAGGATTGGATGAATGTGAGTGTATATGTAGAGGATTGGATGAATGTGAGTGTATATGTAGAGGATTGGATGAATGTGAGTGTATATGTAGAGGATTGGATGAATGTGAGTGTATATATAGAGGATTGGATGAATGTGAGTGTATATGTAGAGGATTGGATGAATGTGAGTGTATATGTAGAGGATTGGATGAATGTGAGTGTATATGTAGAGGATTGGATGAATGTGAGTGTATATGTAGAGGATTGGATGAATGTGAGTGTATATGTAGAGTATTGGATGAATGTGAGTGTATATGTAGAGGATTGGATGAATGTGAGTGTATATGTAGAGGATTGGATGAATGTGAGTGTATATGTAGAGTATTGGATGAATGTGAGTGTATATGTAGAGGATTGGATGAATGTGAGTGTATATGTAGAGTATTGGATGAATGTGAGTGTATATGTAGAGGATTGGATGAATGTGAGTGTATATGTAGAGTATTGGATGAATGTGAGTGTATATATAGAGGATTGGATGAATGTGAGTGTATATGTAGAGTATTGGATGAATGTGAGTGTATATGTAGAGGATTGGATGAATGTGAGTGTATATGTAGAGGATTGGATGAATGTGAGTGTATATGTAGAGTATTGGATGAATGTGAGTGTTATGTAGAGGATTGGATGAATGTGAGTGTATATGTAGAGTATTGGTGAATGTGAGTGTATATGTAGAGTATTGGATGAATGTGAGTGTATATGTAGAGGATTGGATGAATGTGAGTGTATATGTAGAGGATTGGATGAATGTGAGTGTATATGTAGAGGATTGGATGAATGTGAGTGTATATGTAGAGGATTGGATGAATGTGAGTGTATATGTAGAGGATTGGATGAATGTGAGTGTATATGTAGAGGATTGGATGAATGTGAGTGTATATGTAGAGGATTGGATGAATGTGAGTGTATATGTAGAGGATTGGATGAATGTGAGTGTATATGTAGAGGATTGGATGAATGTGAGTGTATATGTAGAGGATTGGATGAATGTGAGTGTATATGTAGAGGATTGGATGAATGTGAGTGTATATGTAGAGTATTGAACTATAGGAGAAAGTGATTCGATTTGGTAGAAAGTGTCCACATCCATTGACTTCTAAAGTAAACTATGTATACTTGTAACACGACAACGAGGCAAGATATACACTTATTGTCAATGGCACAACTATTGGAAACACCATGTGACCTTTGGAATATGCAATACTCGACGACCTTTCGGTGTCATGTCAAGGTCAGGTGAAATCAAGTATGTGTTCTTGTGTCGAATCCTAGCGTGGGTGTTTGCATCTATCAGCGTACTATTCTACCATTATTAGTATACAGTTATGGACACTCAGTGAGGTAAATGTCCGCCTCCGTGGTCGAGTGGTTAAGGTCGCTGACTTGTATACCACTGTAACCTATCATCACTGATCCGTGTCTCATTTATATGAAAAAGTTGGCAGTTTCCTGCCCAGGAAATGTGTTATTAGGTAATTTGCCCTTATAGCCCACAATGGTGCTGATGCAGGCGGAAAAACCCGAAATATAACATATATCAATGAGGTAAATATTTGTTCTCTTGACCCAGAAGGGCGATGTTGACCGAGCTTGAATAGAACATGGTATTGACCTCTTCGAAAGTTCATAATTACAGACAACTTCTCATAGATATAATCATATAGATTGTAATTTAACACCAACGATAGACTTGCTGGCTGTAGCCATGTCTGTTGACAAACAAACATCAAATGCGCAGAAAGTCGTGGATAGACGCCGAGTAAATCCAAAGGTATTTTTGGAAACATCTAGTATGTATTACATCTATTCTTAGAAACATCGAGTGGTTATGACTTATAATGACATGTACATTGTCGAATCCATTGTTATCGAGAAACACATCTGGCTATGTGATATTGACGTGGAGAGTTGTGGCAAACATGTGTGCATCTAATGTTAATTTATTATTATATATATATATTTGTACGAGCAGATATATTTATGTATACATGCATATACAAATGGCATTACAGTGATCAGATATATTTATACACAAACGATACTACATTGATCAAAAATATATATACATCAATATACAACTTACATTAAAACGATCAGAACTATTAATTTTATGCATAGATGTATAGAGAATGTAGATATATTTCTTTATTCATAAAGGGTGACATAGTTCTTATCTAATCCTCATTGGTGGCCTCTGCAATTTAATAGTGTAGCATAGATATGATGTACATACACAATACTTACATCACCAATTACATAGTTACACCATACAATATACATGTAAAATGTTGTACAATGGGCTTAAACAACATCACACAAGCAGGAAATGTGATCGAATTACAAAACAACATAAGCATATTGAAAATATATTACAAGCAGATATAGCAGTCTACCGATTAAAAAGAGGTTGTAACCATACTTTCAATATTGCTGCGAACAAATTTAAAGACATGAACAACCTTGAGTTCAACTGGTAGACTATTCAAACTCATTGGACTAGAGAGTTCTAATGATTGATTGTACGTTTTGCTGTGTGTGTGTGTTTTACGTTTATTTATCGTCGCTACCGGTTGCCCATGTGAGCGACGCCTCCTGAAGAGATTAGTAATTTTAGATTTTTGGAGGAGAGTGCAATGATACAGACAGAGACCCATTCCAGAGTCTCCTCTGGTTCTTTTACGTGCACGATGTAAAGCATCAACACGAGACCTCGGTTTAACGTCCCATCTGAAAGACTGTTAATTTTATTAGGGTCAGGCGGGGGATCGAACTTGCGATCCCTGGATTACCAGTCCAGGTACATTTTGCTCATCTATTTCTTGTAATATATAGATCAGTAGTTGAAACAAATCTCCGAATGTCATGTATGAAATAATCTTAATTGAAACAATGAGTCAATTAATTCGGCATAAGATCGGCATACTTTTGTACATTGTTACTGATATTTGCAAAATGACCCGTTTGTCAAAATTCATCATATTAATTTCAAGCATTGCTTCACCGAAAACAATATATTATTGGTCTAGAATGTACTTGAATGCTCTTCGCTTCAATCTTACCATTGTGTCAATATATT
Source organism: Archivesica marissinica (assembly GCA_014843695.1). Classification (NCBI taxonomy): domain Eukaryota; kingdom Metazoa; phylum Mollusca; class Bivalvia; order Venerida; family Vesicomyidae; genus Archivesica; species Archivesica marissinica. The sequence continues at coordinate 61,033,452 of CM026403.1, forward strand.
GCTGGATGGTGTTACCTCATATGATACAACACTGATGAAACTGTTGTTGGATATATGTATTGCAGTATAATACATGTGCAAACTGTAGTTGGATATATGTATTGCAGTATAATACATGTGCATACTGTAGTTGGATATATGTATTGCAGTATAATACATGTGCATACTGTAGTTGGATATATGTATTGCAGTATAATACATGTGCATACTGTAGTTGGATATATGTATTGCAGTATAATACATGTGCATACTGTAGTTGGATATATGTATTGCAGTATAATACATGTGCATACTGTAGTTGGATATATGTATTGCAGTATAATACATGTGCATACTGTAGTTGGATATATGTATTGCAGTATAATACATGTGCATACTGTAGTTGGATATATGTATTGCAGTATAATACATGTGCATACTGTAGTTGGATATATGTATTGCAGTATAATACATGTGCATACTGTAGTTGGATATATGTATTGCAGTATAATACATGTGCATACTGTAGTTGGATATATGTATTGCAGTATAATACATGTGCATACTGTAGTTGGATATATGTATTGCAGTATAATACATGTGCATACTGTAGTTGGATATATGTATTGCAGTATAATACATGTGCATACTGTAGTTCAGGTTGCAGTGTTTTACATAATAACCAAATGTTACTGAAATTCCTTTCACAAAATATTTGATATAGAACATTTTAATGAATCATACATGTGAAATCCAGGCGGTTTCTCTTATTTGCAAGGCTTCAAGTAACATAGAGTGTAGGATTACGGAGATTTTATTTTCGCTGAGCTGCCATCATTAATAGAACATTTGTCTTGTCTGTAATACTCTTCATTCCATTTTGACAATGCCAGTATTTCAGGTTCTCCAACGTGTGTTGTAATCTGGTTTGAACATTTCTTTCATCATATGGACATCAGGTAATGTAGTATCATCTGAACATAACTCGATGCCTGTGATTTTATTCGAAAACATCAGTCACTGCGGTATATCATTAATAAAAAGTAAGAATAAAAGAGGATCTAACAGTGAGTCCTGTGTGACTCCATGATTAGCAATAATAATATTCAGATGAAACAAACGTCATTTATAAAAACTGCTTGCTTTGTGTCACTAAGATTGTATTGATAAAACTTAAATGTATTGTCGCTACATTTGATTAATGATAATGACAAGATCAAAATCTTTCTGAGAGTCGACAATTACAATTCCTATCCAGTTGCTGGACAAACATGGTATTCAGGAATGAATCGCAGGTTAATATTCATCGGGGTATGACTTACATTTGGCATATTACAGATGAAAATATTTGTGTTAAGCAATTCACTAGGCACTAGGGTTATTTCCCTGCAAGCTTTGTGTCCGAGTCACCTTCCTTCGTGTGTACTAGAACCAGTATCCCTTCCATGCATATCGTTGAGAAATTACCAGTTGCAAAATTCAAGTTAAATATATCCGTTATGTGCCCCCAATAAAATGTCTCGGGTTTCAATAACATTATCATTAATTCGGTCATCAGACAACCCATATATCTCAGCTTGTTTTGTAATAGCATCAGTCACTTCCTGTAAAGTTCCTCGTATGCTGTGTCATCGATTGGTAGATCACTGTCACAAAATTGTTCCCTTTCATCGTCAGTTACGATGTTAGTTTCGTCTGTTCATTTTCTTTAAAATACCGACAACAGTCATCAGCACTTAATTAGTGGCCTCCTTTGGAGCTCTTTTTATTAAAATACTTCCAAAAAACGTGTAGACGTTTAGTCTTTAGCGACCAGATTGCCTTCATTTTAATCATGTTGAAACAATTCTTCTTATGCTTAATTGCCTTTCTTTTCCATTATTGCAAGCAGATAAACGTAATTTAAATTATTTAAGGTACTCTTGATTTCTAGCTGTGACACCTTCGCCGTCAAGCCATTCATTCAGGAATTACACACACTGTTTTACCTTCTGTTTTACGTTTATTTATCGTCGATACCGGTTGCCCATATGAGCGACGCCTCCTGAAGATATTAGTCATTTTAGATTTTGGAGGATAGTGCAATGATACTGACAGAGACCCATTCCAGAGTCTCCTCTGGTTCTTTTACGTGCACGGTGTAAAGCACCGACACAAGACCTCGGTTTAACGTCCCATCTGAAAGACTGTTAATTTTATTACGGTCAGACGGGGGATCGAACCTGCGATCCCTGGATTACCAGTCCAGCGTGTTACCACTGGGCTACAGATCCGTCTGTCACTGTTTTACCGACGAAACTGTTTGTTTATAAGCCACCGAGTCGAGCTCTTAAATAATAGCTGTGCAACGTCAGTTATAATGTTCGTGAATTATGACATTATCAACTGTTTTCTCGGTTTGGCATTTCATTAAATATCGTATTGAATTGTGCTAATATTTCTAATGGTATTGCAACATAATTGTTTATTAATATAAATATATATATAGGATCTTACATGACTGGTGATTTCATACCATATTTTGTGAAACTCGTTTTGAAATGTTGCTATGTTATTAAGTAAATAAAAAACCAATCACCAGCTTGACTAAGCTCAGATTGCATAACATCTTTAAAAAAAACTAGGGATGGCAACGAATAGCGATTTTGGTATTCGAATATTCGGTCGGGAAGATATTCGAATATTTAAAAAAATGCTACATTTTCACTAACATGTAAATTCAATTTGTCGTCAAATGTTTTCCCCGGCATTTGCACAGTAAACCATCAGGCTTCGTCCGTTACAAATACATGTCTGTTTTTATACAGACATCTATTCAAAGGATGCGCGTGAATGACACTAATGAAGACATCACGTATTACATATTTGCGATATATGTTATGAATATGTATCTGTTTTGGGTTCATTTTCGTCAAATTCGTGTTTCTCAGTTCTAGCATGTACCATATAAACACAGGTCCTGATACTGACAGCGGTGACGTCATTCGCATACAAGTTATATAGTTGTTTTATCATTCGACGTTCTCAGTAGCAGCCGAATCTGTAGTCCAGGGACTGGTAGTCCAGGGATCGCAGGTTCGATCCCCCGTCTGACCCTAATACAATTAACAGTCTTTCAGGCGGGACGTTAAACCGAGGTCTCGTGTCGGTGCTTTACAGCGTGCACGTAAATGAACCAGGGGAGACTCTGGAATGGATATGTCTGTATCATTACACTGTCCTCCAAAATCTAAACTGACTAATCTCTTCAGGAGGCGTCGCTCATATGGTCAACCGGTAGCGACGATAAATAAACGTAAAACACACGCGTTCTCAGTAGCTCCACTTCTCTGTAGCAACTCGTAATATAAATAATCTTTAGTCTGACTTATTAATATCGCAGGCATAAAATCAGTATGTTCGGGTAGTGTGATTTCGTCCTTCGTACATCAATATGACTTTATAATTACAGATAAGAGTATTTTGACTATTTCTTCTCGTGTAAAACCCAGTCTGTCACAATCACCACAAACTGACCAGCCAGAGCATACGAGGCGTGAATATCACCGTAGTGAATACTGCGACGACAACGGGGACACTACGAACATTGTAAATTGTTGACCGACTTTGTCAAAATTGTCAAAATACTACAATTTTATGCAATCCTTTCGATAATTGGTACTTTCTGCTGAAACTACTAAGTCATTTTAATGGTACTGGGGCGTAGTTGTGTGTTTGTAGTAGGCGAGTTACCGATAGCTACTTGGCCCTCTTTTAGAGGTAAGTAGGGGATTCGTTATCATCGGATTACTATGTATTATTACTACAACTAATGTATGTATGCTTTCTTTAATTCATTATCCTATATCTAAAGTGGGTGCTATGACGACCATCCTGGAACATCTATTTTTGGCTTCTCCTGAACAGTTGTTTAATCCTGATGAAACATCGTGTGGAGCATCAGATGCTGGTCATTCATGTGACCAGTCGCCAATTGCCCAAATCGCCCCGGCCCTAAGATCACGTAATCTGGTAACGCGAAACATTCGACAAACAAATACAAGATGGCTATGTGGTACGGAACATAGACGTATAATGATTTACCAAGGGCTATATATATATAGTTAGATATAATAGGTCCTAAACAAATTAAATTAGAATTTGCCGGAAATATTTGTCTTATGTGTCGGAAAATACAGTGACACTAGTTATGTTACACCAGTAGTACACTAATATAATAGCCTGGATGTCAGTGGCATATAAACTAGTAAATCATACTGATAACGATAGCTGATTGGATTATTGATACGTTTGATTGACAGGCGGTGACTGGTGAATTCTAATCGGGTATTCAAAATGGTCACAATGGAGCCAATATAAATACTTGGAAATATATTATGAACTTCTGAACAAATATGTGTAGTGTGATGAATTTAAGTCTATAGCATCGCATCGGGGCAACAAATTGATCAACACTGGCTAAGATAAATCCGATCCAAAAGTCAAGGGTTTCTCACCACGAACTGTATAAATGGTGGTTCATTAAAATAAAAAATACCATTATGTTTGTATGTGAATTGCCAAAATTCAAGTTCAATGCCATTGGTAGGATAGGACTTACTGTTGGTGTAGATATTTATATGTTATGTTATATTTCGGGTTTTACGCCTGCATCAGCACCATTTCGGGCTATATCGCCGGCGGGCAGTTTACCTAACAACACCTTTCCTGGGCAGGCTCCAGCGGTTAACCAGTACTTGGGTGCACCAACCTCCGTAAGAAACTGCCAACTTTTTCATATAAATGAGACACGGCCTGAGCGGGGCTCGAACCCGTGACCATCAGTGATGATAGGTTACAGTGGTATACAAGTCAGCGCGACCTTAACCACTCGACCACGGAGGCGGACGTGTGTAGATAATTAACCCCCGGATGTGTATGCGAAGTTTCAAAGCAATAACGTTGATGGTTTTTGAGAATTATAATCTTTCAGTTTTTATTCACCCAATAATAATTTCTAATATCTGACTATTTTGGGCCAACATTCAGGTTCAATGTTACTATTGGGGTGGGTACTGCGGGTGTAAGGAAATAGTCCTAGTATATGTATGCGAAGTATCAAAGCAATATCTGTGATGGTTTTCGAGAAATGATAACATTTGAGTGGGTTTTTTACGCATAAATGATTTATGAAATTTGGCTATTTTCGGCAAACATTTTAAGTTCACTGTTACTCTTGGGACTTAATTAGTCCTCGGGTTGTATGTGAAGTTACAAGGCAATACCTTTGATGGTTGGCTTTGAGTAAGGACAATGTCTAATTTTGGCCACAATTTCAAGTTCAATCTTGGGTTGGGACTTTTAATGGGAGTGACAGAGAAACATATAGTAACAGTTTACAAGTTATATTAGTTTACGAACTTTTAGTAATATGCAAATATGTAATTGTTAACGGGTTCACATTGCACTGATTGACATTTGGCATGTAGTATGGACATTGTGGAAGTCATGATAGCTCAGTGGATGCGCGTTCACTTCAGGTGCGAAAGGTCCGGAGTTCGAGCCCCGCTGGAGCCGTTACGATTGTGTACTTAGGCAAGGCATTTAAATTCCACGTTGCCTCTTCTCTCTCCCTCGTGGCGATGGATTCCATCAGGAATGAGGTCTCGAGAGGGATTAATATAAGTTCAAATAACTTGTTTCGCAATCGAGCTAAAATAAATGTGTATAAATTATTATGGACATCTGCTCCTAAATGGCTTGGTCAACGTGGATTGGTCGGATCCATCGGAACTACTTGTTACGTCGTATTACCAAGGCAACATCTCGTCGTTTAGAAGTACCGTTTGGAAATTGTAGTAATCATTCATTCATATATTACCTGTTAACTTCTTAGTATTAATTTTTACGTAATGCATATACTTATATAGAATTTTATTTCATACACTCGACAACAAACATAACTTTAATGCGCGCTACATGACCTTAGATGTCGATGCGCCGTAAAACACCATTCATTCATTCATTGGAAATGTGTAAAGCAGATTATTTTGATCTAACATGGAGGTATTAAATATTGTGCAATTGAGGTAAATTCATTGTTGCTAGCCATTATGAATATGACAAATTGCATTGCATTATTGTTTTCCATGGCACATAATATTCATGAACATGTGCTGTCAATGTCCTTCCGTGTATACAATAAATCTGGTTGTATTTAATGAAAAAGAACCTTCATGGCTGTACGTTATGTGGCAAAACGCGCATTTGTGAGAGTTTCACGTACATAAATGTTTGTTGCTATGGTACTTAAGCAAGGAAATATTACTATAATATACAATAATAACCCATTTGAATGCAAATTACATGTTGTTTTTATTTGTTGAAGCAAATTGAATGATGTGTACAGGAAATATAATAAAACGAGGAAATATATGATATTTAGGAAAGTCAAGGTTACCATGGTAACAGTGTATAACCATTCAATTTAAGGAACACACGCAAAACCATTCCATGGGTGTATGAATGATGATTGGCTATATGACAAAAGCATTTTCGTAAATGCAATTAAGTTGTTTAAAAACGTCATTTCTGTGATTATAGGTGCTGTATATAATGATTGCAGCCATGACAAAGTAGTGAATGTTTTATATAATGATATATGATGACAACACAATAAGAAGAAGAACGCATTTAGGCATTCTATTTAAGGAAGATGTGTGTGTGTTACGTTTATTTATCATCGATACCGGTTGCCCATATAAGCGACGCCTCCTGAAGAGATTAGTCATTTTAGATCTTTGGAGGATAGTGTAATGATACAGACATATACCCATTTCAGAGTCTCCTCTGGTTCTTTTACGTGCACGGTGTACAGCACCGACACAATACCTCGAGTTAAATTCCCATCTGAAAGACTGTTATTTGTATTAGGATCAGACGGGGATCGAACCTACGATCCCTGGATTACCAGTCCAGCGTGTTACCACTGAACTACAGATCCGTCTGTAAGGAAGATCAGATATTATGTATGATTATATATAAGAATGTATTACACAATACACGATATTTATGATGGTTGCCATGGTAATAGAGCATGATCGTCGTTGTTATGGATACTATGCAAGTCGATCCATACACTCATTATAGGCGGATTTAATAACAAAGAGAAAATATGCGCCAAAACAACATGTGTTGGTTGATTTCTGGCACATTTATAGTATGTATGGTAAACAAGCATAACTGTTAATAATTCACTTGACTTTTAATGTATATGTGTATAGGTCCCTCTGGTCGTGAGTGTATACATTGTTTAAAACTGACTATATAGCAGAGCAATATTGTAAAATTGTATTACCACCCAGACATCGTTCTGCATTTTGCAAATATCGACTCTTGGTCGCCCCCATTAGGATAGTGACTGGTCGGTATGAAGGTTTACTAGAGGATTCTAGGAATTGTCCGTTTTGTGATATTGTAACTATTGAACATGAAATGCATGTAATATTGAATTGTCCAGTTTACAATGATTTAAGACAATATTTATTCTCAAAGTCATATGCGTGTATTATCAATTTCTACTCAATGTCCGATTATGATAAATATTGTTTCCTGTTTTCAAACCAAGAGATGATTCGTAATTGTGCCAAAACCTGTTTTATTATTCTCAGTGGTGCCAGTTTTTATTATGTAAATAATTTTTTAATTTGTGAATAATGTCATCGGACAGCTGTGGTATTCATTAGTGTATGTGACGTCAATTTATTGCAATGTATGGGCACAGTATCTTTGTAACCGATGCGATGCGCTTAATACCGCGATGTGACTTCATCTATGACAGGAATGAAATATGAACAGCTCATCAACTTCTTGAATGGATGATATCGACGAAAGCGGTCATAATTGCCCTGCTATGTTCGGGAACACAATAAACACATATAATTACGAGTCTCAGAATAGCTAGCAATTATATTAATATAAGTAGCAAGTTCAATGTAAAACTTGCAAAACGTTGTGCAGATAGCCGGTATTTAGTTTAAAGACATTTATTTATCAGGAAACATGTAATATAGGTAATTTATGTATATACTGGCAATCTATCATTATTGCTGTAATCACATTATAACCAACTTAAAATGCTACATCAATTTTGTAAATTATGTATAGGTGACTTATAGGCCCGTTGGGCCGGGTGCTTTGTAAATTCTTGTAATATTTTGCAAATTTGTTATAACATGCACATGTCACTATAATAAACCATTTACTTACTTACTTACGTATAGGCCTAGCCTACATTGAGAACTATACAGAAACAGACATTTATATCGTGATATGTGGATTGAACTGAAAGCTAAAAGCGTAAGGTAATTCGTTCTACTGCGTACTAGATGTTCGTACCAGGTATATATGGCAATTTTAATAACTTGGCATAATATTGAAAATGACCAGAACTAGCCGGTATTTAAACGTTACACGTGTTGACTGACTTGGTAAGTATGCACTTGTTGTGACGTCATATAAGAACTAATTGTTGTGACGTCATAACCGCGTGTGCTCCATTCATACAATTGATATAATAATATAGTAAATAATATGTAGAACGCACACTGTTGTTTAGAATATATGTACTAGTGTTTTGCTTTACAACAGTCTTACGAATGTAAAAGCTGTTTATCACATAAGCAAAGTAACTAATACATTGTCAAGTAAAATTACAAATAAAATGTGAACTACGTTTTGTTGCGTTTACTATTCATTTACAACTGACCGTATAACGCACTCCATTGATACTAACTGAAGCACATGTACATGAAACATTTGCAATTCAGTGAATTTACAGCTTTTTGGACGATTATGTTATAAATAGGATCTTATAGTCATGTTCATTTGTTAATGAATTTATTTATCTATGACAAGACACGTTAAAGCGATACTACATCGGTGAAAAAATGTCTACAGAATGCAATTTCCTATTATAGTGTATAATTTGTTTCCAAATATTTGCAACAGAATCTGAGTATTTCAACAATAAACAAACGTCGTATACGCGGTTTGTTGACATAACAAAATAATGTAAATAGTATCGACATACATGCGTAATACAACGCGCATATCTCGAAAAACACGATTTATATTACAGATTTACCATTATATCTCACATTTGTGCCTATGTATATTTATTTGTAGGTTAATCTTAGCTAAATTATCTCTAAACGACGGTATCACGCGTTAAGTATTGACTCAAATGACAAATACACGTCAATTCAGAAGCATGGATGACCGTTATTTGAAATCGTACTTTCACTTTTGAAAATGTGTAGACCGCTAAAACACCGTTTATTGATTCAATGTTAGTGTTCGAATGTATTCGGAAGAATTTGGTGTAGCAATGCATTTATACGTGAGAAAATACGTGTATTTCTTTGCTTTTTGCGATGTAATGTCGCTTTAAATACAGTCAGTAACAAATAACCACTCATGTAATATCCTATATATAGATATATATATATATAGAGAGAGAGGATATTACAAGACATGAGTGGTCATTTGTTATATTTACGTGTGTGTGTGTATTTGAAAATTGCAAGTTAATAACAATATATAACTATACTAATTCTACTCTACTTGTGGAAGTCGTGATAGCGCAGTGGATGCGCGTTCGCTTCAGGTGCGAAATGCCCGGAGCTCGATTCCCGCTGGAGCCATTACGAGTGTGCCCTTAGGCAGGCATTTAATTTCCACGTTGCCTCTTCTCTCTCCCTCGTGGCGATGTATTCCATCAGGAATGAGGTCTCGAGAGTGACTAATATAAGTTGTAAGAACTTGTTTCGCAATCGAGCTAAAATAAATTTGTATAAACTAATACTCTAAGCAACATGATTATAATTAATTTGCTTTGTATTATATTCACCACGTGTACATAGTATGTATACTATGTAAATACATGCATTATATGTATAGTATTACTTCTTAATAAACTTCTGTTTTGTTCTATATGCTACTGCTAGCCGTATGTAGTTTATTTGTTGTTTTTCAGGGGTTTAAAGTTGCACCAACAGCTTAGGTCATATGGCGACACTTCATCAATTACTGGTGGAGGAAGACTCCGGGTGTCCTTCAGAGCCGTATTTTAGTAGGTATAACCACTGACCTTCCGCAAGAGCTGGCTAGCATCCTGGCATGCATGAAGGCATTTGACACCCCAGAGTGTGTCGAACCTACAGCGGTGATGGGCAAGTGATTTGTGGTCAACGACCGTAACCACTGGGGGGCCACGAATGCCCCTAACCGTATGGAGGATCAGGGGATAAGAGTAATAGTGAGGTTGGAAACACTGATTGCAAGGTCTGCAAGGGTGGAAGGAACTATTGGCAGACTTTGAAGAAGAGCATTTCCATCGTAAATTGTCACAACATTATCTGTTGGCTCAATTTCAACACTATTGCCACGTCAACACACACTATATCTTCAAACTGCCGTGACTGTCCGCACTTAATATGTTAGTAATAAGAATAGTTCACATTCCGAGCACGACTACTACATAAATAATGCTCACATTGAACACAATCAGCGGAACAGACACGCATTCGTAGTCACACTATCGATTTACAAGTACTCAAATATATTCATTTCCCTATTTTCCGTTCATTGTAGATATATTGACATTATTGACATGCTTGGGGCTAGCATGTGTTGTTTCCTCTCGTGATAATTGATTATACAATTTAATTTATATAGACGAAGATTTGCATACTTGATATTTGATATTTAAGTCGTACGCTAGCAACCACGGGCATCCTGTATACATGTTTATACAAATCGAGCGTGCACTTAGGTCTGGTCTATTCATGAATGTGCATGAATCATATGCATGCATGGGATCATGCAAACAACGCGTAATACTAGGGAGAAGAACATTCGACAAAGGTTAACAACAGTAACTGAAAAAATATTAATAAAGGGCTAGCCATCACGAAATAAACACAAGAATATTCATACATAGATCGCCTTCACGACATAAACACAAGAATATTCATACAGAGATCGCCTTCACGACATAAACACAAGAATATCCATGCAGAGCTATACTTCACGACTAAACACACGCATATCCATGCAGAGCTAGACTTCACGACATAAACACAAGCATATCCATGCAGAGCTAGACTTCACGAAATAAACACAAGCATATCCATGCAGAGCTAGACTTCACGACATAAACACAAGCATATCCATGCAGAGCTAGACTTCATGACATAAACACAAGAATATCCATGCAGAGCTAGACTTCACGAAATAAACACAAGCATATCCATGCAGAGCTAGACTTCACGACATAAACACAAGCATATCCATGCAGAGCTAGACTTCACGACATAAACACAAGCATATCCATGCAGAGCTAGACTTCACGACATAAACACAAGCATATCCATGCAGAAATCGCCTTCACGACATAAACACAAGAATATCCATGCAGAGTTAGACTTCACGACATAAACACAAGCATATCCACGCAGAGCTAGACTTCACGAAATAAACACAAGAATATCCATGCAGTGTTAGACTTCACGACATAAACACAAGAATATCCATGCAGAGCTAGACTTCACGACATAAACACAAGAATATCCATGCAGAGCTAGACTTCACGACATAAACACAAGACTATCCATGCAGAGCTAGACTTCACGAAATAAACTCAAGGCTATCCATGCAGAGCTAGACTTCACGACATAAACACAAGATTATCCATGCAGAGCTAGACTTCACGAAATAAACACAAGAATATCCATGCAGAGCTAGACTTCACGAAATAAACACAAGAATATCCATGCAGAGCTAGAATTCACGAATTAAACACAAGACTATCCATGCAGAGCTAGACTTCACGACATAAACACAATAATATCCATGCAGAGCTAGACTTCAGGAATTAAACACAGGAATATCCATGCAGAGCTAGACTTCACGACATAAACACAAGAATAGCCATGCAGAGCTAGACTTCACGACATAAACACAAGCATATCCATGCAGAGCTAGACTTCACGACATAAACACAAGAATATCCATGCAGAGCTAGACTTCACGACATAAACACAAGAATATCCATGCAGAGCTAGACTTCACGACATAAACACAAGAATATCCATGCAGAGCTAGACTTCACGAAATAAACACAAGAATATCCATGCAGAGCTAGACTTCACGACATAAACACAAGAATATCCATGCAGAGCTAGACTTCACGAAATAAACACAAAAATATCCATGCGGAGCTAGACTTCACGACATAAACACAAGAATATACATTCAGAGCTAGACTTCACGACATAAACACACGAATATCCATGCAGAGCTAGACTTCACGAAATAAACACAAGAATATCCATGCAGAGCTAGACTTCACGACATAAACACAAGCATATCCATGCAGAGCTAGACTTCACGACATAAACAAGCATATCCATGCAGAGCTAGACTTCAGACATAACACAAGAATCCATGCAGAGCTAGACTTCACGAAATAAACACAAGCATATCCATGCAGAGCTAGACTTCACGACATAAACACAAGATATCCATGCAGAGCTAGACTTCACGACATAAACACAAGCATATCCATGCAGAGCTAGACCACACAAACAACCACAAACCTTCACGAAATAAACACAAGAATATCCATGCAGAGCTAGACTTCACGACATAAACACAAGCATATCCATGCAGAGATCGCCTTCACGACATAAACACAAGAATATCCATGCAGAGATCGCCTTCACGACATAAACACAAGAATATCCATGCAGAGCTAGACTTCACGAAATAAACACAAGGCTATCCATGCAGAGCTAGACTTCACGACATAAACACAAGATTATCCATGCAGAGCTAGACTTCACGAAATAAACACAAGAATATCCATGCAGAGCTAGACTTCACGACATAAACACAAGAATATCCATGCAGAGCTAGACTTCACGAATTAAACACAAGAATATCCATGCAGAGCTAGACTTCACGAATTAAACACAAGACTATCCATGCAGAGCTAGACTTCACGACATAAACACAAGACTATCCAGGCAGAGCTAGACTTCACGAATTAAACACAAGACTATCCATGCAGAGCTAGACTTCACGACATAAACACAAGACTATCCATGCAGAGCTAGACTTCACGAAATAAACACAAGAATATCCATGCAGAGCTAGAATTCACGAATTAAACACAAGAATATCCATGCAGAGCTAGACTTCACGAATTAAACACAATACTATCCATGCAGAGTTAGACTTCACGACATAAACACAAGACTATCCATGCAGAGCTAGACTTCACGACATAAACACAATAATATCCATGCAGAGCTAGACTTCACGAATTAAACACAAGAATATCCATGCAGAGCTAGACTTCACGAATAAACACAATATCCATGCAGAGCTAGACTTCACGAAGCAGAGCTAGACTTCACGAATAAACACAAGACTATCCATGCAGAGCTAGACTTCACGACATAAACACAAACTATCCATGCAGAGCTAGACTTCACGAAATAAACACAAGAATATCCATGCAGAGCTAGATTCACGACATAAACACAAGAATATCCATGCAGAGCTAGACTTCACGACATAAACACACGCATATCCATGCAGAGCTAGACTTCACGACATAAACACAAGCATATCCATGCAGAGCTAGACTTCACGAAATAAACACAAGCATATCCATGCAGAGCTAGACTTCACGACATAAACACAAGCATATCCATGCAGAGCTAGACTTCACGACATAAACACAAGCATATCCATGCAGAGCTAGACTTCACGACATAAACACAAGCATATCCATGCAGAAATCGCCTTCACGACATAAACACAAGAATATCCATGCAGAGCTAGACTTCACGACATAAACACAAGAATATCCATGCAGAGATCGCCTTCACGACATAAACACAAGAATATCCATGCAGAGCTAGCCTTCACGACATACACACAAGAATATCCATGCAGAGCTAGACATCACGACATAAACACAAGAATATCCATGCAGAGCTAGACTTCACGAAATAAACACAAGAATATCCATGCAGAGCTAGACTTCACGACATAAACACAAGCATATCCATGCTGAGCTAGACTTCACGAAATAAACACAAGCATATCCATGCAGAGCTAGACATCACGAAATAAACACAAGCATATCCATGCAGAGCTAGACTTCACGACATAAACACAAGAATATCCATGCTGAGCTAGACTTCACGACATAAACACAAGAATATCCATGCAGAGCTAGACTTCACGACATAAACACAAGAATATCCATGCAGAGCTAGACTTCACGACATAAACACAAGCATATCCATGCAGAGCTAGACTTCACGAAATAAACACAATAATATTCATACAGAGATCGCCTTCACGAAATAAACACAAGAATATTCATACAGAGATCGCCTTCACGAAATAAACACAAGAATATCCATGCAGAGCTAGACTTCACGACACAAGAATATCCATGCAGAGCTAGACTTCACGAAATAAACACAAGAATAACAATGCAGAGCTAGATTTCACGACATAAACACAAGAATATCCATGCAGAGCTAGACTTCACGACATAAACACAAGAATATCCATGCAGAGATCGCCTTCACGACATAAACACAAGAATATCCATGCAGAGCTAGACTTCACGAAATAAACACAAGAATAACCATGCAGGGCTAGACTTCACGACATAAACACAAGAATATCCATGCAGAGCTAGACTTCACGACATAAACACAAGAATATCCATGCAGAGCTAGACTTCACGAAATAAACACAAGACTATATTTGAACGGTATGATTTTATGAAAGTACGCAGCATAAGGTTTTAAATGAGATATATGAACACTCTCAGTATCACTGCATTACTGAGTAATTGTCATGGAAATTACACAATGTTACGTTACCATAACGATAATCAGTATGTGTGTGTGTGTTTTACGTTTATTTATCGTCGCTACCGGTTTCCCAAATGCTGAACAGATAAGTAATTTTAGATTTTTGGAGGATAGTGCAATGATACAGACAGAGACCCATTCCAGAATCTCCTCTGGTTCTTTTACGTGCACGGTGTACAGCACCGACAGGAGACCTCAGTTTAAACTACCATCTGAAAGAATGCTAATTGTATTAGGGTCAGACGGTGGATCGAACCTGCGAATAATCAGTGACTATGTTATGTATCCTATATATTAGCACTGGTAGTAAATAAAATAATAAGACTAAAGTCTTGTAATTAATATTAGATATATTTGAAAACATTTTCATGTGTAGTAATTTACGTTATCTTTCGTTACGTTACCAAATATTTTGATAGTGTTCCCATATCTCTCTGTGTTAGAGAATATTATAGTACCATACACATAGGTCATGTTAACCCCATAACCTAGTTAAATTGCAAATAAGCATATATTGCAAATTAATCACCTATGATCACTATACATAGAGTGTGTGTTTTACGTTTATTTATCGTCGCTACTGGTTGCCCATATGAGCGACGCCTCCTGAAGAGATTAGTCATTTTCGATTAGTGGAGGATAGTGCAGTGCAATGATACAGACAGAGACCCATTCCAGAGTCTCCTCTGGTTCTTTTACGTGCACGGTGTAAAGCACCGACACCAGACCTCCGTTTAAAATCCCATCTGAAAGACTGTTAATTACAGACGGATCTGTAGTCCAGTGGTAACACGCTGGACTGGTAATCAAGCGATCGCAGGTTCGATCCCCCATCTGACCCTAATAAAATTAACAGTCTTTCAGATGGTACGTTAAACCGAGGTCTCGTGTCGGTGCTTTACACCGTGCACGTAAAAGAACCAGAGGAGACTCTGGAATGTGTCTCTCTCTGTATCATTGCACTATCCTCCAAAATCTAAAATGACTAATATCTTCAGGAGGCGTCGCTCATATGGGCAACCGGTAGCGACGATAAATAAACGCAAAACACACAAATGTTAATTTTATTAGGGCCAGTCAGGGGATCGAACCTACAATCCATGGATTACAAGTCCATTGTGTTAACTACTGGACTACAGATCCGTCTGTACACAACTTTGCTTATCTACACAAATATTAGCAGCACCAATCTAATGTTGATACGAGCAATCAAAGAGAATAACATGTATCTGCATATTGCTTGCTGTACATGACGTGTTCATTGATATTCGCATACAACTAGGCTAGGTATCTGCCTGTGTATATCTCATCATTGATCACTATGGAAACCACATATCCAGGTTTCGCTACACTTCACCAACATAATGGCTCAGCGTGACGAAAGCATCAATTCCCAGTTCAAGAAATGCTGTGAATATTACCATTGAGCAGACGATAAAGGAGGGATCATAGGTATTAACCTCAACTATCAGACGTACTGTCAGTCGACTGTGACACGACACTATTGCACTAACGTTATTGAACCTACACTGCAGATGACTGGCATGATATCAGAATAAATCTTTCCACACCCACGCTAGAGGCATCAGAAATCAAAGGGAGTAAGGACAATGTAACAAACGTTTTTGACGCCTTTATGAACTTTACTGACCGTCTAAGACTCACGGAAGTAGCTGTGATCTATCCATGCTGTTCAGTAACTACAGTCATTACGACTGCTATTCTGATTACACAAAAATGGGACACACAGCAATAGTGTATTGTTTATACAAATTTATTTTAGCTCGATTGCGAAAAAAGTTATTTCAACTAATATAAATCACTCTCGAGACCTCATTCCTGATGGAATCCATCGCCACGAGGGAGAGAGAAGAGGCAACGTGGAATTTAAATACCTTGCCTAAGGGCATAATCGTAACGACTCCAGTGGGGCTCGAACTCCGGACCTTTCGCACCTGAGCAATAGTGTAATTAACACAAACTAAGCTCATTGGAATGTCAGTAACTTACCACAACCCAATTAAATGAAATTGGCTACACACGTCTCATCACCAGTAACAGGAACAGTGAGTAGATCGAGAAACACAATTATACAGGTGAAGGTAGTTCGAAACATATTGGCACAATTAATAATGTACATGATGTTATGTTATATTTCGGGTTTTACGCCTGCATCAGCACCATTTTGGGCTATATCGCCGGCGGGCAGTTTACCTAACAACACCTTTCCAGGGCAGGCTCCAGTACTTGGGTGCACCAACCTCCGTAAGAAACTGCCAACTTTTTCATATAAATAAGACACGGCCTGAGCGGGGCTCGAACCCGTGACCATCAGTGATGATAGGTTACAGTGGTATACAAGTCAGCGACCTTAACCACTCGACCACGGAGGCGGACTAATCTACACGATACTCCCACCACTTAATAATGAGCGTGACTGGTGTTCAACCATGACATCAACCGGGAGCTTACCACGTCCCTTGGTCTATGACCATAGCATATTGAATTCCCATGCAATGACCAAGCAAAGCTATTCCACTACCTCGAATAAGAAATTGAGCAAACGGATAATGCTGTGACAATTGACAATGGAAATGCTCTTCTTAAAAAGTGTGTTAACAGCTCCGTCCACCCTTGAAGACCTTGCAGAAGCTATTATAGTATATTGTCAAAGCACGGTCAAGAGGACTTCATAACAGAAACATAGAAACATATGTATCCACCTCAATTCGTTGAACGACAAATGCTCAGTACCACACCAACCTGTCGTGCAGCGGGTCCAAAGAATAAGAATCAGAAGGACTGGTTAGGAAATGCGTCGAATGTCACTACCAATACAGAGTTGCTCATGTCATGATTTATTAATAATATAGATTTTTATTTTATGTAATGTCATGTTTTATTGGTAGATATATATATATATTATGTAATGGCATGCTTTACTGGTAGATATATATTTATTTTATGTAATGTCATGTTTTATTGGTAGATATATATATATTTTATGTAATGTCACGTTTTATTGGTAGATATATATATATATTATGTAATGGCATGCTTTACTGGTAGATATATATTTATTTTATGTAATGTCACGTTTTATTGGTAGATATATATATATATTATGTAATGGCATGCTTTACTGGTAGATATATATTTATTTTATGTAATGTCACGTTTTATTGGTAGATATATATATATATTATGTAATGGCATGCTTTACTGGTAGATATATATTTATTTTATGTAATGTCACGTTTTATTGGTAGATATATATATATATATATTATGTAATGTCATGCTTTACTGGTAGATATATTTATTTTATGTAATGTCATGATTTATTGGTAGATATATTTATATTTTATGTAATATCATGATTTATTTGTAGATATATTTATATTTTATGTAATATCATGATTTACTGGTATATATATTTATATTTTATGTAATATCATGATTTATTGGTAGATATATTTATATTTTATGTAATATCATGATTTATTGGTAGATATATTTATATTTTATGTAATATCATGATTTATTGGTAGATATATTTATATTTTATGTAATATCATGATTTATTGGTAGATATATTTATATTTTATGTAATCATAAACAGTATTTATAGAATCACGAATAATAAGTTAAGAACTTTTGTATGTATTTATGTAAGTATTTTATATAATAATAATAATCATAATAGACTTCAGGGACGCGATATATATTATATTATATACTTGGTGACAAGTGTTTCCATGACTAAAGACGTAATGTCGACAGTAGCACTCCCCTTGTTCACGTCGCAGGCGGAAACCGACGCCGTGTGGAGTATACTCTATTGTCGCCATGTTCGAATCTCTGAACCAGCATCCACTAAGACAGGTGGGTTGTGAGATCACAAGACGTATATGTGTTGGTAGTACTATATAGATGTGTGAAATACATTGAACCCGAAATGTTATTCGAGTGTGTGTGTGTGTTTACGTTTATTTATCGTCACTACTTGTTGTCCATATGAACGACGCCTCATAAAGAGATTAGTCGTTTTAGATTTTATTGGAGGATAGTGCAATGATACAAACAGACAGAGATCCATTACAGAGTCTCCTCTGTTTCTTTTACGTGCACGGTGTAAAGCACTGCCACGAGACCTCTGTTTAAAGTCCCATCTGAAAGAATGCTAATTTTATTAGTGTCAGACGGGGGATCGAACCTGCGATCCCTGGATTATCAGTCCAGTCAGTGATTTGTTTTACAAGATTCAATATATTGTACTGGCAAAAACATTTTACAATGTCTATCGCCCACACACAAGCGATGATGGTTATATATATTTTATGTCTCATAAAATCATTTATGTGACAGACTACAAATACTCCGCATACCGGGTCTCTATGCCGTCGAATACGAGTACTCCGCATACCGGGTCTAGGTGCCGTCGATTAGTTCTTAATCAATCTCTGACCTACTTTAGACACAAAGGAAAACGTTTCGACATTTTTGGAACCCACCACCTCCCATACCATCCACTGCACAGATTCTCGGTGGGCGCGGCGCTTTTACTCGCCCAGATATTTCAAAAAAGAATTCATTGATCACACATTTGACATTACTAGTCATAATTTGTAATTTGGTAGTTTTGTACAGTGGTTATGTTATGGCTTTAATAAAAGCCCTATTTTCAATTCATATCTGTGTTATGTTCATTTTTCTCCATACAAGCATCTTACGAGCATTTGGTTGTAGTCCTGGTAAACATAAATACATATGTAGGTGTGTGTATAAAATTGTTAATAATGTCGAAATATCAAATTGATCAACATAAGTATGTAGGGGCCTACATAAATCGATCGCCAGATTAATAGTATAAGCACTAACACATTACTAAATGATCAACATATAAACTCATATACAATCATAATGTATATTCAGATGTTAGGCCTACTGACCTGCATTTGACCTGCCTTTTCCACTATCTAAAAATAGTATGCGACGTGTGGCTTTTATGCTATTGAATAATAAAAAGCAACATCGTATGTTTATAGATATGACAAACATATGTGCAATACTATTAACCAGAGATATTAGGATCTGAATTTGGATTCATATATTTATATGTGTATACATTCAGGAACCTCTACGATTACTAATTACTGTGTGTGTTTTACGTTTATTTATCGTCGCTACCCGTTGCCCATATCAGCGACGCCTTCTGAAGAGATTAGTCATTTTAGATTATTGGAGGATAGTGCATTGATACAGACAGATACCCATTCCAGAGTCTCCTCTGGTTCTTTTACGTGCACGGTGTAAAGCACCGACACGAGACCTCGGTTTGACGTGCCATCTGAAAGACTGTTAATTTTATTAGGGTCAGACGGGGGATCGAACCTGCGATCCCTGGATTACCAGTCCAGCGTGTTACAACTGGACTACAGATCCGTCTGTATACTAATTACACTATGATTGGGACATTTATTATACGATTACCCATTCACTTACCATTTGTTCGCTTGCAGCTTCTGATTCTGACAGACTGTGACACAACAATAGCCTGGGTTCCAGTCTGTCGATTTTTCACTAATTTACTTCTGGCAAAATGATATTATCAGAAACTCTACGGCCCAATTAATGGTCTCGGTGTTAACATATAGTTATATGACTGACCAAACAAACTATATCAACGCCTGTTAGTTCCCAGGCTAACACAGCACATGCATTTGTGAGAAGGGTTATAATTAGTCCATTCAATCGTATAGAAATGGATCCTACATACAATGACTTGTTTGAAACGCTAGATAATAACTATGAATGCTTCAGTGTTTCGAATGAGCACTTTGTATTGGTATGAGCTTGCTCCCACCAGGAAGAGCATCGTTAGAAACGTACATACGACGTGTTAATGATCAGGTATGTCATATGTAGAGCTGAGTGGTTGCAAACGAAATGAAGATGGCCGTATTGAGATTAACTGGGTCACCGGAACCATTGTACAACAAGTAATATATATATAAGAATATGCACACAGCCAGACTTACAGACGGATCTGTAGTCCAGTGGTTAACACGCTGGACTGGTAATCCAGGGATCGCAGGTTTGATCCCCCGTCTGACCCTAATAAAATTAACAGTCTTTCAGATGGGACGTTAAACCGAGGTCTCGTGTCGGTGATTTACATCGTGCACGTAAAAGAACCAGAGGAGACTCTGAAATAGGTCTCTGTCTGTATCATCGCATTATCCTCCAACAATCTAAAATTACTAATCTATTCAGGAGGCGTCGCTCATATGGGCAACCGGTAGCGACGATAAATAAACGTAAAACACACACGCCAGACTTAGCGTTTACGAGATAAATACAAGACAATACATACATGGCTAGTCGTCACAAAATAAATACAAGACAATACATACATGGCTAGCCGTCACGATATAAATACAAGACAATACATACATGGCTAGTCTTCACGGAATAAATACAAGACAATACATACATGGCTAGTCGTCACGAAATAAATACAAGACAATACATACATGGCTAGCCGTCACGATATAAATACAAGACAATACATACATGGCTAGTCTTCACGGAATAAATACAAGACAATACATACATGGCTAGTCGTCACGAAATACATACAAGACAATACATACATGGCTAGCCGTCACGATATAAATACAAGACAATACATACATGGCTAGTCTTCACGAAATAAATACAAGACAATACATACATGGCTAGTCTTCACGAAATACATACAAGACCATACATACATGGCTAGTCTTCACGAAATAAATACAAGACAATACATACATGGCTAGTCTTCACGGAATAAATACAAGACAATACATACATGGCTAGCCGTCACGATATAAATACAAGACAATACATACATGGCTAGCCGTCACGATATAAATACAAGACAATACATACATGGCTAGTCTTCACGGAATAAATACAAGACAATACATACATGGCTAGTCTTCACGAAATAAATACAAGACAATACATACATGGCTAGTCTTCACGGAATAAATACAAGACATACATACATGGCTAGTCTTCACGAAATAAATACAAGACAATACATACATGGCTAGTCTTCACGGAATAAATACAAGACAATACATACATGGCTAGCCGTCACGAAATAAATACAAGACAATACATACATGGCTAGTCTTCACGGAATAAATACAAGACAATACATACATGGCTAGTCTTCACGGAATAAATACAAGACAATACATACATGGCTAGTCTTCACGGAATAAATACAAGACAATACATACATGGCTAGTCTTCACGGAATAAATACAAAAATATTCATGCAGAGCTATCCTTCAAGAAATAAAGTAATGAATATCCATCCGTCATGAAATATAAATACAAGCATAGATATATTAATTAGCAGTCACGAAATAGATACAAGAATGTCCATCCATTAATAAAATGATTTATGTATCAAATGCAAATTGAAATGAGGTCTCGAGAGTGATTACTATAAGTTGAAAGAACTTGTTTCGCAATCGAACTAAAATAAATGTGTATAAACTAAATGCAACTTAGAAAAAAGTATTCTCCCAACATTGAGCAGTTTCTAAATTACCTGAAACTAAGATTCTTAAAAGAGACATTGCGAGTATACTCTGACGCAATCACTATATATGATGATGATAATGATGATGATGATGATGATGATGATGATGATGATGGTGGTGATGATGATGATGATGATGATGATGATGATGATGTGATGATGATGATGATGATGATGATGATGAGATGATGATGATAGATGATGATGATGATGATGATGATGATGATGGATGATGATGATTATGATGATGATGATGATGATGATGATGATGGTGATGATGATGATGATGATGATGATGATGATGATGATGATGATGATGATGATGATGATGATGATGATGTTGATGATAATGGTGATGTTGGTGTTGATCACATTACAAAATGATCTGTTTTACAGCATACCTACTGCTTACATAGAATACATGTAAGCATGTTATCATATTTAAATATAATTATATATACATGTACTACATATGTATTTAGTGCTATGTATATTGTTAACATGTGAACATTATGTGTCTATGTTATGAAAGAACAACTTAACTTAACAATATACACTGATAGCATCACGAAATAAATAATTAATACAAATGCCAAGTATATCCATACAGAGCTAGCCTTCTAGAAATAAATATAAGTATATCCATACAGAGCTAGCCTTCTAGAAATAAATATAAGTATATCCATACAGAGCTGGCCTTCTAGAAATAAATATAAGTATATCCATACAGAGCTAGCCTTCTAGAAATAAATATAAGTATATCCATACAGAGCTAGCCTTCTAGAAATAAATATAAGTATATCCATACAGAGCTGGCCTTCTAGAAATAAATATAAGTATATCCATACAGAGCTAGCCTTCTAGAAATAAATATAAGTATATCCATACAGAGCTAGCCTTCTAGAAATAAATATAAGTATATCCATACAGAGCTGGCCTTCTAGAAATAAATATAAGTATATCCATACAGAGCTAGCCTTCTAGAAATAAATATAAGTATATCCATACAGAGCTAGCCTTCTAGAAATAAATATAAGTATATCCATACAGAGCTGGCCTTCTAGAAATAAATATAAGTATAACCATACAGAGCTAGCCTTCTAGAAATAAATACAAGTATATCCATACAGAGCTAGCCTTCTAGAAATAAATATAAGTATATCCATACAGAGCTAGCCTTCTAGAAACAAATATAAGTATAACCATACAGAGCTAGCCTCCTCGATATAAATACAAGTATATCCATACAGAGCTAGCCTTCACGATATAGATACAAGTATATCCATACAGAGCTAGCCTTCTAGAAATAAATACAAGTATAACCATACAGAGCTAGCCTCCTCGATATAAATACAAGTATATCCATACAAAGCTAGCCGTCACGATATCAATACAAGTATATCCATACAGAGCTAGCCTTCACGATATCAATACATTATATCCATACAGAGCTAGCCTTCTAGAAATAAATACAAGTATAACCATACAGAGCTAGCCTCTTCGATATCAATACAAGTATAGCCATACAGAGCTAGCTTTTACGATATCAATACAAGTATATCCATACAGAGCTAGCCTTCACGATATCAATACATTATATCCATACAGAGCTAGCCTTCACGATATCAATACAAGTATAACCATACAGAGCTAGCCTCCTCGATATCAATACAAGTATATCCATACAGAGCTAGCCTTCACGATATCAATACAAGTATATCCATACAGAGCTAACCTTCACGATATAAATACAAGTATATCCATACAGAGCTAGCCTTCACGATATAAATACAAGTATATCCATACAGCGCTAGCTGCAAGACATAAATGCATGAATTGTCATCCATACTAATAAAGCATTCACGACATAAATGCAAAACTATTCATACAGAGCTAGCATTCACGACATAAATGCAAAACTATTCATACAGAGCTAGCATTAACACAATAAATGCAAAACTATTCATACAGAGCTAGCATTAACAAAATAAATGCAAAACTATTCATACAGAGCTAGCATTAACAACATAAATGTAAAACTATTCATACTGAGTTAGCATTAACAAAATAAATGCAAAACTATTCATACAGAGCTAGCATTCACGACATAAATGCAAAATTATTCATACAGAGCTAGCATTAACAACATAAATGCAAAACTATTCATACAGAGCTAGCATTAACAACATAAATGCAAAACTATTCATACAGAGCTAGCATTCACGACATCATTACAGTTTAGTTTAATAATATTTTATTGCTGTGCATATACAATACAATTACAAAATATAAACATGATAGATATTCGAATAAAATGATATCACTATAATTCTATGTTTATATTTACACACTGAGAATAATAACCTAGCAACAAGTTGGGCAACACGTTTTACTAACATTTGCCAGTGCCCTTGCTAATAAACCAGATTGATGTTGAGCATTTAAAGCGACACTACATCAGTGAAAACACAACTTTCTAAAGAATGTATTTTCCTATTATATGGTATATTTTGTTCTCCAAATATTTGCCTCAAATACTGAGTATTTCAACTAATAAACAAACGTCGTATACGCAGTTTGTTGACATAACAAAATAATGTAAACATGCATGCGTAATACAACTAGTATATCACGATTTATTGTACAGATTTACGTTATATTTCACATTTTTGCCTATTCATTTATAGACTATTCTTAGTTAAATGATCTCTAAATGACATTATCTCGCGTTTAGTGTTGACTACGATGACAAACAAACGTCAATTGAGGAGTATGGATGACCGTTATATGAAATTATACCTTCAATCCACAAAACACTGTTTATTGATTCAATGTTAGTGTTCGAATGTATTCGGGAGTATTTGTAGTATCAATGCATTTATACGTGCAAAAATGCATTTTATTTGTTTTTTTTGCGATGTAATGTCGCTTTAAATGACTGTAGCGAGGTGTACTGTACTATAACTATATTATTTTAAAGTGAGCAAAATAAATGATAAGGATTTTTTTTAGAAAACAATAAAAAAAATAGCGTGAAGAATCCTGTAACAGCCATCTGGTTCTGCACCATTGCGAACCATATCCACAACCAGCCAAACGTGTTTAAATGTATGTATTTTACAATGATTGCGAAGCAAGTTATAATAACTTATATTAATCACTCTCGTTGGCGCGGATGAAAGCGTATGTGTAGTCATTTGTGTGGGAGGAAACCGGAGTACCCGAAGAAAACCCACCAGTCCGATCTGGCGACCACCGTACCATCTCACATACTGCCAGACGTGTACTACCACCACCCCATTAAAAACAGAGTAAATTGGCTGGGAAATAAAGAGAGAAGAATATTCATGCAGATGCTAGCCATCACGAAACATACAAGACTATCCATACATTATGACTTATCTCATTAGTGTGGATGATCGAGTACCTGTATATTCATTAACCCCTTTAGGTGCATGTGCATATGATAATATAATAACGGAGACATGTGCTATGGATTTATCCGCTTTCACGACACAATGTCTGTAAGCATCTGTTGTTTTAATTTCCAAAGGTTTGGCTGCTAAACGTAAATGAGATATGTCAATGGTTAAGAATCAAAGCACAAAAAAAACGAAAAAAAAAAAAAAAATAAAAAAAAAAACAAGACACAAAAAAGACAAAAAAGAAAAAGGAAACACGACAAACAAAAAAGAAAGAAAAAAGAAAAGAAAAAGAAAAACAAGACAAAAAAAAGAAAGAAAAAAAGAAAGGAAAATACAAAAAAACAAAAGAAACAATGTATTTAATACAGATCGTATCAAGGAAACACATTGCCAACAATTTATTGACAATAACACCTGGATAAAGCAATGGAACAGATATATATATATATCTATTATATTAAGTGGCAACAGCAACACTCCTTCAGATGGGACGTTCAACCGAGGTCTTGTATCAGTGCTGTACACCATGCACGTGCAAGAACCAGTGTAGACTCTGGAATGGGTCTCTGTCTGTATCATGCACTATCCTCCAAAATCTAAAATGACTAATCTCTTCAGGAGGCGTCGCTCATATGGGCAACCGGTAGCTACGATAAATAAACGTAAAACCACACACACAACAGCTAAAATAGTCTCGGCATGATAATTCTTATAGATAGTAATATAAATTGTAGAATTATAGATTATACATTAGTAGTACAGGGTCGTCTACAGATACATAACACTGAAATAGAAACAAAACTATTGTTCTAATTCAGTAATATTTATGCACCAAATAATGCAAAGGATAAACGAGAATAATGAATATACTCTTATACTAGGCGGAGATATCAAAGCATGTATCGATCACGAACAAGACAAACTAAATGGCAGATGAGATACAGGGAAGAAAACAGCTCTAATAGGTATTAACACACTGTCGTGACGTCATACATTTGTACTTGCAGTCCATTATTATTAATATTGGACTGCTATCAACATGCCAGAGTATTATATTAAATTCTATGCGTATTTGTACGAAATTAACAATTTTAATTAGTAGGATATTGTTATATGTGTGTGCGTGTGTGCGTGCGTGCGTGCGTGCGTGCGTGCGTGCGTGCGTGCGTGCGTGCGTGTGTGTGTGTGTGCTTTACGTATGATATATCCTTCAAACGGATCAAATATGAAAACTATTGATACTGACTTCGACATATCTTTTACATATTGGATCGTTTTCGGATTATATCCTATACATAATTTAATAGACTCGGAAGAAAATATAGACTTATGACGATTAACACAATCCAACCAACATTAGACTCAATTACTTTTTAATATCGTTGAATCTATGGAATTTTGTAACATACTTTAGTATCCTACCTCGATATAAGTCGGACCACTTGAATGATGAACACGCTCGATAACCGAACTATGTTATGTTATATTTCGGGTTTTACGCCTGCATCAGCACCATTTTCGGCTATATCGCCGGCGGGCAGTTTACCTAACAACACCGTTCCTGGGCAGGCTCCAACGGTTAACCAGTACCTGGGTGCACCAACCTCCGTAAGAAACTGCCAACTTTTTCATATAAATGATACACGTTCTGAGCGGGGCTCGAACCCGTGACCATCAGTGATGATAGGTTACAGTGGTATACAAGTCAGCGACCGTAACCACTCGACCAGGGACTATAACCGAACTAGCAACACGGAATAGCGCAGTGAAGCATAATAGTTTGTGGTTGGTTATAAAAGATGGTATAAGAGGTGAAACAATATATATTATAATCCTGGACGGATATGTAGTCCAGTGGTAATACGCTGGACTGGTAATCCAGGGATCGCAGGTTCGATCCCCCGTCTGACCCTAATAAAATTAACAGTCTTTCAGATGGGACGTTAAACCGAGGTCTCGTGTCGGTGCTTTACACGGTGCACGTAAAAAAACCGGAGGAGATTCTGGAATGGGTCTCTGTCTGTATCATTGCACTATCCTACAAAATCTAAAATGACTAATCTCTTCAGGAGGCGTCGCTCATATGGGCAACCTGTAGCGACTATAAATACATGTAAAACACACGCGTATATTATAATGAAAGAAAAGAAAAGGTATGACATTGTGTTAGCTTTGTTTGATTGCCTTTGGAGATTAAAATAGCACCAACAGTTTATAATTGGTGGAAGAAGAACCGAGTTCCCTCCGAATAGTATTTCATGTAAAGACGGACGGGCGGATACCCGGGTACAACCACCAATCGTCCGCAAGCCACATGAAATATTCGCCACCCCCAGTGACTTTCGAACCTACAGCGGTGAGTGCCAAGTTATTTGAAATCAACAACCGTAACCACTGGGCCACGAAATACACCATAACATTGATAAAATACAAACCGATAGAACCTACAACACGAACATTGGAAATGTACTTAATAGACTGAAATACAAGAATATACATACATAGCTATATACCAGACTGGCCCCATACAGAGCTAGCCTTCACGAACTATATACCAGACTGGCCCCATACAGAGCTAGCCTTCACGAACAATATACCAGACTGTCCATACAGAGCTAGCCTTCACGAACTATATACCCCACTGCCCATACAGAGCTAGCCTTCACGAACTATATACCCCACTGCCCATACAGAGCTAGCCTTCACGAACTATATACCAGACTGGCCCCATACAGAGCTAGCCTTCACGAACTATATACCAGACTGGCCCCATACAGAGCTAGCCTTCACGAACTATATACCAGACTACCCATACAGAGCTAGCCTTCACGAACTATATACCAGACTGTCCATACAGAGCTAGCCTTCACGAACTATATACCAGACTGTCCATACAGAGCTAGCCTTCACGAACTATATACCAGACTGGCCATACAGAGCTAGCCTTCACGAACTATATACCAGACTGGCCATACAGAGCTAGCCTTCACGAACTATATACCAGACTGTCCATACAGAGCTAGCCTTCACGAAATATATACCAGACTGTCCATACAGAGCTAGCCTTCACGAACTATATACCAGACTGTCCATACAGAGCTAGCCTTCACGAACTATATACCAGACTGGCCCATACAGAGCTAGCCTTCACGAACTATATACCAGACTGGCCCCATACAGAGCTAGCCTTCACGAACTATATACCAGACTGTCCATACAGAGCTAGCCTTCACGAACTATATACCAGACTGGCCCCATACAGAGCTAGCCTTCACGAACTATATACCAGACTGGCCCCATACAGAGCTAGCCTTCACGAACTATATACCAGACTGGCCCCATACAGAGCTAGCCTTCACGAACTATATACCAGACTGGCCCCATACAGAGCTAGCCTTCACGAACTATATACCAGTCTGTCCATACAGAGCTAGCCTTCACGAACTATATACCAGACTGTCCATACAGAGCTAGCCTTCACGAACTATATACCAGACTACCCATACAGAGCTAGCCTTCATGAAATATATACCAGACTGTCCATACAGAGCTAGCCTTCACGAACTATATACCAGACTGGCCCCATACAGAGCTAGCCTTCACGAACTATATACCAGACTGGCCCCATACAGAGCTAACCTTCACGAACTATATACCAGACTATCCATACAGAGCTAGCCTTCACGAACTATATACCAGACTGCCCATACAGAGCTAGCCTTCACGAACTATATACCTGACTGCCCATACAGAGCTAGCCTTCACGAACTATATACCAGACTGTCCATACAGAGCTAGCCTTCACGAACTATATACCAGACTGGCCCCATACAGAGCTAGCCTTTACGAACTATATACCAGACTGTCCATACAGAGCTAGCCTTCACGAACTATATACCAGACTACCCATACAGAGCTAGCCTTCACGAACTATATACCAGACTGGCCATACAGAGCTAGCCTTCACGAACTATATACCAGACTGGCCCCATACAGAGCTATCCTTCACGAACTATATACCAGACTGTCCATACAGAGCTAGCCTTCACGAACTATATACCAGACTACCCATATAGAGCTAGCATTCACGAACTATATACCAGACTGTCCATACAGAGCTAGCCTTCACGAACTATATACCAGACTGTTCATACAGAGCTAGCCTTCACGAACTATATACCAGACTGTCCATACAGAGCTAGCCTTCACGAACTATATACCAGACTGTCCATACAGAGCTAGCCTTCACGAACTATATACCAGACTGGCCATACAGAGTTAGCCTTCACGAACTATATACCAGACTGTCCATACAGAGCTAGCCTTCACGAACTATATACCAGTCTGTCCATACAGAGCTAGCCTTCACGAACAATATACCAGACTGTCCATACAGAGCTAGCCTTCACGAACTATAAACCAGACTGGCCCCATACAGAGCTAGCCTGCACGAACTATATACCAGACTGCCCATACAGAGCTAGCCTTCACGAACTATATACCAGACTATCCATGCAGAGCTAGCCTTCACGAACTATATACCAGTCTGTCCATACAGAGCTAGCCTTCACGAACTATATACCAGACTGCCCATACAGAGCTAGCCTTCACGAACTATATACCAGACTGTCCATACAGAGCTAGCCTTCACGAACTATATACCAGACTGGCCCCATACAGAGCTAGCCTGCACGAACTATATACCAGACTGCCCATACAGAGCTAGCCTTCACG
The DNA here is from genome assembly GCA_014843695.1 of Archivesica marissinica. NCBI lineage: Eukaryota > Metazoa > Mollusca > Bivalvia > Venerida > Vesicomyidae > Archivesica > Archivesica marissinica. The sequence goes on from CM026403.1 coordinate 61,064,135, forward strand.
AACTATATACCAGACTGGCTCCATACAGAGCTAGCCTTCACGAACTATATACCAGACTGGCCCCATACAGAGCTAGCCTTCACGAACTATATACCAGACTGGCCCCATACAGAGCTAGCCTTCACGAACTATATACCAGACTGGCCCCATACAGAGCTAGCCTTCACGAACTATATACCAGACTGGCCCCATACAGAGCTAGCCTTCACGAACTATATACCAGACTGGCCCCATACAGAGCTAGCCTTCACGAACTATATACCAGACTGACCCCATACAGAGCTAGCCTTCACGAACTATATACCAGACTGCCCATACAGAGCTAGCCTGCACGAACTATATACCAGACTGTCATACAGAGCTAGCCGTTACGAACTATATACCAGACTGTCCATACAGAGCTAGCCTTCACGAACTATATACCACTCTGTCCATACAGAGCTAGCCTTTACGAACTATATACCAGACTGTCCATACAGAGCTAGCCTTCACGAACTATATACCAGACTGTCCATACAGAGCTAGCCTTCACGAACTATATACCAGACTGGCCATACAGAGTTAGCCTTCACGAACTATATACCAGACTGTCCATACAGAGCTAGCCTTCACGAACTATATACCAGTCTGTCCATACAGAGCTAGCCTTCACGAACAATATACCAGACTGTCCATACAGAGCTAGCCTTCACGAACTATAAACCAGACTGGCCCCATACAGAGCTAGCCTGCACGAACTATATACCAGACTGCCCATACAGAGCTAGCCTTCACGAACTATATACCAGACTATCCATGCAGAGCTAGCCTTCACGAACTATATACCAGTCTGTCCATACAGCCATACAGAGCTAGCCTTCACGAACTATATACCAGACTGCCCATACAGAGCTAGCCTTCACGAACTATATACCAGACTGTCCATACAGAGCTAGCCTTCACGAACTATATACCAGACTGGCCCCATACAGAGCTAGCCTGCACGAACTATATACCAGACTGCCCATACAGAGCTAGCCTTCACGAACTATATACCAGACTGGCCCCATACAGAGCTAGCCTTCACGAACTATATACCAGACTGGCCCCATACAGAGCTAGCCTTCACGAACTATATACCAGACTGGCCCCATACAGAGCTAGCCTTCACGAACTATATACCAGACTGGCCCCATACAGAGCTAGCCTTCACGAACTATATACCAGACTGGCCCCATACAGAGCTAGCCTTCACGAACTATATACCAGACTGGCCCCATACAGAGCTAGCCTTCACGAACTATATACCAGACTGACCCCATACAGAGCTAGCCTTCACGAACTATATACCAGACTGCCCATACAGAGCTAGCCTGCACGAACTATATACCAGACTGTCATACAGAGCTAGCCGTTACGAACTATATACCAGACTGTCCATACAGAGCTAGCCTTCACGAACTATATACCAGACTGTCCATACAGAGCTAGCCTTCACGAACTATATACCACTCTGTCCATACAGAGCTAGCCTTTACGAACTATATACCAGACTGTCCATACAGAGCTAGCCTTCACGAACTATATACCAGACTGTTCATACAGAGCTAGCCTGCACGAACTATATACCAGACTGTCATACAGAGCTAGCCGTTACGAACTATATACCAGACTGTCCATACAGAGCTAGCCTTCACGAACTATATGCCAGACTGGCCCCATACAGAGCTAGCCTTCACGAACTATATACCAGACTACCCATACAGAGCTAGCCTTCACGAACTATATACCAGACTGTCCATACAGAGCTAGCCTTCACGAACTATATTCCAGACTGTCCATACAGACCTAGCCTTCACGAACTATATACCAGACTGTCCATACAGAGCTAGCCTTCACGAACAATATACCAGACTGGCCCCAAACAGAGCTAGCCTTCACGAACTATATACCAGACTGGCCCCATACAGAGCTAGCCTTCACGAACTATATACCAGACTGGCCCCATACAAAGCTAGCCTTCACGAACTATATACCAGACTGGCCCCATACAGAGCTAGCCTTCACGAACTATATATCAGACTGGCCCCATACAGAGCTAGCCTTCACGAACTATATACCAGACTGGCCCCATACAGAGCTAGCCTTCACGAACTATATACCAGACTGACCCCATACAGAGCTAGCCTTCACGAACTATATACCAGACTGCCCATACAGAGCTAGCCTGCACGAACTATATACCAGACTGTCATACAGAGCTAGCCGTTACGAACTATATACCAGACTGTCCATACAGAGCTAGCCGTCACGAACTATATACCAGACTGTCCATACAGAGCTAGCCTTCACGAACTATATACCACTCTGTCCATACAGAGCTAGCCTTTACGAACTATATACCAGACTGTCCATACAGAGCTAGCCTTCACGAACTATATACCAGACTGTTCATACAGAGCTAGCCTGCACGAACTATATACCAGACTGTCATACAGAGCTAGCCGTTACGAACTATATACCAGACTGTCCATACAGAGCTAGCCTTCACGAACTATATACCAGACTGGCCCCATACAGAGCTAGCCTTCACGAACTATATACCAGACTACCCATACAGAGCTAGCCTTCACGAACTATATACCAGACTGTCCATACAGAGCTAGCCTTCACGAACTATATACCAGACTGTCCATACAGACCTAGCCTTCACGAACTATATACCAGACTGTCCATACAGAGCTAGCCTTCACGAACAATATACCAGACTGGCCCCATACAGAGCTAGCCTTCACGAATTATATACCAGACTGGCCCCATACAGACCTAGCCTTCACGAACTATATACCAGACTGGCCCCATACAGAGCTAGCCTTCACGAACTATATACCAGACTGGCCCCATACAGAGCTAGCCTTCACGAACTATATACCAGACTGCCCATACAGAGCTAGCCTTCATAAAATATATACCAGACTGTCCATACAGAGCTAGCCTTCACGAACTATATACTAGACCGCCATACAGAGCTAGCCTTCACGAACTATATACGAGACTGTCCATACAGAGCTAGCCTTCACGAACTATATACCAGACTGGCCCCATACAGAGCTAGCCTTTACGAACTATATTCCTGACTGTTCATACAGAGCTAGCCTTCACGAACTATATACTAGACCGCTCATACAGAGCTAGCCTTCACGAACTATATACCAGACTGTCCATACAGAGCTAGCCGTCACGAACTATATACCAGACTGCCCATACAGAGCTAGCCTTCACGAACTATATACCAGACTACCCATACAGAGCTAGCCTTCACGAACTATATACCAGACTGCCCATACAGAGCTAGCCTTCACGAACTATATACTAGACTACCCATACAGAGCTAGCCTTCACGAACTATATACCAGTCTGTCCATACAGAGCTAGCCTTCACGAACTATATACCAGACTGGCCCCATACAGAGCTAGCCTTCACGAACTATATACCAGTCTGTCCATACAGAGCTAGCCTTCACGAACTATATACCAGACTGTCCATACAGAGCTAGCCTTCACGAACTATATACCAGACTGTCCATACAGAGCTAGCCTTTACGAACTATATACCAGACTGTCCATACAGAGCTAGCCTTTACGAACTATATACCAGACTGTCCATACAGAGCTAGCCTTCACGAACTATATACCAGACTGTCCATACAGAGCTAGCCCTCACGAACTATATACCAGACTGTCCATACAGAGCTAGCCTTCACGAACTATATACCAGACTGTCCATACAGAGCTAGCCTTCACGAACTATATACCAGACTGTCCATACAGAGCTAGCCTTCACGAACTATATACCAGTCTGTCCATACAGACCTAGCCTTCACGAATTATATACCAGACTGTCCATACAGAGCTAGCCTTCACGAACTATATACCAGTATGTCCATACAAAGCTAGCCTTCACGAACTATATACCAGTCTGTCCATACAGAGCTAGCCTTCACGAACTATATACCAGACTGTCCATACAGAGCTAGCCTTCACGAACTATATACCAGTCTGTCCATACAGAGCTAGCCTTCACGAACTATATACCATACTGCCCATACAGAGCTAGCCTTCACGAAATATATACCAGACTGGCCCCATACAGAGCTAGCCTTCACGAAATATATACCAGACTGGCCCCATACAGAGCTAGCCTTCATGAAATATATACCAGACTGTCCATACAGAGCTAGCCTTCACGAACTATATACCAGACTGGCCCCATACAGAGCTAGCCTGCACGAACTATATACCAGACTGTCCATACAGAGCTAGCCTTCACGAACTATATACCAGGCTGGCCCCATACAGAGCTAGCCTTCACGAAATATATACCAGACTGTCCATACAGAGCTAGCCTTCACGAACTATATACCAGACTGTCATACAGAGCTAGCCTTCACGAACTATATACCAGACTACCCATACAGAGCTAGCCTTCATGAACTATGTACCAGACTGTCCATACAGAACTAGCCTTCACGAACTATATACCAGACTGTCCATACAGAGCTAGCCTTCACGAACTATATACCAGAGTGTCCATACAGAGCTAGCCTTCACGAACTATATACCAGAGTGTCCATACAGAGCTAGCCTTCACGAACTATATACCAGACTACCCATACAGAGCTAGCCTTCACGAACTATATACCAGACTGGCCATGCAGAGCTAGCCTTCACGAACTATATACCAGACTGTCCATACAGAGCTAGCCTACACGAACTATATACCAGACTGGCCCCATACAGAGCTAGCCTTCACGAACTATATACCAGACTGGCCATACAGAGCTAGCCTTCACGAACTATATACCAAACTGTCCATACAGAGCTAGCCTTCAATTATGTATGCACTTGGTTTCTTTTCTTATATTCTTAATAGTTTAGATATCCTCAAGGTTGACGTCCCTTACCGCATATTGTGTTTTACTGTACATACATATTCTTTGGACAGCATCACCGGGTTTATCCACAGACGCTTGGGGTATGTACAAATGTTTGCTGCTTGCATGTTAGCCATGTTCATGACGGGATGTCATTTTTGAACTTGCTTGGAATGGCGTAAACATTTTATTATGTATAGCATCAAGCCAATAGTGTATGATAGTGTACTTAAAAACCAAACAAGTTTCTTAGTTTTGTGGTTTTGATCCCGCAAACATTTGTCCAGACTAATTAATATGAGTTTGATCAAACTTATCGTGTATATGGAACAACAGTAAAAACAAAGGATTCCAACTAAAATGACAACTATAGAGTTCGGGATAAATCGGACATTACCAGATCTGTCAAGGGAGGTATTAGAAAAACCAGCAAAGTCGCTTATTATTTGTGTCATGTGACCTTCTTTATCTGGTATATTCGAGTTGTTTTCTTGTCTTACATACATATATTTATCCAGCTTACGAAAGCTTTCGGGAGTAGGTTGATTTATTGCCGCCCATTGCCAATGTTATGTTATATTTCGGGTGTTACGCCTGCATCAACACCATTTTGGGCTATATCGCCGGCAGGCAGTTTACCTAACAACACCTTTCCTGGGCAGGCTCCAGCGGTTAACCAGTACTTGGGTGCACCAACCTCCGTAAGAAACTGCCAACTTTTTCATATAAATGAGACACGGCCTGAGCGGGGCTAGAAACTCGTCATGTGACCATCAGTGATGATAGGTTACAGTGGTATACAAGTCAGCGACCTTAACCACTCCACCACGGAGGCGGACTGAACGATGCTGTATTTAGTTTCTGCATGACATGTGCCATTAACCTGATACACACTGAGTGTCTTCAGTACATTCTATTCGGTTAATCTAAATTACACACCAATGAATAGATATACAATATACCTACACACAATAAGGTAGTTTATGTTTCATAACATAGCATTTCACCAGCGCTTTCATCGATGTTATTATATATAGAAACACATAAGCACTGCGCGATGAATTAGTATTAGATATGGAAAAGCATTTCTGGGTTTTCGATTTTGTAGAGAAAAGTCCGATTTATCCCGAAATATATATCGGTCCATCTAATTGGAATCCTTTGTGTTTACTGTTGTTCCCTAACCAAATGTAGTGACCAGTATGATTTTATCAAATTCATGTTATCTAATGAAATGATAACAATTAGCTATAGTGAAACATCCTTAGCTATAGAGCATATGTCGAGAGTTGGTACTTTAAGTAGCATAAGAGGAGAGAGTGGATGAACATTGATGGTATGCTGTGCAAATATCTAATCTTGTCTGCAAATATCTAATTTAGTATGCACATTAAAAATCAGCAATAAAGCGAATAACACCCGATCATTCCTACAACGCTAAATCGGGGTGTGTGTTTTACGTTTATTTATCGTCGCTACCGGTTGCCCATATGAGCGGCGCCTCCTGAAGAGATTAGTCATGTTAGAGTGTTGGAGGATAGTGCAATGATACAGACTGAGACCCATTACAGAATCTCTTATTGTTCTTTTACGTGCACAGTGTACTGCACCGACACGAGACCTCGGTTTAATGTCACATCTGAAAGACTGTTAATTTTATTACGGTCAGATGGGGGATTCGATTCCTGGATTACCTGTCCAGCGTGTTACCACTGGACTACAGATCCGTCTGTGCAACATCCATCAGTGCCCCAGGAAGATCAAAGAGATATGCTACACGAGCTTGGTGAGACCTCTGGTGGAATACCCAGCACTGTCATCTAGAATCCTTTCAACGCAATCAACATCATGAAGCTGGAGATTGTGCAGCGAAGATCGGCACGAATGGTGTACTCTAAGTACCATAGGATGAGCAGTGTGGCAACTATGCTACATCACCTCCAGTGGCCAACACTACAAGGACGCATAGCACAGACCAAGGTTACCATGATGTACCGTATTGTATATCATCTGGTAGATGTCCCTACCACATACCTCACACCGATCACATCGGTTAGAGGCCACGGAGTGTCATACATAGTACCTTTTGTCTGGACTCTGTCATCAGAAGTCATTCTTCCCTGACACCATCATACTTTGGAACAGCCTCCATCAGACAGTCGTAAGCTGCCTTACCATTGATCGTTTCAAGAAGGACGTGCAGCCAGTTACTCTCCAATAGACTCGTACTGGACGTTTTTAGTCGCACTATACATATATACTAGAGGACAAAGAAAACGCACACTTCGGATAAGTCATTGGAAAATGAAAAACAATAACTATATAAAATTATAAATACATAGTTTTAAACATTTTGGAATATATTTAGTTGTTCCTAGAAAACGCACACCTACAGTATATGATTAGTATTACATGAAAACGAAATACGAAGGATACCATCAAAGATATAGCACATCTTTATTGCAAATCACAAACTGAAAAACTAAAAATATTCCAAAATGTTTAAAACTTCCAAAATGTTTCAAACTATGTATTTATATAGTTATTGTTTTTCATGTAAAGACAGACTTATCCGAAGTGTGCGTTTTCTGTGTTCTCTAGTATAGCATTATTATGTTTATTATTTGCAATATATCATTCTCTGGTATAGGAACTGATCCGCTATCCCGGCCACACTATTCTAACGGCAGTGAAGCCGCGTGCGTGATTAATATCAACTCGTTTACGATTTTTCAATCAGTTATCTATATAGCATATCACATCTCATCCCATCTAACCACGGGGACCTTCCGTAAGCAACGGAGAGTTTCCATGAACAGCAATGACATTCCTAGAACAACGAGGGACCGTACGTGTACAGCAGGGACATGTGGTGGACCAAATAGACATTCCGTATACAACAATGATCTTCCATGAACAGCAGTGATCGTCCATGAACAGCAGTGACCTTCCATGAACAGCGGAGACCTTCCATGAACAGCAGTGACCTTCCATGAAAAGCGGAGATCTTCCATGAACAGCAGTGACCTTCCATGAACAGCAGTGACCTTCCATGAACATCAGTGACCTTCCATGAAGAGCAGTGACCTTCCATGAACAGCTGTGACCTTCCATGAACAGCAGTGACATTCCATGAACAGCGGAGACCTTCCAAGAACAGCAGTGACCTTCCATGAACACCAGTGACCTTCCATGAACAGCGGAGACCTTCCATGAACAGCGGAGACCTTCGATGAACAGCGGAGACCTTCCATGAACATCAGTGACCTTCCATGAACAACGGAGATCTTCCATGAACAGCAGTGACCTTCCATGAACAGCAGTGACCTTCCATGAACATCAGTGACCTTCCATGAACAGCAGTGACCTTCCATGAACAGCAGTGACCTTCCATGAACAGCGGAGACCTTCCATGAACAGCGGAGACCTTCCATGAACAGCAGTGACCTTCGATGATCAGCAGTGACCTTCCATGAACATCAGTGACCTTCCATGAACAGCGGAGACCTTCCATGAACAGCGGTGACCTTCCATGAACAGCAGTGACCTTCGATGATCAGCAGTGACCTTCCATGAACATCAGTGACTTTCCATGAACAGCAGTGACCTTCCATGAACAGCAGTGACCTTCCATGGCCTTCTGTGGTCAGCTAGGACCTTCCGTTAACAACATGGACCTACTGTGGTCAACTAGGATCTTCCGTAAACAACATAGACATTCTGTGGTCAACAAGGTCCTTCCGCGAACAACATGGATCTTCTGTTAACAACATGGACTTACTGTGGTCAACAAGGTCCTTCCACGAACAACATGGATCTTCTGTTAACAATATGGACCTACTGTGGTCAACAAGGTCCTTCCGTGAAAAACATGGATCGTATGTGGGCAACTAGGACCTTCCGTTAACAACATGAATCTTCTATGGTCAACTAGGATCTTCTGTTAGCAACATGGACCTTCTATGGTCAACAAGGTCCTTCCACGAACAACATGGATCTTCTGTTAGCAACATGGACCTACTGTTGTCAACACGGTCCTTCCGCGAACAACATAGACCTTTTCTGGTCAACACGGATCTTCCGTTAACAACATGGAACTTCTGTGGTCAACTAGGAACTGATGTTGCTAGAACTTGTGGCCCGACCCGTTTGCTTTTCTATAATTTGGCATATTTGTATTCACATGTATATATGTAAAAAAACTAATCGAGTGTAAAGCACCGACACGAGACCTCATTTTAACGTCCCATCTGAAAGACTGTTAATTTTATTAGGGTCAGACGGTGGATCGAACCGTCGATTCCTGGAGTACCTGTCCACCTGTTACGATTTTTCAATCAGCATATCACATCTCATCCCATCTAACCAATGTTGGCTTTTCCTGTCATAACTATTTGATATATCTAACCAAGCGATCAACCACAAATCCAATCACCTAAGCCTACATAACGCACACGAGCACGTACACACGCACAGCATGCACGCACAACATGTCCTTGCCCTCCTACCAATCTCAATACCCATAAATACACACAAGTTAACACACTATGATTACTGTGAACAGTTGGTAACACTAATATGTTCAACATTTATCTAATTTACAAGTGGATGCTTCAAATTGTTGAGCAACATGTTTATTACTTCCGTGACGTCTTTATCGTGTGAATAAAAGTTTGTTTAAGACAGGAATACATACTGTGTGTCTTCCTCGTAACCATTGGATGTCCTTCCGTTTAATTTTGAAACCGTGACATAACTGTACTGCTTTCAAAAGCTTCCTGGCCTAGCTATGATTTCGTTTTCATACATGGACACGGCAGCTGTGTCTGGCATATATTGCTCACAGGGGACATGAACAACACCGATACTATAACAGTTATGTTGCTATAAAGCTGTTAATTAGTTTAATTATAGAGTAATAATGAAGGGCATCTACTTTTCTATTACGTCCCTTGGCAGATAAAGTCTGATTTATCCCAAAATGTAAGTAGGTCCTTTTAGTTAGAATCCTTTGTTTTCACCTAGCCAGATGTTGCAGTATGATAAATGTGATTTTTTTTATCAAAATCGTGTTAATTAACCGATAGCATTGTTTTATAAATAAGTACCCATTGCATATCATGTAGGAGATATGTCGAGATATAGTAATTTAATAATGATAAGAAGCGAAAGTGGATCAACATTTCTAGCATGTTGTGCAATGGAAACAACGATAAAAACAGAGGAAAACACTTAATAGGATCTATCTACTTTTAAGGAATATTCACTGACCGATGACTCTCATTGGAAATCAGGCTAACCATATCATTATCAAAAACCTTCTTTAACTATTATCCTGCTGAATAAAACAAACACGGCGTTTGCAGCGGCATATATTCAGATCAGCCGGTGTAACGCCGGCGTCTGATCGGGTTCTATGTTGTTTGCTATACCGCCAATTGAATTGTCTCCACTATCGGAATAGCAGACACCACGGAGCCTAGTCTAGAGGGCATGTCTGATCTGGCTCGTTGATATTCGCAAACAGGATTATAGTCGATATTAACAGACTGGTGTAATAGTATACGGCCTTGAAGGCCGTGTACTGTTGGGTTTTTTTTCGCTACATGTTTCCAAATAGTAGTTTTTCATAATTATTTATGTATCAAATAACAAAACTGGGGTTGGTTCAATTTTTTAATTTACCATTTTGGCGGCCATCTTGGATTTCAAAATGGCTGTCCATTTCAATTACCTTATTTCATATATCGGCTCCAATATTAATGAATATGGCTTACATTTTGTATATAAGCATTAAAACACAGGTTTGTATCAATTTTATTTTACCAAACATATAGTTTAGGAATAATTATAATTGATCATTATTCATGATGAACAAGCGCATAACGTGCGAATCGTGTACCGAGTATGCTGAAACTGACTATCTAAGCAACCAATGTCTAGATCTAAGTTGAATACGGCTTCAACAATTTGTTATGTGGTTTAAACACAGTTTTATAAGGTCTAAAGTACCTTATATTTGGCAATTTGTAAATTGCAAGTGCATCGTCTTTAGATAAAATAGATGGCTATACTAATTTTACGGGGGATCGAACCTGTGCTCTCTGGATTACCAGTCCAGCGTGTTACCACTGGACTACAGATCCGTCTGTTAAATATGTCACAAAATACATATTGTTTTTATATGCATATATGCTATACAGCTGTGCTAGGGTTATCGATATATAGTTATATACATTATGTATTGAACATTATTCGACTCTCAATGGCATCATTGACTTCCAATTCATTAGAAATATAACGACGTATACCCATGAGACATACACCGATATAGGAAATATAATTATATACAATGAGAGAACAATACTGTATACTATGACACATCTGCTCGTGTGAGAATACATAGCTTAGCAACGACGACGACGACAACAACAACAACAATTACTGTTATTAGTTTCAGGATACCGATGTAACAACATGACTAATTAAGTAGTGGTAAATCCAGGTATCACAGGTTCGATCCCCCGTCTGACTCTAATAAAATTAACAGTCTTTCAGATGGGACGTTAAACCGAGGTCTCGTGTCGGTGCTTTACACCGTGCACGTAAAAGAACCAGAGGAGACTGGAATGGGTCTCTGTCTGTATCATTGCACTATCCTCCACAAATCTAAAATGACTAATCTCTTCAGGAGGCGTCGCTCATATGGGCTACCGATAGCGACGATAAATAAAAGTAAAACACACACTAATTAAGTTATATCATACAGATTCGAGATTTCACATGAATAGGATAGTACATGTATCACGAATTGGTCCCCCGTCTTAACGAAATATATATAATATGTATATTTCGTTAAGACAGGCCAATGAGTTGATCTATCTGACTTAGACAACGTACATAAGTAGGTCGCGTCTATACGAGGTGTATATTTCGTTAAGACGGGCCAATGAGTTGATCTATCTGACTTAGACAACGTACATAAGTAGGTCGCGTCTATACGATTTAGAAGCGAGAAATGTGGGTTTTTCATTGGACCATGTGAAATTTATTTTACATCGATTGAGATACAAGTTCTTTCAACTTATATTAATCACTCTCGAGACCTCATTCCTGATGGAATCCAACGCCACGAGTGAGAGAGAAGAGGCAATGTGGAATTTAAATGCCTTGCCTAAGGGCATAAACGTAGCGGTTCCAGCGGGGTTCGAACTCCGGTTGTTTCGCGCCCGAAGCGAACGTGCTACAACTGCGATATCACGACTTCCACAAATTATATTAATACTATATACTATATCGTATTATTCTTATTACTACGTTACGTTACATCAATGTTGAGGGTCGCAAGTCGTATAACTTTTATACTCTTGTTTAATTACTCAGAGTTTCTCCGTTCCGGTAGGTGTAGTTTTCATCTCTGTAATAACTCTCTATCAAGTTCTTAAAATTGTTTAGTACTAGTAAACGTCCCCGTGGCCTAGTGATTAAGGCGTCCGCCTACGGAGCGAGACGTGAAAGGTTTGAATCACGTCAGAGGTTCGTTCTGATATGGCCGGTTGGTGAGCCGCCAGCTAGTTAAAAATAATGGTTACCGATTGCCTACCAGCCTGACACCAGTCATACAAGTATATGATTCGGGATGTACTGATGTTCATAAAAAAGAGGTGTATCATAAGTCAGAAATGGATGGCCCTTTAAATAGGGGTGATACTATAATAAACAAACACGTTGACCTTTACTTACTAGTGTGGGCAGAGCATTCCAGTGATTAATCACTCGTTGCGAAACGAAATTCTTCCTAATTTCAAGCCGTCATTGATGTGTATGTAGCTTATATGGATGACCTCTAGTTGTTGTCGTATCTGACACATCAAAGAATAGTTTTATATAGTGTAAGGTTTGTTTTACAAGATTAGGTACGTAAGCTAAACACAACATGACACTCAACATGTATACGTTAACCTTTGGATAATATATAAGTCACTCACGATAAGCTTACATTTAACAGTATAGTCGATATTATGAACACATGTTTTATTGGTATCTAGTTAATATATTAACCGCAGCTTGCTTCAATAATTATTTTATTGCTCTATATGCATGTATATAAGAATCACACTCGTTGTACAACTATAACTTTAGCAAATGGGTTGGGCCACAAATTCAATAATTAAATGGTATCTATATGCTTAACAGCATTTATATTCCCTGTACGACAAGCTTTAATATGCTACATTGTAACTTCATGCTTCCAAGGGCATCGGTATATGAACGTTGCTATCTGAACCGTTATTGCATTGGATGGCAGTCTACTAATGTTGTTAGATAGCGTGTTGCCAAACCAATTATATATTTGATCATAATATATAATGAACACTTACTGCACATTTCGATGTCTATTTGAACTAGTATACTTAAATATACCTATAATCTTAGCTAGAATCAATCAAGACATATACACCGTATTGAAAAATGGACCTTCCGTGAACAACAAGGACCTTCCGTTAACAACAAGGACCATACATGAACACTAGATACCTTCCGTAGTCAACGGGACCTTCCGTGAACAACGGGACCTTCGGTAGTCAGCCGGACATTCCATAAACAACGGGATCTCCCATGAACAACGGGACCTTCCGTAGTCAGCCGGACATTCCATAAACAACGGGATCTCCCATGAACAACGGGACCTTCCGTAGTCAACCGGACATTCCATAAACAACGGGGACCTTCCGTGAACAACGGGACCTTCCGTAGTCAGCCGGACATTCCATAAACAACGGGAACTCCCGTGAACAACGGGACCTTCCGTAGTCAGCCGGACATTCCATAAACAACGGGACCTTCCGTGACCAACGGGACCTTCCGTAGTCAGCCGGACATTCCATAAACAACGGGGACCTTCCGTAAGCAACGGAGAGTTTCCATGAACAGCAATGACATTCCTAGAACAACGAGGGTCCGTACGTGTACAGCAGGGACATGTGGTGGACCAAAGAGACATTCCGTATACAACAATGATCTTCCATGAACAACAATGATCTTCCATGAACAGCAGTGATCTTCCATGAACAGCAGTGACCTTCCATGAACAGCGGAGACCTTCCATGAACAGCGGAGACCTTCCATGAACAGCAGTGACCTTCCATGAACAGCGGAGATCCTCCATGAACAACAGTGACCTTCCATGAACAGCGGAAACCTTCCATGAACAGCAGTGACCTTCCATGAACATCAGTGACCTTCCATGAACATCAGTGACCTTCCATGAACAGCAGTGACCTTCCATGAACAGCAGTGACCTTCCATGAACAGCAGTGACCTTCGCTGAACAGCGGAGACCTTCCAAGAACAGCAGTGACCTTCCATGAACACCAGTGACCTTCCATGAACATCGAAAACCTTCCATGAACAGCGGAGATCTTCCATGAACAGCGGAGACCTTCCATGAACAGCGGAGATCTTCCATGAACAACAGTGACCTTCCATGAACAGCAGTGACCTTCCATGAACAGCAGTGACCTTCCATGAACAGCGGAGACCTTCCATGAACAGCAATGACCTTCGATGATCAGCAGTGACCTTCCATGAACATCAGTGACCTTCCATGAACAGCAGTGACCTTCCATGAACAGCGGAGACCTTCCATGAACAGCGGAGACCTTCCATGAACAGCAGTGACCTTCGATGATCAGCAGTGACCTTCCATGAACATCAGTGACCTTCCATGAACAGCAGTGACCTTCCATGAACAGCAGTGACCTTCCATGAACAGCAGTGACCTTCCATGGCCTTCTGTGGTCAGCTAGGACCTTCCGTTAACAACATGGACCTACTGTGGTCAACTAGGATCTTCCGTAAACATCATAGACATTCTGTGGTCAACAAGGTCCTTCCGCGAACAACATGGATCTTCTGTTAACAACATGGACTTACTGTGGTCAACAAGGTCCTTCCACGAACAACATGGATCTTCTGTTAACAATATGGACCTACTGTGGTCAACAAGGTCCTTCCGTGAACAACATGGATCGTCTGTGGTCAACTAGGACCTTCCGTTAACAACATGATTCTTCTATGGTCAACTAGGATCATCTGTTAGCAACATGGACCTTCTATGGTCAACAAGGTCCTTCCACGAACAACATGGATCTTCTGTTAGCAACATGGACCTACTGTTGTCAACACGGTCCTTCCGCGAACAACATAGACCTTTTCTGGTCAACACGGATCTTACGTTAACAACATGGAACTTCTGTGGTCAACTAGGATCTTCCGTTAACAACATGTATCTTCTGTGGTCAACTAGGACCTTCCGTTAATAACATGGACATTCTATGGTCAACTAGGTCCTTCATCAAACAACATGGATATTCTATGGTCAACTAGGATCTTCTGTTAGCAACATGGACCTTCTATGGTCAACTAGGTCCTTCATCGAACAACATGGCTCTTCTGTTAACAACATATACCTTTTCTGGTCAACAAGGATCTTTCGTTATCAACATAGACCTCCTGTGGTCAACAAGGTCCTTCATCGAACAACATGGATCTTCTCTTAACAACGACCCTTCTGTAAAGAACAGTTACATAGACAAGATGATACTTAAATAGTGAACATCCCAGTGTCGAGGAAACAAGTTGACAGTCCGACTACGAGCATAAGGACTACGTACGACATGAATAACAAGAATGCTAAGCCAGGGTTCGAACCACAATAAAACCGGCACCTCCTATCAATTACAATTCTGAAATCTACCACTCCGCTACGTAAAAGAATGCTTATTGGTTGCTAAATGCGAGATACTTATGTTGTAAGGTTGATCGTCAATATAGATTTCTTTTGTAAATGGATGTCTTTTTGAATGAGCCATACGCTAATTTAAAATGTTAAATGTGATAAGACAAATATTGTTATGTTATGTTATATTTCAGGTGTTACGCCTGCATCAGCACCATTTCGGGCTATATCGCCGGCGGGCAGTTTACTTAGCAACACCTTTCCTGGGTAGGCTCCAGCGCTTAACCAGTACTTGGGTGCACCAACCTCCGTAAGAAACTGCCAAATTTTTCATATAAATGAGACACGGCCTGAGCGGGGCACGAAGCCGTGACCATCAGTGATGATAGGTTACAGTGGAGACAAATATACTAACATACTAGGATGTATAGATATATCAAAACATTAATACTGCTATGACGCGTCTAATGTTCAATAAATAGTATATATTGCACGAAATGTTTCAATCTTTATAGATACACGATATGCATCTTGCCCTGTACTGGGGCAATGACGCAAGTGTGTTTTACGTTTATTTATCGTCGCTACCGGTTGCCCATATGAGCGACGCCTCCTGAAGAGATTAGTCATTTTACATTTTGGAGGATAGTGCAATGATACAGAAAGAGACCCAATCCAGAGCCTCCTCTGGTTCTGTTTCGTGCACGGTGTAAAGCACCGACACGAGACCTCAGTTTAACCTCCCATCTGAAAGACTGTTAATTGTATTAGGGTCAGACGGGGGATCGAACCTGCGATCCCTGGATTACCAGTCCAGCGTGTTAACCATTGGACTACAGATCCGTCTGTGTATATATTGCACGAAATGTTTCAATCTTTATAGATATACGATATGCATCTTGCGCTGTACTGGGGCAATGACGCAAACATTATCAATGTTATTATATAGTGTATGATAGCCTGGCTATGAACCAGAACGTATGAATAATATATGTACAAACTGCTGCGAGAAACAGATTAACCACGACTGTACACTCCCGTGCTGAATGTGATTATAGTTCGGTACACTTCTATCACATCCCGTGCAACCTCGAGCAAGTGCCTGTTTAGTTCGTCTGCAAATGATAGTGTGTTACGTTTATCTATCGTCGCTACCGGTTGCCCATATGAGCGACGACTCCTGAAGAGATTAGTCATTTTAGATTGTTGAAAGATAGTGCAATGATACAGACAGAGACCCATTCCAGAGTCTACTCTGGTTCTTTTACGTGCATGGTGTAAAGCACCGACAGGAGACCTATGTTTAATGTCCCATTTGAAAGACTACATTTTATTAGGGTCAGTATTATATTAAATCCTATGCGTACATGTACGAAATTAACAATTTTAATTAGTGGGATATTGTTATATAAGTGTGTGTTTTAAGTAAGATATAAGCCTCAAACGGATCCAATATTATCAATTTCACGCGGTTCGAACGTATAGCGTGAAATATTTGTCTTACGCGTAACGTGTTCATTACAGTGGTATTGGTTATTAACTGTGCACGAAATTGTCGTGAGATTTCATGTAGTGAAGAATTGTAAAACGTGTAGCGAGTCATTCTACCGGACAAATGCGTACGGGCTAGTCACCCATTTATCAAGTCAAAACCGCAGACTTGTATATGGGTCATTTTTCAAAACATAAAATAAAATAGGTACACATTTGTCTTTAAACGTTTTATTATGGACTTATAAAGCTGTTTAGAAGTTAGTAGGAGTACAATGGGTATTTAAAAGAATGATGCGTAACTTTAATTATATTGGTTATCAGCTATATACAAAGAGCTATGCTTTGTTCGTAAGAATATATACCATACATCCATAAGGAATGAGGCCCGACATTCAGGCGAATCGACAGTGTTTTTTACAAAAATAGAAATAACAGACAAATGGGCACAGGTTTCCAGAGTCTTTTCTGATTTTATATCATGTTTATCTCTGGTTTTTCCTGGGCGAGTCGGTTCGCGTTAGGTTAGCATGTTCTTGTATGGCAAATGAAAGAACTATTTGACATGATAGCTTTAAATGGATATTTAAAAGAATTATACGTAAAACTGTTTTCAAAAATCTATTTTGTTTAAACAGAGAAATTTCTCTTGCGTTCGTGGATGTATGGTGGTTTGTGATATGAAACGAGTTGATGCTATATATATATATGCAGTGTGTTATGTAATACAGTTGTTTGTGATATGAAACGAGTTGATGCTATATATATATATGCAGTGTGTTATGTAATACAGTTGTGTGTGATATGAAACGAGTTGATGCTATATATATATATGCAGTGTGTTATGTAATACAGTTGTTTGTGATATGATACGAGTTGATGCTATATATATATGCAGTGTGTTATGTAATACAGTTGTTTGTGATATGAAACGAGTTGATGCTATATATATATATATGCAGTGTGTTATGTAATACAGTTGTGTGTGATATGAAACGAGTTGATGCTATATATATATATGCAGTGTGTTATGTAATACAGTTGTGTGTGATATGAAACGAGTTGATGCTATATATATGCAGTGTGTTATGTAATACAGGTCTTTGTGATATAAAACGAGTTGATGCTATATATATATGCAGTGTGTTATGTAATACAGTTGTTTGTGATATGAAACGAGTTGATGCTATATATATATGCAGTGTGTTATGTAATACAGTTGTTTGTGATATGAAACGAGTTGATGCTATATATACTGAGTCAAAAAAGAAACGATACCAAACTAAAAATGACGTAAAACGGATAAAACCATAGAAAGGTTTAATATATTATTACGTATCAGTACCGGGTATCTTATTGCAACGTCAGCCAACCATAAACACAGGTAAATAAACACCCGATAATCCTGGAACGCCGAATTTCCGATTTGCACGTGCTCCTCAACAAAGACAACTTCCTGCACATGTACACATCGGAAAACCTGTTTATTGTACTGGTATTGCATTATCATCGAGGAAAACACCTTACATACCCATTGTTACCTCATACAAAATGCCTAGGCTAAACCGCAATAAGAGATTGCGTGCCATTGGCATGATTGACGGCGGTTTACGTCAGCGTGACGTCGCAAATCGACTCGGGGTTACGCGGATCACGATAACACGTCTACTTCGACGTTATCGAACACATGGATCGGTAGACGACCGTCCAAGATATGGTCGACCACGTATGACGACGCGTGAACAGGACCGTCACATTCGGACGTCACATTTACGTGACCGGTTCCTACCTGCTACGCACACAGCTGCCGTTACTCCTGGGATGACCAACAATCGCATCAGTGCACAAACAGTCAGGAACCGGCTCGGAGAACGTGGCATTCGTGCCTATCGGCCATACGTTGGACCCATCCTGACACGACGTCACCGTGACGTACGGCGGTAATGGACGACGGAACGTGCTCGCTGGACTCGGTTACAGTGGAATTCGGTGATGTTTAGCGATGAATCGCGGTTCTGTTTGCGTCGAGCGGATGGCAGAGAGCGGGTATATCGCAGGCGCGGTGAACTTTACGCCGACGCATGTGTACGTCAGGTCGATCTGTTCGGGGGCGGAAGCGTTATGGCGTGGGGCGGTATCACCTTCGGCAGTCGCACTGAACTGTTAGTGGTGGACGGGAACCTAAACGCCCAGCGGTACTGTGATGAGATCATTGCGCCAGTTGTTGTGCCGTTCTTTAACGCCAACAGAAACGTCACACTGTTCCAACAGGACAACGCCAGGTGTCATACTGCTCGGATTTCCACCACATTATTGGAGCAGAACAATATTGAAACCCTGCCGTGGCCTGCTTTGTCACCAGACTTGTCACCCATAGAACATGTGTGGGATACGTTAGACCGCCGCGTCAGATGACGTCAGCCGGTAACGTTAAACCAACTGAGGGATGTTTTGCGTCAGGAGTGGACAAATATTGACCAGCAAGAGATTCAGACACTCTTCCGTTCGATGCGATGGCGGTGCATTGCAGTGAGAGACGCAAATGGTGCCCATACTCGGTATTGACGTCTGTGTGAAATCTCCATTAGACCCCTGTCCGATGAAATACGTCATCACGCAGCAGACAGTTTCGGAGGCTCATTATGCTTTATGTGCTCCTCTTTCAAACATGTTGGACTATCATCTTATGAATATTCAAAGAATTTTCTTAATAAATGTTGAAAATATAGACACATAAACACCAGGTATCGTTTCTTTTTTGACTCAGTATATATATATATATGCAGTGTGTTATGTAATACAGTTGTTTGTGATACGAAACGAGTTGATGCTATATAGATATGCAGTGTGTTATGTAATACAGTTGTTTGTGATATGAAACGAGTTGATGCTATATATATGCAGTGTGTTATGTAATACAGTTGTTTGTGAAACGAGTTGATGCTATATATATGTGCAGTGTGTTATGTAATACAGTTGTTTGTGAAACGAGTTGATGCTATATATATATATATGCAGTGTGTTATGTAATACAGTTGTTTGCGATATGAAACGAGTTGATGCTATATATATATATGCAGTGTGTTATGTAATACAGTTGTTTGCGATATGAAACGAGTTGATGCTATATATATGCAGTGTGTTATGTAATACAGTTGTTTGTGAAACGAGTTGATGCTATATATATATGCAGTGTGTTATGTAATACAGTTGTTTGTGATATGAAACGAGTTGATGCTATATATATATGCAGTGTGTTATGTAATACAGTTGTTTGTGATATGAAACGAGTTGATGCTATATATATATGCAGTGGGTTATGTAATACAGTTGTTTGTGAAACGAGTTGATGCTATATATACTCAATTCCAAAATAAAGTGTGCACTTTTGAATTTAGAATATTTCACTATTTAGAAGACGTATCGGTTAGAAATTTCGCATAGTATACCTCAAGTATATATGTCATCGATCAATTGCATAATCTACCACGTGGTATGCAAATAATATCAGTCCAATCTGTGAGACTTGATGTCGCATGATTTGCACGTGCAGCCCGAGGAAAATATACATGTCACCGGAAACTTGTATTAGTGTAATCCTTATATCTTATATAACGGTTAAATCACATTTGAGTTCACATTGGTACACAACGAACATGCCTAGATTGAGCGAAACTCAACGTATCCAAGCATTCTCAACAGGATCAACGTTGACGTGCTTCCCCTGGCCTGCTATATCCCCGGATATGAACCCAATCGAGCATATCTGGGATTACCTTGGCAGAAGGGTGCGATCGCGAGGAAATATCCACAATCTGAGGGACTTGGCAAACGCCCTCGTGCAAGAGTGGGATAACATCCCTGACGCAGTAATCAGACGTTACGTGCAGTATATGCGAAGTAGAATTGCCGTCTGCATCAACAGCAGAGGTGCGCATACAAGATACTGATCGATAAAACCCCACCAGAACTGCGATTAAAACAACTTTAAATGCATTATTGAATGTGCCATGATGTGGAAGTCGTGATAGTGCAGTGGATGCGCGTTCACTTCAGGTGCGAAAGGTCCGGAGTTCGACCCCCGCTGGAGCCGTTACGATTGTGCCCTTAGGCAAGGCATTTAAATTCCACGTTGCCTCCTCTCTCCTTCGTGGCGATGGATTCCATCAGGAATGAGGCCTCGATAGTGATTAATATAAGTTGAAAGAACTTGTTTCGCAATCGAGCTAAAATAAATTTGTATAACCTAATGTGCCATGATGCTTTGAGTACTTTTGCAACTTTGATTTTAGCACCGTCTCCTTTCTCGCATAAAAAAGCTACTTAAACTGACCGTGACTTAACATCTGATATGTCTGCCATATTCTACAGGGTCTGCTCTAAAGGTTGGTACCAAATTTATAGGCCTTCGGTTAAATAGGCGATGAGAAATCACAGAAAACAAAGTGCACACTTTATTTTGGAATTGAGTATATATGCAGTGTGTTATGTAATACAGTTGTTTGTGATATGAAACGAGTTGATGCTATATATATGCAGTGTGATATGCAATACAGTTGTTTGTGAAACGAGTTGATGCTATATATATATGCAGTGTGTTATGTAATACAGTTGTTTGTGAAACGAGTTGATGCTATATATATGCAGTGTGTTATGCAATACAGTTGTTTATGATATGAAACGAGTTGATGCTATATATATGCAGTGTGTTATGTAATACAGTTGTTTGTGATATGAAACGAGTTGATGCTATATATATGCAGTGTGTTATGTAATACAGTTGTTTGTGAAACGAGTTGATGCTATATATATATATGCAGTGTGTTATGTAATGCAGTTGTTTGTGATATGAAACGAGTTGATGCTATATATATGCAGTGTGTTATGTAATACAGTTGTTTGTGAAACGAGTTGATGCTATATATATATATGCAGTGTGTTATGTAATGCAGTTGTTTGCGATATGAAACGAGTTGATGCTATATATATGCAGTGTGTTATGTAATACAGTTGTTTGTTATATGAAACGAGTTGATGCTATATATGTGCAGTGTGTTATGTAATACAGTTGTTTGTGATATGAAACGAGTTGATGCTATATATGTGCAGTGTGTTATGTAATACAGTTGTTTGTGATATGAAACGAGTTGATGCTATATATATGCAGTGTGTTATGTAATACAGTTGTTTGTGATATGAAACGAGTTGATGCTATATATGTGCAGTGTGTTATGTAATACAGTTGTTTGTGAAACGAGTTGATGCTATATATATACAGTGTGTTATGTAATACAGTTTCTAACTACGATTGTACCATAAGGTTTCATCATCCGGCTGCATTGTATGTCAATAAACCCAAGTCGCTCGTCTGGTATTGCAGTGTGGCGTTATCTTATTATTTGTAACACAGAGTGTATAATATACGTACTGTCTTCGG
This sequence comes from Archivesica marissinica, assembly GCA_014843695.1. Lineage (NCBI taxonomy): Eukaryota > Metazoa > Mollusca > Bivalvia > Venerida > Vesicomyidae > Archivesica > Archivesica marissinica. The sequence continues at coordinate 61,086,717 of CM026403.1, forward strand.
AGCTACGGTTTATATCTTATACGCAGATCGGTTTCTACTTACCTACTTACTTACTGGGTGTGTACTGAAAGGATGTTCTAATAGACATTTGGATAATCGGCCATTGTCCCACCAATTATGAATCGATTTGGTTGAAACTTGAAATATATATAAATACACATGGTATGCGTATTGCAGTGAAATTTCATTTCAATTGATCATCACCAAATTATAAAACCTAACAAATAAAAAGCACTACTATCAAATTGAAATTAACAAAATGTGATCAAATCAAATTAAAGCAATGTAAAAATAATCACTCAAAATCACAGCATACACGAATTAATATTGTGTTGCTTTTACCTAGTAATTTGAGGTTTTATATATCTAGATTACGCCTATCTGCCCACGCTCTAATAATACAAACTGTTATCTTTAATAATACATATATATATTCTTTATTTATCCTCCAGTATTGAAGAGCATACAATTCACATATTACAAGAACAATTACAACAGTGAAATATATTACAATGTTATAAGGAAATTAAGTAACAGAAATAAACGCTTATATAGATCTTATAATGATGCTATCGGTTGCTCTGTGCATTTACCGGAAGAAATCAAATGCCCGCGCATGCGCACACTACGTAGTGCAAAAAACGTTGAGATTTTACAAGACAGATATCGATCGAAATAATATAATTATAATTGTATGCACTAGTGATTTAATGCTTGACTTCATTGAATTTTAACAATGCCTTCATCTTGTTGTGCCCCGGGCTGCGCAAAGAGGTTAGTTAAAGGGAACGATGAAGTAAAAATGTACCGTCTTCCGTTGTCGGACAAAGACAAGCTTGACAAATGGATAGTCAGAATTGGACGTCTACCAGCCCCGGGACAGACAAGTACTCGATCAGATGGCCTTTGGGAACCCAAGGATCATGATCGTTTATGCAGTGCCCATTTTGTTTCGGGTAGGTTGCAATATTATACATGTATTACTTGGTACAGCTTCGAATTATCGCACCCCACCCACTTCTTCACTTATGAAGATTAGGTGCTGGCGCCATAATAAAAAGTGTTAGTTAAGTGCTTGATCAGAAAGTGCTCATTAGAAAGGATACAGTGAATAGACAAATAATATTTAAGTGGTTTTTTATAAAACTATGTACATAATTGTGGCAATTTATGGAAAATAGATTGGGGTAAGGACATACACAGGGATCAGGGCATTGTATGTATGCGGTAGCATGTTCCACTGAGTGACGGCTCTAGGATAGAAAAGAGTATTTGTGCCGTCTGATCTGGTTCTATGCTGTTTGCAAAACCGACATTATATGGGATTAGCATGATAAGGGTTAATATTGTATTAATATTCGGTAATACCGCTTGTCCATGTCAGCATCTGAGCTCGCTGGATTGACAGTCCTTTTTCTCACTGGACTACTGACCCATATCATGGCCATATGCATTATTTAATTTTACATCATACCATCTTATTGCCAAGTTAATCACCAAGTACATGAAATAACTTCCGGGTCTCAAGCCAATTAACACTGTATGTACCAGAGTCTGATTAACAGACTACACGCGCGCTACATGACCTTAGATGTCGATGCGCCGTAAAACACCATTCATTCATTACAGACTACACCAAAATACTGTCTTCATATTTACCTTACAGCTTGTTACTGCTACTGCTAAAAACGTGGGCGGATAGTTTCCAGAAATCAAAAACTGCAGTCTAGTGCATATTAGATGTTTTATTTATGCATATAAAATATACAAATGTAAAACTTTACAATAAACAATCACAGACATAGATCTATCAGAATTTGGACTATAGTGATGTCACTCATTCGAAAGGATGATAAGCTCAATATTTGATTATACATTACAGGGAAACCAAGCAAGGACCCATTGTAAGTAGATTTTGTTCCAACAATATTCTGCCACACCCCAGCTGCAAAGAAAACCCCGCAGGTGTTACAGCAAAAGCTAGTTCGCCAGAATCGAGTAAAAGTTAGAGAGGAAAATAAGAACAAGACTTCAGCTGCTTTGGCACTCATGGAGCTGTCTAAACATAAGGAAAATGTTGTGCCAGGTATAGCCACACAAACATCTGTTGAAACAAGAGAGATTGGAATTCAAACAGATTTGGACTCTCTAACGATCGACTCGATCAATATGTTGACATACAAGCAGTGTCATGTTATAGAGCAATACCAAGATGATTTTACCACTTTGCTAAACCAGAACAATATGTTGCAACAACAGTTTGATAGTTGTGTGGATAGAATGAACTCACTGCAAATTCAAGTACAATCATTAGAAAATGAAATCACATCACTACAAGCCAAAGTTCTAACCTGTCTAAGCAATGATTTCATTAAATGTAATGACGATAGAACATCATACTTCACCGGCCTACCTAATTATTCAACATTTCTTGTGGTGTTTGAGCATGCCCGCCGCCACATAACCAGGAAGAATACCAAACTCGACTTGAAGGACGAGTTGCTTCTAACATTGGTCAAAATAAAGCAAAATCCTGGCACAGGTGATCTTGCGTATCGATTTGGTGTTAGTCAACCTTTGATTTCTACAATTTTTCATGCATGGCTACATGCACTATACAAGTCAATTGGTGGATTAGTTATTTGGCCTCCAAATGATAAAGAAATGCAACTACCCGATGTATTTAACAATCATGATTTTAGAAAGGTGAAATGCATAATTGACTGTACAGAGATTTTTATTGAGAGACCAACAGCATTAAAAGCACGTTGCCAGACATATTCAAGTTACAAAAGACATAATACCCTGAAGGTCTTAATTGGTATTAGCCCATCGGGCAGTGTGATTTTCTTATCAGAAATATGGGGCGGTAGGGCAAATGATAAGAAAATAACCACAGAAAGCGGGATCATGGACAAGTTTTTACCTGGGGATGTTGTCATGGCAGACAGGGGATTTGTAATGAAGGAGGAATTTGCTCAACGAGGAGTCAAATTAATTATGCCGGCCTTCACAAAGGGAAAACTACAGTTATCACCAGCTGAGGTGGAGATTAGTCGACGTATGTCGAGAGCCCGCATACACGTGGAACGTGTCATTGGACGTATGAAAGACTTCAAAATATTTAGTGGAACAATGCCAATTTCATTTGTGAAAAAGCGAGGAACATGCAAGAAAGTACTGCACGTAACTGGTGGGATTGTCAATACTAACAACCCATTATTATAGTTTTGTATAAAGCCATACTGGGCAGATTGATGGTTCTGCATTAACCCTTTCAACCCCACAGGCCTTTAAACGAGCCGTCTCATCATGATCTGCACTTTTTGCTAGTAATTATACTATTTTTAGACAAAATGAACCATTTTGACGTAAATGAACCGATCGAAATATAATGTTCTGATCATTTTATTGGTCTAAAAATATTATGGAGCAATCCATTGTCAGTTACTTTGGGTTGAAAGGGTTAATCAGAATTCCATGTACATTTGCACTCTAAATTGTAAAATGTATTTCATTGTATATAATATGAGCAATAATGAATAATAATTTGTATCCAAATTGTTTTTATCATTTTAACTTAGCTGGATCACCGGCAGACACCCATACCGAGCATGTACTACATTCGTATACATCTAAAGTAGTATATTACTAAACTGGTTTCGTATACATCTAAAGTAGTATATTACTAAACTGGTTTCAGTTTCATTGTTTTGGCCAATAGTTCAGGCATGATCCACTTTTGGTGGAACAAACGCAGTTTTGCCACCAAGTTTTAAAAAAATGAATCGTCATACAGAACACGCTCGATATGAATGCTTTTGTTTGTGAAACACACAAAATCACAATAGTCTAGTTGACATATGCCCATTTGACCTTGAATCTGGTGGAAGTATTTGTGTCCAAACTTTACAGTATTGTCACACATACCAGAGTCACATTGTTCATGGGAATTTAGACAGTATAATTTATCTGAAACTTCACACGCTTTTTTTGTAGAAGCAAGTGTGAATCCAGCCGCTAATAAAGAAATTATATGCCTCTAGTGACCGATAAGCCTTCATGCTTTCCATTGTGTAAGGTCCTGGTGTCTCAATCAGATACGAACATATCTGCCCAAAGTCAACACTCGGCCATTTCCTGACATCATCCAACCACGAGCTGCACTTCCCCATCGATTTTCCCGATATTTTCCTCTCTAGCAGCGAGAATGGATCGCCTTCTATGCAAAATCCCAGTCCCAGTAACTTCTGCACATACCGTTGCCTATCTCCCGTCTTTAATTTACTAAAATACGTACTCATTTTTAACGAAATTCGTGTTTATTATGTTGTGTTACATTTACTTCCGTGTTGCGTTTTTGCCCTACGTTGAATGCGCATGCGCGGAAAGTTATTTCCGTTTCTAAGTAGCAGTTGACCTCTTATAAGATCTATACATATTCTATATATAATCGCAACAGGCGATGTGTAGTACCATATAATAACACACACGTATACATATATACACACACCAAGCATATGTATATATACATAATACACGCATACACACACATGTATATATATACATACATATACATACATACGTATACATACACACATGCGTATACATATATTATACCAATACAAACATATACATATCACTGTAATATTGTATTAATCGCTTATACTACATGTATAAAGCATACCGAAAATAAATTCAATTGTTACAGTATCTCTTACATTACTGCAAGTGTTACCCCCTTACCGAAACGAAACTATAAGAGAGGTATGTGCAGAGTAGCGTAGATAGGGATGCTGGTACATATACTTGCTTTAGTACTGTCTCATAACCAATTCATGTAATAGGCAGATTGTAAAAACACTTTAAAGCTTGCTACTCTCTGATCGTCTGTCAATTGAAATGCTGTAAAGCCACGGAACATTTCAATGAGTTGCAGATCTGGTGAGAGTGAGCAGAGACTTTTAAAGGTACTGGCACCTAGAGACTTAGAGAGGTTCATCCAGAGTGTGGTTCTCCATTTGTCATTAAATGGGCAAAACAACAGTATATATCTGCTAATCTCGTCTGTGACCAAGTGACATTTCATACACTGTATCTCGTATTTATGAGAGAAAAACCTACACATTAGGATAAAGACGGATGTACAATGTGGCTGTAGGTATGTGTATTCTCTACAGAAATTCCATAGGTTACAAGTTTCATATACTGACTGGACCAGGGAGAAAGTATTTAAACTTGCATCGCAAAGTAACCTACTATTCCAGTCGAATACTACCTGGTTTTTTACTGCCAGTTTAACGTTATATTTCCATACACCTACGCTCGGGAATATACCATCGTGTAAGTAATCTTAGAAGAACTGTGTCAGATTATATTTTCCTAGAATTCTATATATATCGGGGAAAAACCTTTTGCAATTTTGGGAGATGTCATGAATGATGTGGTTCTATGCACAAACACGTCTTTGATTTTAAACTTGGTATCTAATCGACAGAGTTGACCAAATAGTAGAAGTTTCCGTTTATCTATCAGCTGGACTATAGGATATATACTGAGACAGCTTAATGCTATATCCGTTCTAGTAGATGTAGGGATAGATTGAATACGTTTGATACATTGTCTATGCAATTTTCGCAAGGGGAGTAACTGGGTATCGGTGACACCGTTCCACAATTCGCTCCCATATAATGCATTTGGTAGTACAATGGATTCGTATAATTTTTTACAAGTTGCAGGATGCAGGCCGTTTCTATAAATACCACAGTCTACAATGCTGAAGAAGGATTTACGCAACCGATCACAACTTGTAGCTATATTTTCACTTAAATCTAGGTCTTTATTACATTGGACGCCTAGATGGAGGTAACTGCTGGTTTCATCACCCAGTTTCCAGTATCTCTCTGTACGCATGGTGTCATTGAATACAACAGTATTGCATTTGGTAGCGTTGTAGAGATACCGTTCACGTTTAGAGTTCATATAACACAAGTTGATTAACGTATCTAGACCATGCTTAGTGTTCGATAATACAACCATGTCATCGGCGGAGGTAGGGCATCCACAACTCAAGTCTCCAATCCTGATGCAATATGGGCTTCTTTCTACTTCATTCATTAGTTCGTTTATGAAGACGAGGTAGAGGAACGGACTCATACATTGACCTTGGCGGGTTCCCTGTAGGATAGGGAACCACTCCGACATGTAACCATTGGACTTAACGCAACTTAAGCAGTTATCAAAAAATGACATGATAGCTTTGAAAAGCATAACATGGATACCAGTTTTGTATAGTTTGACAAGCAACGATGCAATCCAAGTCCTGTCGAAGGCTTGTCTAGCGTCCAGGAAGCAAGCATAAATGGGAGAATGGTGTTCCATACCATAATTTACACATTCTCTTAACATGAATGACGTCATTAGGCAGTTTACTTTCTTCTGAAAACCACCCTGAGATGCATTGAATGTTACTTTTTTGTCCTGTTCAATAAAACTTAATAGGACCTTCTCATATAGTTTGAGAATGACTGAGCACAATGAAATCGCTCTGTAGCTATTTGGATCAGTTTTCTTTTTGTTACCGCCCTTATATAATGTTACTATAACACCTTTTTTCATTTCAGACGGTGTATATGAATATGTAATCATGTAATTAAACAGTTGGGTTATGACTTTTATTAATAGTGAACCACCATATATGACATTTTCGTAGCATATATCGTCATTTCCACTGGCCTTTCCTTTTTTACAAGATCGAAGTGTTGTCTGTACCATTGCAACACTAACAACATGTTTACTACTGGTTTGTGGAGAGAATATGGACTTAATAGTTAATAATTCGGTTTCCACAGAATGTTTATGTTCTTCGCTAAAACTTGGGTCGGCCGAAGGAGAATACAAGTCACAGAAGTACTTTCCCCATTCATAATTTATATCCTGGGGGTTATTATAGGTGGTGCCACCAAAGCACATTTCAAATCCCTTGTTGTCTATTGTTTTGTTTCTACGTTTATTTATTAACCGCCAACATTCGTTGTTGTCACATTCAGCGGCCGTGTCAACTTGTGCGTCTTGCTCATTTAAGTATGTCAAAACTGCCAATCGATGAGCAGAGCGGAATTTTCTCTTATAAATCTTATATTGTTTAAAATACACGGAATCGTCATTCGTTGGCCTGTGATGTTTTATCCATTCTATGCGTTTTATGACCATTTCTTTATGTAAACGTGTGAGAAGATCATTCCAATAGGGTTTGATGTATGATTTAAATTTAACCTTTGGTATGAACAATTGAGTTGCAAGGTTTACAATGACAACGATTCCTGAGTATAAATCGTCTATATCCGAGGTGTGTCTGACAGGGAAATCGAGTGCGAAAGACAAAACATCGCTGCATTCTAAAAAGTGCATATATTGGTCAACATGTTCTTGTTTAACATTGTGCCAATTGATAATATTTGGGGAAATGGCACGAGTCTTAGGACCATGACTCGTTTGTATAGACAAAGAAATGTGGGTCATCAACGAGAAGGTTGGCATTGCCGTCATCTTCTACATTGATGCGAATTACAACCGTTCTAAGCTTACGGTTTCTAAATATAGTGACCTTTGTGACCGATGGTCATTTCCTCTCAATACCTTTGGTTAATTTAGTCTCAGTAATGTTATGCTTGAACCCTCCCACATAGAACCGTTTGGTACGTCTCCTAACATATTGGGAGAAATCGTCATCATCATCATCACCTACCTGGGAATTGGGTGCAGGGCGCGTATTGTGCGTGTGGTTATGGGTATCATTGCGTGACCCACTAGTCGCCGGGGGCGTATTTTTCGACGGGGGATTGGTGTTGTTGTTCGATTGGGGGATAGGGGTTCTTTTACTGTGAGCTACGACATTGCTATACGAGGGTCTCCGGTCGGGCCTTTTTGCATAGGGTCCAACGTGGGCGCGTATTTGCGAAAATGATATGTCATTTGCTGATCTATTATCATCCCTTTTTGAAACAATGGTAGGGATTGATACATTGTTGCGGGACATATCTACGTCCTTGGTAAGATTGTGAACATAGGTATTTTCGATATAGGGTGTGGCAATAAACGTATCAGTGTACATATGAGGCATGTCGGTAGCAGGTGACAACTTATTCTCTATGTCAGTAGAGTGTGGTACTCTATCTTCTATTGCTACATCTGTGGTTACACTCTCAGACGCAGGTGTCAATATACCGGTGGGTATTGGGGAGTCGCTTATAGACGGGGGGGGGGTTAGAAATGTATGTTTCGGTATTTGGCACTGGGTCTGGAGAATGATCCCGTTCATAATTACGGCAGTTTTCTACATATGTTTTCAAATGTGAATATGCAGAAGAGAGCTTCAGTAAGCTAACTATCTTGCGACTGTTTAAGTGAGTTAGAGTTGGAATGAATGAATGTTTTACACGTTTTTATTTCTTGTATTACATTAGCTTCCAGCTTTGTTATACGCACTTTTATGTTATCTACATATGTATGCACAAGCTTCTGATTGCTCGATATATCATTTTCGAATATCTTCACCGCATCATATATGTTCTTCAATTCGTCGGTACGAGTGTTTTCTGAAACGCTACTTCTCTGTTTTATTAACAATATATCTGCTTGTAGGGATGCTATTGTCGATTTTAGATGAGTTATCTCCTCTTTGCATTGACATTTGTCGTTGTGTTGCATTGTAGTAGTAACTACAGCAGAAGATTTACGTCGGTTCGATTTCTTCGACATACTGATGATGTCTTTCAATACTGAGTAATTCTCACCCTCGACAACCGTTAAGACTGTGTGTATGTCATAGGCCAGTTTCACATCAGCAGAATCGCCATTTCTAGTGTTAATTCGACGCTTCAGGTCACTATCTACATCGAATGGAAAATCCTCCGAGCCGCGAAGAATATTGAATAACATTTGACGGCTGTGTTCTAATTTCGTTTCTGACTTGCTGTATTCTAATAGCAATTTATTTACAAACATATCTCTTGGTAGTTCATTGAGCCAAGTTTGTAACACATGGAGCTCCGCCAGATCCGCCTCTGTATCGGGGCTTATACTGTAGTCCGCCTGTGCGAGCCAAGGTTCGTCCACATCGCTATTACAGGTTGATGGTAGTTGCCGATTGGTATTTGGTAATATCGGCGACGGTTCAAATATACTGCTATCTAGCGTAATTGCGTCTGACACTGATATAGGCACTTTGACCTCTGTTTGGTCACTTAAAGTCACTGGTTCTAACTCCGTAAATTCTTTGTTATTTGCCATTGTGGTATATTTACATTCCTATATACCTCTAGTGCATAATATCCATTTACATAATTATATTAAAGACAAATAACCATAATAATTTGTATCTAATAAAATTGTTTCTTCTTGTTAAATGTACTTGATATTATATGTTATTCTGCTTAAATATAATGTTCATCCTCTGTTACTAATACAATGAACACACAATATGTAACTAACAAGTCACGTGATGTAAATAAATATATTATGGTATATTATGTATTATATGATTATGTACTATGTACAAGTCTGATAATACAATGATGTTCTGTTCTGTTCTAACGCACGGTAGACAATCCGGATAGAACCATCGACCTACCGTAAGCAAATTGGATAGCTTCCCCTACTTGAAATTCTGAGACCCAGTGAGGACAGTTAAAACTCGAACCCGCAGCTGTGAGTGGCACGTGATTGGCAGTCGGAGACCGGTGCAACTTTTTCTCTCTATAATTATGTGTACATGTAGATACTGATGAAATAACCATTTATAAAAACATGTAACACATACCTGTCCCCGGAAATGGCCGGCCGGCCGATAGAGTGCCAATAGCGAGAGCCCCTTCTTGGATATTCATACGCGGCATAATGATAATAACTGAAATAAGTGTGTGTTTGTCTGTGCGGTTTTCGTAATAATAAAACATTGCAATGAATACGAATATCGATTTTCTGTATCCAACATGCAATTCTCGTGCATATTGATGTAACCATACACGTGGCCACGTGCACGTGTGGGAAATCTTCACGGTGCATGATTTTACCATTTTTTGTATTACCGTTCTCGTATTTATGATAATATGCACATATTCAAGCAAAACCCTACAACAATATTTGAACAAAATCAAACTGAAAAAGGTCTAGTTAGAATATACTTTAAGTTTATTTCTATGGAGAGAGGATTTGATTTCTGTAAGTACATATCCACATATATGTGTTTTGTTGACTTTGTACACATTTATACACATCTAGATTTCTGCTTGCTTTGTTTTGTGTCCGCCTTCGTGGTCGAGTGGTTAAGGTCGCGCTGACTTGTATACCACTGTAACCTATCATCACTGATGGTCACGGGTTCGAGCCCCGCTCAGGCCGTGTCTCATTTATATGAAAAAGTTGGCAGTTTCTTACGGAGGTTGGTGCACCCAAGTACTGGTTAACCGCTGGAGCCTGCCCAGGAAAGGTGTTGTTAGGTAAACTGCCCGCCGGCGATATAGCCCAAAATGGTGCTGATGCAGGCGTAAAACCCGAAATATAACATAATTACTCTGTTTTGTTTGTTTGTCAGAGTTTCAAGTCGCACACACATATGGCGATTCCCCGGCTACAATTGGTGGAGTTAGATCCCGGACGCCCTTCCTGGCAGTATTTCCGATACAGATTGGCTTCCATGTAGAACAATGATCTTCTGCAGGCTATAATATATATAAAATAATGTGACATCCACCAGTGAGATTCCGACCTACACTGGTGAGGGACAAGTGATTCTAAATCAACGACAGTTACCACGGAGTCTCGGCTACGGAGGCGACTACTTACTTTATTCATATTTATACAATACAATAGTTTATACAAGATTGCGAAACAAGTTATTTCAACTTATATAAATCGCTCTCGAGACCTCATTCCTGATGGAATCCATCGCCACAAGGGAGAGAGAAGAGGCAACGTGGAATTTAAATGCCTTGCCTAAGGGTACAATCGTAACGGCTCCAATACAATACAATACGTTTATTGCATAAAACAGTATACATGTTTGTAGCAATTAAGTAAAAACAGGCAGTGACATGGAACTTTACAAAAGATCACAATCACAAGTTCAAATATATGTGTAAAATATGCGTTAGTTTCGTTGCTTATTTGCAAAATTTATAAATTTGGAAAGACCAATGGTGATGTGTTTTTAGTTGCATGACAACAGATTAATAACATTGCTGTACAGTCGGCCAAGTATGGTAGTATCTTTTAATGAATTTCGATCTTAGGTTTAAGTAATGTGGGCAAGTTAATATGAAATGATACTCATTTTCCACAATTCTAGAATTGCAATAAATACATAATCTTTCCTTTCGTGGTAGGTGTATGTATATATACACGGGGAATCTATATACACAGATATAGTGTTTGTTTACTTTGTACACCTTTATACAGTTATAGGTTGTTGTGTTGCTTTACGTTTATTTATCGTCGCTAACGGTTACCCATATGAGCGACACATCATGAAGATATTAGCCATTTTAGATTTTTGGAGGATAGTGATACAGACAGACACCCATTCCAGAGTCTCCACTGGTTCTTTTACGTACATGGTGTAAAGCACCGACACTAAACTTACACTTACTTTGTATTATATGTATGCATACGTATTGGTTTACTTTTCATGTATATTTTTGTGAGTTTTTAAGTTAATCAACAGGTTTTAAAACAGATTGCTATTAATAGAATAGTTTTGAAATTTAAAAAATAAAATGACTCTCTAGAAGTAATATAATATGCAAATACCTAATTATGACCATATTGTAAGAGACATGATGACATTAACACTTTTAAACAAATATACCATGTTATGTTGGATTCACATTTTATGTCGGATTCACATGTTTATGTCAGGGCCAGCCTTTATGTCGGATTTACCATTTTATGTCGAATGTACCATTTTATGTCGGATGTACAATTTCATGTCGGGTACACCATTTTATGCGGGATATACGGTTTATGTAGGATTCACAATTTTATGTCGGATTCACCATTTTATGTCGTGTTATGTCATGTTTTAATATTCTTATATGTAGAAATCGGCCACGGTTCATGTAAATCAAGCATGCTAATGCAGAAGCCGGTAATCTATTATTTCAAATGTTATTTATATGCCAAATGTTGGAGCAGGACAAATATCGGGTTTTGATAACTTTCTTGGAAAGCATAGCAATACAATTAAAACCACCTGCTCATGATTTATTGGAGGTTTCAACTGGTTCAATCATTGATTTAGACAATATTTAAGACCGTGATTATCAACACTTGATTATTTCCGATGACTATATTGTGAATCCAGTAAAGCAATTATTTAATTGGAGATATACATTTACCATGGGCGTACCGGTATTCGGTCACCTAAAGTTTCAATGTGAATAATGTGTGTTTTTACATTTATTTATCGTCGCTACCGGTTGCCCATATGAGCGACGCCTCCTGAAGAGATTAGTTATTTTAGATTTTGGAGGATAGTGCATGATACAGACAGAGACCCATTCCAGAATATCCTCTGGTTCTTTTACGTGCACGGTGTAAAGCACCGACACGAGACCTCGGTTTAACGTCCCATCTGAAAGACTGTTAATTTGATTAGGGTCAGACGGGGGTCGAACCTGCGATCCCTGGATTACCAGTCCAGCGTTCGTGATTGGCAGTTTAACGTCTAACATATAATCCAAGTACCTGCAACTGACAGCGATGACGTAAGTTGCAAACAAATCCGAAAACAGGTGATGTCCGGAAATAGGGCTATCGACGAGAATTTTCTGATTTCAACCAGCCTTACTACAAATCTCCAAAATAGATTAGATTTATTTGTTCTCATAACACTGTATTTGAAAGTCCTAGTAAAAATGATACTGAAAATTATTTGTTGGAATCTTAAGACCTTGATTCTCAAAATAATTTGCTATATGTTTAATGCTATGCTTGAGCATACAATCAAAACAATGTTATTACATATTGCATTGGAGTTCTGAACAGTAACTAATACAAAGCACAAACTGATATCAAGCTTAATCGTTTTGTTCTCATAACAATTTATTTGAAAGTCGAAATAAAAAATAAGGATGCCAATTAAGAGATGCAAAGAGATCAAACAAAATATGACAAAAACATGTTCACGAAACCCCTAAGAAACAATAGTGGTAGTGCAGTTGATGCGCGTTCGCTTCAGGTGCGAAAGATTCGGAGTTCGAGCCCCGCTGGAGCCGTTACGATTGTGTCCTTAGACAAGGCATTTAAATTCCACGTTGCCTCTTCTCTCTCCCTCGTGGCGATGGATTCCATCAGGAATGAGGTCTCGAGAGTGATTAATATAAGTTGTAAGAAGTTGCTTTGCAATCGAGCTAAAATAAATTTGTATAAACTAAATAATAATATATTCGTTACTTATATAGACCGAGAAAAGGGGTAGCTAGAATATGTTTAAGGAGATTTGACATTGTCAGGTAAAACAAATAACAATTGCATCAAACTGAATATGCAAGAACACACACATTTAATAACTAGTGTTTCTATTTCTCGGAATAATTGTGGAATAAATCTAGGAAGCAAGACAAATGAAACCTTATCTTCATAGAAATAAAGGATTTGAAAGTTAAATAAATAGGTCAATAGGCATGCGCAGCAATGGCGTAATCACAAACGGAAACCCTGATAAACAGTGTGCTGTTGTCCCATGAATATGCATGTATAAGAAAATCCAAGATGTGATAAAGGACTACAACAATAAACAATAGAAACTGTTCGTAAACAGCGGATGGCATTACAACTGGTGCGGGCCGTTGTTCCTGGTGCAGGCCGTAGTCTAATGTTGTTAAAACTTGTGGCCCAAGCCATTTGTATTTTTTCATGCTATGTATTATATCTTTATGTATATGACATATGTACTATTGATTTGCAATAAAATATGATTAAATAAAAAAAATAAACTAATAGCAGAAAAAATAATTGAATTATATGGTAAGATTGCAAAAGAACTATGAGCACTTACTGAAGCTTAAAGGTTTAAACTTTATTTATTTTACAACGATAGCGAAGCAAGTTTTAACAACTTACATCAATCACTCTCGTTGGCGCGGATAAAAGCGTTTATGTGGTCATTCGTGTGGGAGGAAACCGGAGTACCCGGAGAAAACCCACCTGTCCGATCTGGCGACCACCGTACCATCTCGGTGCGATGATAGAACCCGGGTTACATTAGTGAGAAGCGAGCGCACTAACCACTGCGCAAATCAGACAGCTTACTGAAGCAATGTAATAGTCTGACAATACTAACGATGAAATTAAAAAAGTTTAAACAATAATACCACTATTACTAGTACTCACACAGTTGCATGAAACAAATGTTTAGGAATGAAGAATATATACACACTGATGATCCAGCAGAAATGAATAAACTAAAAGCAGACATTCTTAAAGTAATAACTATTTTTAATAAAACTGCTTCCGAAAGAGGTGAGCAATTAGACACGTGGTTGGGACTTTCGACAACGGAACGGAGTACAAACATGTATTTATAAAAGAAACTCTTACTAGATATAATGCTGTAACCGTTCTGAAAGGGACGACAATTGCTCAGTTAGATGATTCAGTAGACAGGTATGATAGATGCTTTAATCAAATCAAATAAGGATCATAAATAATAACGTGGATGATGCTGTATATTTAGTTTAAACATTATATTATTTCAATATGTATACATATTTATACTATACAGTATGCCAACATGATTGAGAAGAAAGTATACACTACGTATGTAGATACCTCTCATGCAAAGGACACATATCAGTTTATGATATCAACACTATTTTCTCGTTTTCAGTCAGGTTTGAGCTTGGTCCTGTGGTGCAATTCTTGGGAAACTGGACAGTGGATTGAGCAACCTAGCACATTTCTTTGAAAAGTCACAGGCTAACTATATGGGGGGAGGGGCAATCACTAATGTTGTTAGAACTTGTGACCCAACCCATTTGTTAAATTTATAGTTGTACAACGATTGTGATTGGAATATACATTCATATAGAGCAATAAAATATTATTAAACAATAATTACATTTGAAAGTAAATATTGACAACCATTTTGAAGAATAAATAGATACAATAAATCTGATAAAATCTAGTAAGATTAACATCAGGAGGAGTTCCCAGTATGTATAAATAAGTAAGTAAGTAAATTAGTAGAGTAAAGTAGAGTAGGGTAGGGTAGAGTAGGGTAGAGTAGGGTAGAGTAGAGTAGAGTAGAATAGAGTAGAGTAGAGTAGAGTAGAGTAGAGTAGAGTAGAGTAGAGTAGAGTGAGTAAGTATTTTTATTAAAGTGACATATGCAAACATAAACATTCAATACAAACTATTTACACAACTTTAAGATGCACCCGGCCCGATGGGCCTATTTGTCACCTAATGCCTGCATAACAATATAAATGAAAGCAAGACATTATCAACAACATGTCAATACAAGAATAAAGATTCATCACATTGAACTTGAACGACTGTCAATATGTTCTCATATAGAAAGCGAGTAGTTTTAATGCATACTTTCTCAAAGTTTGTATAATCGAATACTTCTAATTTGTATAATTATAATAAAAACGTTTTAAAAAAGTTTAAACTTCATTTATTTTACATCGATTACGAAGCAAGTTCTAACAACTTATATTAATCACTCTCGTTGGCGCGGACGAACGCGTACATGTGGTCATTCGTGTGGGAGGAAACCGGAGTACCAGGAGAAAACCCACCTGTCCGATCTGGCGACCACCGTACCATCTCACATACTTCCCGGTCCGAGGATCGAACCCAGGTTGCATTGGTGAGAAGGGAGCATGCTAACCACTGTGCTAATAGGACAGCCTAATAATATAACTTAGTATAAGTAACAGATACATCACACAACGTAGTTGAAACGTTTAATGTCTTTGTATCTTTGCCTATCTTAACACCTTGACTCCTGCCCATACACGAAATATTGCATACATATCACAAATATGGAGTGCATGGGAACACCAGCATACTTTTAAATTCAAGTTAAAACATCAGCAGATAGCACTGAAATGAAATGTAAAATTAATAATGAAGGTTAATTCAGAGTGTCAAAATATTTTGTTAAATTTGAGCCGCGGATACAAATGTTTGGGGACCAAACAAATCAGGTATTACATGCATTGACAAAGTTGATACGGATAGCGAAGCATCTGGTAACGTTGTTCTTGAAAATGGATAGGATCTAAAATAAGTTTTAGATTGATGACAATCACCAACACAGACATCGTACAATCAAAGAAGGTAGTAGATATGCTAGAATGAAAAATTGAAATAATTGAAAAAGTTGATACGGAGAGCGAAATATCTGGAAACGTTGTTCTTGAAAAGGGAAAGTATCTAAACAGTTTTAGATTGGTTACAGTCACCAACACAGACATCATACCATCAAAGAAGGTAGTAGGTCTGCTAGATTTGACTATTCTTGGAAATGATATAAATAGGAATGTTCACTAATATGACTTTTAGAAGCAAAACAATTCAAATATGTTAATTTAATAAAACATCATTACCCTTAACTGAAAACACCGACAATGGATTAAATAAATGTGTAATCGGCTTTCCAAACAACGACTTTCAAGCAAGATAATGGGCTACACTTGTGGTATTGTACTGTATTGGCCTACCGAACAAAAGTGTATTACCTTACTTACACAGACCAATACAGAAAAGTGTTCAAAACCTGTCCAAATTTATATATTACGCAAATTTAGTAAGAGATTAATTTTTTTAGACACCACAACCATCTATGCTCTTCTGAAAATGTATCCATGTCTTTCCATTGTACTTTGTTTATATATGTATTCTTTGCTATAAGTATGTTTATATATATGCAATAAATATATTGAATTGAATTGAACTTTATCAAGTATTGAACACGCAATTAAAATTGGGAAGTGTAGTATGTTGATTGAATGAGACATGATGATATAATGAGACAAAGTTTTAGTAAAGAACGGATCTGTAGTACAGTGGTAACACGCTGGACTGGTAATCCAGGGATCGCGGGTTCGATCCCCCGTCTGACCATATAAAATTAGCAGTCTTTCAGATGGGATTTTAAACCGAGGCCTCGTGTCGGTGCTTCACAACGTGCACGTAAAAGAGCCAGAGGAGACTCTGGAATGGCTATATGTATGTATCATGCACTATCCTCCAAAATCTAAAATGACTAATCTCTTCAGGAGGCGTCGTTCATATGGGCAACCGGTAGCGACGATAAATAATCGTAAAACACACACACTGTCGTCTGCATAGCTAATAAAATTAACAGTCTTTCAGATGGGACTTAAAACCGAGGTATCGTGTCGGTGCTGTACACCGGGCACGTAAATGAACCAGAGGAGACTCTGGAATGGGTCTCTGTCTATATCATTGCACTATCCTCCAAAAATCTAAAATGACTAATATTGTCAGGAGGCGTCGTTCATATGGGTAACCGGTAGCGACGATAAATAAACGAAAAACACACACACACTGTCGTCTGCATAGCTAATAAAATTAACAGTCTTTCAGATGGGACACTGTGGGTGCTTTACACCGGGCACGTACATGAACCATAGGAGACTCTGGAATGGGTATCTATCTATATCATTACACTATCCTCCAACAATCTATAATGACTAATATCTTCAGAAGGCTTCGCTCATATGGGCAACCGGTAGCGACGATAAATAAAGTAAAGAATAATGAAGAATAATCGGGAACGTGCAGATAAGTACACTGTATACATACATGACACTTATTTAGGTTAAAGCGACCGTATATCGCTAAATGCAAAACAATAATGCACGTTTACCTTATAAATAGCATTGCTACTACGAATTCTTCCGAAAATATTGGACCACTACCTTCCATTAATAAACTGGGTTTGAGGTCAATAAACTTTACAATGTGAAAATAGGATTTCATATAACGGACTACCGTGCTCCTGAATTGACGTTTGTTTTATTATGTGCGACTATACAACACGCTTTCTTGAAGAGAGCCGTAACTTGGGGAGGGCCGTAATGCTGGGGAGGACCGTCACTAATGTTGCTACAACCCATTTGCTTCAACAAATATTGACAATATGTGTGCAAAACAATGCCACGAAACGTATATAATGCATAATTATACAAGTGTGTTAATTTGTTTTGTTTTGTACATTGTATATATAGAATGAATATAATAAAATATGATTAAAAGCGCGTGACACTATCATTTAGAGATAATTGAAATCCGATTAGTCTAAAATTAAATATGCATAGGCACACAGCATACATTTATGTAAGATATAACGTGAATCTGATCCATAAATGTTGTTATTCGGGATACACGTATTGTATAACGCATGGGTGGTGATACAAATTTAGGTTGTTTTGCTATGTTTATCAGTTGAAATATTCTGTGTATGTGGCAAATATTTGGGCGGAAATATACAATATAATAAGAAAGTATGTTGAAAGTTTCTTTGTTCACCGATATAGTGTCGCTTTAAAGAATGTAATACATGGTGCAGATCCTGTATACGCACACACATATCCATTCGACTATTTATTATATTTAAAACGCGACTAACCTCTAACTGTTTAGCATAACACAAATTAATATAATTTCATAATCATATAATGAGTTACTATTTAAATAAATAACATTAATTTTACAGAACATTTAACCCCGATAAGAATAATAATAAGGAATTACCGTCTATAGTTAGACCCTTTTACTAAAGTAAAAAACACACATTTTATTCTCTCATTTCACATGCATACATAACGAATGTGGCTTACGATAACAAATATTTACGAGGCTTGAATAACATGATATGTTGCAAATAATAAACATTATAGTACTTGTTGAGATAGAGTATTATTCGAGTTTCAGGTACAGTATATAGAGGAGATCGTGAAATGAACATTTGTCTTTCGTTTCATTGGTATAAGAAATTTAAAGAATTGGGGATCCACCGAATTTTAAAATTTCCAAAAATAAAATAAACGCCTATTGAAATTAATAAGTTATAAGAACAAAAGAACGAATATTGCGGCATAATCACCAACCTATTCCTGTATGCAATATGAGTGGGAATACAATTAGTGTGTGTTTTACGTTTATTTATCGTCGCTACCGGTTGCCCATATGAGCGACGCCTCCTGAAGAAATTAGTCATTTTAGATTTTGGAGGATAGTGCAATGATACAGACAGAGACCCATTCCAGAGTCTCCTCTGGTTCTTTTACGTGCACGATGTAAAGCACCGACACGATACCTCGGTTTAACGTCCCATCTGAAAGACTGTTAATAGTATTAGGGTCAGACGGGGGATCGAACCTGCGATCCCTGGATTACCAGTCCAGCGTATTACCACTGGACTACAGATCCGTCTGTTACAATTAGTGAATTCACGATTGTGTTTATCATATCGTCAACGTTCTTACATTTGGCCGTTTCAATGCAAGTTTCAAAAGCACTCATACTAATCGTTCAACGGAAGGAAATCATCACGCAATAGCTTCCGGCGTATACTTCCGGTGTACCCTTACTTCCGGTAACAAATTAAACTATTGGAACGTTTCATTCAAAGCACAGACGCAGAATTCCATAGAAAAACATAACTGTATATCGTTGTACCAGACGACTTTCAGTTTGAATCGATGCGTTGTACCTCATTCCGTTCAGATACTGGTCATGTTTACCGGAAAGCCGTGTTTAAACACTACAAGAAATGCCATGTAGTGAAGTAAATCAATAGTTTAGTTTATACAAATTTATTTCAGCTCGATTGCGAAACAAGTTCTTTCAACTTAATATTAATCACTCCCGAGACCTCATTCCTGATGGAATCAATCGCCACGAGGGAGAGAGAAGAGACAACGTGGAACTTAAATGCCTTTAAGGGCACAATCGTAACGGCTCCACTATTGTTTCTTAGGGGTTTCGTGAAATTAATTTTTTGTCATATTTTGTTCTCTTTGCTTCACATAATTAGCATCATTATTTTTTATTTCGACTTTCAAATAAAATGTTATGAGAACAAAAGAGTGCTTTATATTAGTTACTGTTCAGATCTCCACTGCAATATTTAATAACATTGTTTTGATTTAATGGTGTAAATCAATGGTGAAGCTATAAGTGAATTGAATATTAGGGTATTATGGTAAATTTAATTGACAGTTGAGGTACGATTAGTGATTCAAATCCTCGTTTGTTTGGTGCAAAGGCCACGCTGCATAGCGGTCTAGTTATGCAATTTGGTGTAACACTACCGTGCATACGTTAGCAGTGATGCGTATTTGCTATGGGTTTGCATTGCACAATTTGGTGGAAATATAGAACAGAACAGAACAGAAGTTTATTTTGGCAGACTTGTACATACATACATCGTCTTAACAAAACTAGTAATAACATATATATATTTAATGATCACGTGACACATAAATATAAGTGAGAGTGATAAATAAAATTTGGCAATTACACATTTATATTATTTCTAATAACTAAAGACAATTTTATAAATTTGGCTAAATTTTGTATAGTGGTATTATTATCGGAACTCATAAAATTATTAAATTTGAAAACAGAAGGTCTATTGCAATAGTGTGCATCAATAAATTGTTTACGTAGGTTCTTATAACATGGACATATACAAATAAAATGATAAATATCTTCGATATCTCTCGATCCACAATATAAACAATACCTCTCGTTCCTTGGAATTTGATTCCTGCCATATCGACCCGTAGTTATATCTATGCATTTTGTTGAACTTTTTAGCTGTTCGCTTACTTAGCTAATGTATAATATACAGTCAAATATGTGTTAGTGGTCACCTCCATTAAGCAGCCAACCTGTATTAAGCAGTCAGTTTTTCAAGATTCCAAATATGTTGTCTTACTATATAATTGACCTCTATTAAGCAGCCACATGTCCTGTGCTAAGCAGCCACTTTCGTTGACTCCCTTGGCTGGCTGCTTAACACAGGTCTGACTGTACTATGTATGTCCTCACTGGTTTTTGAGTTGAAGTTTAATAAATATATACTGACACCCTGTGCGTGTTTTACGTTTATTTATCGTCGCTACCGGTTGCCCATATGAGCGACGCCTGAAGAGATTAGTCAGTTTAGATTTTGGAGGATAGTGCAATGATACAGACAGAGACCCATTCCATAGTCTCCTCTGGTTCTTTTACGTGCACGATGTACAGCACCGACACGAGACCTCGGTTTAAAGTCCCATCTGAAAGACTGTTAATTGTATTAGGGTCAGACGGGAGATCGAACCTGCGATCCCTGGATTACCAGTCCGACTGTTACTGAAACCCTAAACAAACTGTGCACTTTTATATTGAGATTTACTCTTTCGTTACACATTTTAGAATTATGGATTTTACTATCATGAGTGAAGAAAATAATCCTTCACACCATGTGTTACCAAATATGTATAAATTAAAAGAACTATTTACAGGTTGTAATAATGAAATAATTAGAAAATTGAGTGTATTTATTTATAAAGCTTTTGAAATACGGACATTAAATAATATGTAAGGAGACTTTGTGTTTATCTTACATTGATGAAATAATTAGAAAGTGAGTGATTTTGGGATAGATATATTGTAATGCCATCATTATATAATCATGTTGTATTGCATACTGTGCCCTCTCCACATACTTGTCACCACTATTTGTTAATAGTGTGTATGTATAGTTGTGTACCTCATGGTTCATATTGACCTACTGGAGTTGGAAAATATAATGTCTGTCACATGGTACTAATTTACCCAATAGTTCACACATACCAATTGTGGCTATATTTGTTTCTAAAATGATTACACTATTACCTCAAAGCCAAGTCCACAGCTTCTTTTTTAATGTGAGTATATACCGTCCCCGTGGCCTAGTGGTTAAGGCGTCCGACTACAGAGCGGGAGGTCGCAGGTTCGAAGTCAGTGGTTCGTTCTGATAAGGCTGGTTGGTGAACTGCCAGCTAGTTAAATAATGGGTAGCGATTGCCTACCAGCCTGGCGCCTGGCATACAAGCATAGGATTCGGGAAGTATTGATGTTCACAAAAAGAGGTGCCTCATAAATCAGAAATGGTTGGCCCTTTAAATAGTGGTGACACTATGACAAACAAACACTTTACTTTTGTTATATATATTTTGAAAAAGAATTTTAATTTTATTATGGAAAAATATAATGGCATTGCTTATCTAAAACAGGAAACAAGCATATATGTTGCTGCACTAAACTGTATTCAGTATTTGAAACAATTTCATATACATATTGGAAAGACCATATGACGTGATTTGCTAATATTGATCAACCTACGGCTGGCTTGCTACTATGTCTAACGTATAAAGGCATTTCATTTCAAACCCATCAAGTAAATACTCCAATGAAGTGAAGCATATATGCATACTGGAGGATAGAAAACAGAGACACAACAGTCCAGTTCTATCACTTAACACATACATAATATGTAATTCATCATACAGAGACGGATCTGTAGTCCAGAGGTAACACGCTGGACTGGTAATCCAGGGGTCGCAGGTTCGATCCCCCGTCTGACCCTAATAAAATTAACAGTTTTTCAGATGGGGCGATAAACCGAGGTCTCGTATCGGTGCGTCTCAATATTACCATACATGTTTCAATTTGTAATGTTTTGTATTGATGCTTTGTTCATGGGTCAGAAATGGCTTATTACAAAATAAAGATATATCTATTTAATAGGGGTATGAACAGGTCTGATACACCAGTTAGACTTGAAACAAGAATAGATTTCCAAACTTTAACTTATCAGTTAATTTTCATGATAAAATAGTTTTTGGTAGACTCGCAGTTCTTAAAATGATGAAATCAAAAGAAAACATAGGCATACAGATTTAGATATTTTAGCTTAAGCATTATTTACTTCAGTGTGTGTACATGTAATCAAGAAATGAACATTTTACGTATAATTTAACAGCAGTAGATTGAAAGGGATTAGAACGAAAGAAAACTTAAATAGTTCTTCTCCCTATCAATTGATTGATATACAATAGGCAGGAGAATAATATATATAACAATGGAAATAGGTGAAATCTATTCTAGACATATGCTAAAGAATTGCAGAACTTATTGTATTAGTGAGTCAATAGTTTTGGATGTAAAAAAGAAAATGGTTAATATTTCAAAGACTATTTGAAGAAAGTTCAAGAACATGAAATATCAAATCGGAGCACGAGAAGAAAAAGAGATTAGTATAGAGAAAAGTGGTTGAATAGGATCGGTTGTTGTGTCAATAACGACAGCATTCATATTGGAATCCTCCATGTGAACCTTTTAGAAATCATCTCAGAACCTTTCACTGCCAATAATGTATTCGTCTACAGCAAGGAAAATTACGGTGTTGGTTGCAATATCCTTATAAATGTCACCGAGAAGGAGTGCATTTAAGTTGACAAATCGGAGCATGAGAAGAAGAATTATATGTTCATATCTGTACATTGTCTGTCATGTTATATATATGGATACTTTAATATCATATTAACCATTGTACATACTTGGTTTACTAGTTATGGTAACTCCCCATCTATTATTGGTGGAGGAAGACCCCGTGCGCCTCTCTGAGCAGACACGAACCGGCCCCTAATTAGAACTACCGACATGCCACAAGCCAGCTTCCTCATATGAACTAATTCGAGACACCAAGAATGCTCTAATAGAATATGTTAACCCTGCATTTCAATTTTGAATAAACCAGTCATTTAACATTTACTTAATGTATGTATGTATGTTCCTTTTAATGTCAAACCCCTCGCGGGGACCTAGACATGTTTTCCTGGTCATGCTTAGCCGACCATAGCGGTTAACCAGTACTAAGCAATGTGTGTGACGTGCCCTCCTCAATGACAATACATACGTGGCCTGACTGAGTATCGAACCCGGACCGTTCGATTCCAAATCCGACGCTCTACCATTGGACCACGGACGCCACACTTAACACAAACTACATGAACATACAACGTATCTATATTACCAACACGAAGTGGACATAATAAATCGTGTTTAGTTTAAAGAATATGTTATTCCGTAAATACAATTACATACACACACATTCTGTTATAAGGTTACATTACAAGTATTGTTTAGTATGACATATTTTATAATGATATAAAGTGAGTTTAAGCACAAGAAGGAAATAAAACATGCAACAAAAACGTTCGGAAATTTTTGTTGTAATATTTCGCTTTGATATAAAAAAATACGAGACAAAATGACACACAAAATGAAACTGGAAAAAGACCTGTGATTTTGCTGCTCCAGATACCCCCCCCCACACACACACACAAACGTTCCAGCTTTAAATCGTGTTATCGTGTTTAATTGGGCACCAATTTATTGTATACATTATGCATTATGTATGAACGAAGAAAATCATGTTGTTAATGTGATTATGCATTGCCAAGAAATCTATTTTATTGGAATGCACGATATTTTTTACTTGAACATTTGACAACACAATTTCAACTTTTAAGTGTTAAGGCTATACATTCTGTAAATAACGTGTTTTAGAATTTGAATTTTAAACAATTATAATTGTGTTTTAATGTGTGTCTAAAACTATTACGTGTCTTATAGGTGGATTACGGCCGGATATTGGTGTGTATGCATCTTATACTATGACGCAAATGTACATATTGATATATGGCACTATATTAAACTAAAGTGTCCGTCTGTCTATTTTACGTGTGTGAAGTTCAAAATATATATTTAGTCTTACAAGGAGATTATTTAGCACAGTTATTACAATAAACATGTGCATTGTTTTAAGATATTGTTTCCAAATTCTCAATAATATAAAACCACGTTTTGTTGTTTTCTTGACACATGCAGACGGATCAGTAGTCCAGTGGTAACACGCTGGACTGGTAATCCAGTGATCACAGGTTCGATTCCTCGTCTGACTCTAATAAAATTAAAGGTCTTTCAGATGGGACACGTGAAAGAACCAGAGGAGACTCTGGGATGGGCCTCTGTCTGTACCATTGCACTATCCTCCAACATTCTAAAATGACTAATCTCTTAATGAGACGTCGCTCATATGGGCAACCGGTAGCGACGATAAATAAACGTAAAACACACATTATTGACACCTAATAACTTCTTACGAAACGTCACATGTACACGGTCAATACATAAATCATATGCACAACCTAATACCTCGCTAATTGAGTTTGAAACATGCGAGATTAAAATAGTTCTGACTTGCATAGCATTAGGTAAATACATACAAATATTGATTTAGTTTAAAGATTGTGTTCTGTAATTGTCCTGATAAAGTACTTTATGTCGTACTTAATGATCCACCACTACTGAATACAATACCAAGCTATGTTAAAAGCTTTAACACGTTCAATAGGTTATACTAACAAACAGTATTACGTTGCAATTGGCCTTTCTTAAATATTTGTTTGTTGGCGTTTAAACTTAGCGACATCAGCTTATTTCATATGGCGACTATCCAGCTATTATCAATAGAGGAAGACCCTGCGTGGCCCTCCGAGCAGTAATTCAGGCTCGGACGAGCGCCCATGTAGAACCACCGATCTTCTGCAAACCAGTTGGATATATTCCACACTTGAAATAATTAGACCATTCCAGTGGGATTCGAATCAGCAACGGTGTGGGGCAAGCGATTCCGTTCTTAAATAGCATCACCCACGTGCTCGCAATATTTGCCTTATGTTTCCAGATACACGTATCGCAAACCTAATTCAATAGATGCATACATCGCTGCAGTTCCAGATACATGTATCGCAAACCTAATTCAATAGATACATACATCGTTGCAGTTCCAGATACACGTATCGCAAACCTAATTCAATAGATACATACATCGTTGCAGTTCCAGATACATATATCGCAAACCTAATTCGATAGATACATACATCGCTGCAGTTCCAGATACATGTATCGCAAACCAAATTCAATAGATACATACATCGCTGCAGTTCCAGATACATGCATCGCAAACCTAATTCAATAGATACATACATCGTTGCAGTTCCAGATAGATGTATCGCAAACCTGATTCAATAGATACATACATCGCTGCAGTTCCACATACATGTATCGCAAACCTAATTCAATAGATACATACATCGTTGCAGTTCCAGATACATGTATCGCAAACCTAATTCAATAGATACATACATCGCTGCAGTTCCAGATACATGTATCGCAAACCTAATTCAATAGATACATACATCGTTGCAGTTCCAGATACATGTATCGCAAACCTGATTCAATAGATACATACATCGCTGCAGTTCCAGATACATGTATCGCAAACCTGATTCAATAGATACATACATCGCTGCATTTCTTCTTCTGAACTTGCAGTTAGCACAATATCACCAACAGGCATCAGTAACACCTTAAACATATATGCCAACAACCTTTCAAACGGGTCTGGCGAGTCATGTTCGTCTTTTAACACTACGCCCAAAGAAGATAAACCTCACATTCGAAATACGTACAATTACCGTATTGCTGGAGAGTTACTGGGGTAAATGTGTTTGTGGTTAGATTTATAGAAATACATAATACCACTTTTCTCTGTTTTCTAAGATTTAGAATGTTTCAAAATTCCTTAAAGCCACATAACATCGGTGAAAACGCAAATGTCTGCAGAATGTAATATGCTATTATATGATTTAATTTTCCCCCCAAATATTTGCCTCAAAAACTGAGTATTTCAACAAATATACGAGCGTCGTATACGCGGTTTGTTGACATAACAAAATAATGCAAATATGGTCGACATTCATGCGTAATACAGAGTGCTTATCCTGAATAACACGAGTTAGGCTATATATTTACCGCGATATCGCACATGTGTGCATATGCCTATTTATTTGTATACTAATCTTAATTGATCGCGTGTTTAGTATTGACTTCAATGACAACAAACGTCAATTCAGGAGCCTGGATGACAGTTATATGAAATCCTTCACGTTTGAAAGTTTGCATACCACAAACACACTGTTAATTTGATTCAATGTTAGTGTTCGATGTATTCAAAATAAGTTGTAGTAGCAATGCATTTATACCTGAAACAAATGCATTTTTTAATTTGTTTTTTGCAATGTAATGTCGCTTTAAAATCGCCGATTTATCATTATTGAAAATAACCTATACCATTGAATACTCGTATAAAACTAGTTATAATAATTATTTTTTATATATATTTCTCAAACATCTGAAGGT
Source organism: Archivesica marissinica (assembly GCA_014843695.1). NCBI lineage: Eukaryota > Metazoa > Mollusca > Bivalvia > Venerida > Vesicomyidae > Archivesica > Archivesica marissinica. The sequence continues at coordinate 61,114,056 of CM026403.1, forward strand.
CCACATTGTGAGGTCCACAAGGAAACTAAAGTCATGTATTTGTGTGTGTGTTTTACGTTTATTTATCGTCGCTACCGGTTGCCCATATGAGCGACGCCTCCTGAAGAGATTAGTCATTTTAGATTTTGGAGGATAGTGCAATGATACAGACAGAGACCCATTCCAGAGTCTCCTCTGGTTCTTTTACGTGCACGGTGTAAAGCACCGACACGAGACCTCGGTTTAACGTCCCATCTGAAAGACTGCTAATTTTATTATGGTCAGACGGGGGATCGAACCTGGTCATGTATTTAGGTCACGTACATCTATTTGTATTTGCTAGTATAATCAACAAGCTAATTAGTATATTTCAGCTTCAGAAGAAACGTCAAAATAGTATATAATCCATCACCTCACAGACGGATCTGTAGTCCTGTGGTAACACGCTGGACTGGTAATCCAGAGATCACTCGTTCGTTCCCCCGTCTGACCATAATAAAATTAACATTCTTTCAGATGGGATATTAAACCGAGGTCTGGTGTCGGTGCTTTACACTCTGCACGTAAAAGAACCAGAGGAGATTCTGGAATAGGTCTCTGTCTGTATCATTGCACTATCCTCCAACAATCTAAAATGACTAATTTCTTCAGGAGGCGGCGCTCATATGGGCAACCGGTAGCGACGATAAATAAACATAAAACACACACACACATCCATCAACTACTTAGGTTGAAGAGGAAACAATTATTAACATTAATAGGTTTTAGGTTTTAATCTTTATTAAAGTCTCATCTATGTACATACATGTAATACAAACACAAATATAAATAATCAGATTAAAAGTACATAGCCATTCTGAATAGAATTATAAGAGACATATTGCAACAAAACATATCACATTATAAAATCCCACACTACTATTAGTTAATGCTTATTTACATTCTAAAGCCAAGAAACAGTTGCTAATTTATATTTAAATACGAAATAAAACAAAATGGTATAAAACACTAAATCGAAAAACAAGCACTAGTGCGCTTTTAAGAAATATTTTACAAAATCAGTTATCACCCAGGATCAGATCGAGAATGACCTAATTAGCAGTTGCTTCTTGTAGTCTGTAAAAATCATAGATATATAGTAATTAACACAAAAACGGGCATTATTTACAAAGGTAAAAGTAACGACGCTGTAGTATATTAAAACAAGTTTTGGCACAAAGTCTTATCACTGATTGATTACTGAATAGAAATTGATCACGTTTTGTCATATTACAGAAATTATGGTCAGCTAATATTGCCTTCTGCAATAGTAAAGTTCTTAGATCATTATATATGGCACATTCCAATAAAACATAAAATATGTAGCCTGGGTTCCAGTCTGTCTATTTTTCACTAATATACTGCTCGCAAAGTGACATTTTGATATTATCAGAAACTCAATTAGGCCCAATAAATGGTTTCGGTGTTAAAACATATGAATATGACTGATCAGGCAACTATATCACACCTGCTCCCAGGCTAAGGTATATGGTTACACATATAAATAAAATTACACAAAGTATGCGCATTTCAAAATGTAATGAAAGGTCACAACAAACATTATTTTATAATATTTAGAGTGTATGCACACGTATATTATAAACATGCACTTTCATAGATGGAGAATGGATAGTGTAATTTTTAATTTTTAATATGATATTCAAATGTTATATAACAATTTCATGCTATCCAACTAACATCTCGTTCCGATTTAGAGCGCGATTCAAATGTTATATAACAATTTCATGTTATCCAACTAACATCTCGTTCCGATTTAGAGCGCGATTCAAATGTTATATAACAATTTCATGCTATCCAACTAACATCTCGTTCCGATTTAGAGCGCGATTCAAATGTTATATAACAATTTCATGCTATCCAACTAACATCTCGTTCCGATTTAGAGCGCGATTCAAATGTTATATAACAATTTCATGCTATCCAACTAACATCTCGTTCCGATTTAGAGCGCGATTCAAATGTTATATAACAATTTCATGCTATCCAACTAACATCTCGTTCCGATTTAGAGCGCGATTCAAATGTTATATAACAATTCATGTACCAACAACACCCCAAACCACAAATATAACAATGTCATGCTATCCAACTAACATCTCGTTCCGATTTAGAGCGCGATTCAAATGTTATATAACAATGTCATGTTATCCAACTAACATCTCGTTCCGATTTAGAGCGCGATTCAAATGTTATATAACAATTTCATGTTATCCAACTAACATCTCGTTCCGATTTAGAGCGCGATTCAAATGTTATATAACAATGTCATGCTATCCAACTAACATCTCGTTCCGATTTAGAGCGCGATTCAAATGTTATATAACAATTTCATGCTATCCAACTAACATCTCGTTCCGATTTAGAGCGCGATTCAAATGTTATATAACAATTTCATGTTATCCAACTAACATCTCGTTCCGATTTAGAGCGCGATTCAAATGTTATATAACAATTTCATGCTATCCAACTAACATCTCGTTCCGATTTAGAGCGCGATTCAAATGTTATATAACAATTCCATGTTATCCAACTAACATCTCGTTCCGATTTAGAGCGCGATTCAAATGTTATATAACAATTTCAT
>CM026403.1:61117678-61177462 GCA_014843695.1 Archivesica marissinica
ATCTCGTTCCGATTTAGAGCGCGATTCAAATGTTATATAACAATTTCATGCTATCCAACTAACATCTCGTTCCGATTTAGAGCGCGATTCAAATGTTATATAACAATGTCATGCTATCCAACTAACATCTCGTTCCGATTTAGAGCGCGATTCAAATGTTATATAACAATGTCATGCTATCCAACTAACATCTCGTTCCGATTTAGAGCGCGATTCAAATGTTATATAACAATGTCATGTTATCCAACTAACATCTCGTTCCGATTTAGAGCGCGATTCAAATGTTATATAACAATTTCATGTTATCCAACTAACATCTCGTTCCGATTTAGAGCGCGATTCAAATGTTATATAACAATGTCATGCTATCCAACTAACATCTCGTTCCGATTTAGAGCGCGATTCAAATGTTATATAACAATTTCATGCTATCCAACTAACATCTCGTTCCGATTTAGAGCGCGATTCAAATGTTATATAACAATTTCATGTTATCCAACTAACATCTCGTTCCGATTTAGAGCGCGATTCAATGTTATATAACAATTTCATGCTATCCAACTAACATCTCGTTCCGATTTAGAGCGCGATTCAAATGTTATATAACAATTTCATGCTATCCAACTAACATCTCGTTCCGATTTAGAGCGCGATTCAAATGTTATATAACAATTTCATGCTATCCAACTAACATCTCGTTCCGATTTAGAGCGCGATTCAAATGTTATATAACAATTTCATGCTATCCAACTAACATCTCGTTCCGATTTAGAGCGCGATTCAAATGTTATATAACAATTCCATGTTATCCAACTAACATCTCGTTCCGATTTAGAGCGCGATTCAAATGTTATATAACAATTTCATGTTATCCAACTAACATCTCGTTCCGATTTAGAGCGCGATTCAAATGTTATATAACAATTTCATGCTATCCAACTAACATCTCGTTCCGATTTAGAGCGCGATTCAAATGTTATATAACAATTTCATGCTATCCAACTAACATCTCGTTCCGATTTAGAGCGCGATTCAAATGTTATATAACATTTCATGCTATCCAACTAACATCTCGTTCCGATTTAGAGCGCGATTCAAATGTTATATAACAATTTCATGCTATCCAACTAACATCTCGTTCCGATTTAGAGCGCGATTCAAATGTTATATAACAATTTCATGTTATCCAACTAACATCTCGTTCCGATTTAGAGCGCGATTCAAATGTTATATAACAATTTCATGTTATCCAACTAACATCTCGTTCCGATTTAGAGCGCGATTCAAATGTTATATAACAATTTCATGTTATCCAACTAACATCTCGTTCCGATTTAGAGCGCGATTCAAATGTTATATAACAATTTCATGTTATCCAACTAACATCTCGTTCCGATTTAGAGCGCGATTCAAATGTTATATAACAATTTCATGCTATCCAACTAACATCTCGTTCCGATTTAGAGCGCGATTCAAATGTTATATAACAATTTCATGTTATCCAACTAACATCTCGTTCCGATTTAGAGCGCGATTCAAATGTTATATAACAATGTCATGCTATCCAACTAACATCTCGTTCCGATTTAGAGCGCGATTCAAATGTTATATAACAATTTCATGCTATCCAACTAACATCTCGTTCCGATTTAGAGCGCGATTCAAATGTTATATAACAATTTCATGCTATCCAACTAACATCTCGTTCCGATTTAGAGCGCGATTCAAATGTTATATAACAATTTCATGCTATCCAACTAACATCTCGTTCCGATTTAGAGCGCGATTCAAATGTTATATAACAATTTCATGTTATCCAACTAACATCTCGTTCCGATTTAGAGCGCGATTCAAATGTTATATAACAATTTCATGTTATCCAACTAACATCTCGTTCCGATTTAGAGCGCGATTCAAATGTTATATAACAATTTCATGCTATCCAACTAACATCTCGTTCCGATTTAGAGCGCGATTCAAATGTTATATAACAATTTCATGCTATCCAACTAACATCTCGTTCCGATTTAGAGCGCGATTCAAATGTTATATAACAATTTCATGTTATCCAACTAACATCTCGTTCCGATTTAGAGCGCGATTCAAATGTTATATAACAATTTCATGTTATCCAACTAACATCTCGTTCCGATTTAGAGCGCGATTCAAATGTTATATAACAATTTCATGTTATCCAACTAACATCTCGTTCCGATTTAGAGCGCGATTCAAATGTTATATAACAATTTCATGTTATCCAACTAACATCTCGTTCCGATTTAGAGCGCGATTCAAATGTTATATAACAATTTCATGCTATCCAACTAACATCTCGTTCCGATTTAGAGCGCGATTCAAATGTTATATAACAATTTCATGTTATCCAACTAACATCTCGTTCCGATTTAGAGCGCGATTCAAATGTTATATAACAATTTCATGTTATCCAACTAACATCTCGTTCCGATTTAGAGCGCGATTCAAATGTTATATAACAATTTCATGTTATCCAACTAACATCTCGTTCCGATTTAGAGCGCGATTCAAATGTTATATAACAATTTCATGTTATCCAACTAACATCTCGTTCCGATTTAGAGCGCGATTCAAATGTTATATAACAATTTCATGCTATCCAACTAACATCTCGTTCCGATTTAGAGCGCGATTCAAATGTTATATAACAATTTCATGCTATCCAACTAACATCTCGTTCCGATTTAGAGCGCGATTCAAATGTTATATAACAATTTCATGTTATCCAACTAACATCTCGTTCCGATTTAGAGCGCGATTCAAATGTTATATAACAATTTCATGTGATCCAACTAACATCTCGTTCCGATTTAGAGCGCGATTCAAATGTTATATAACAATTTCATGCTATCCAACTAACATCTCGTTCCGATTTAGAGCGCGATTCAAATCCTGTTATTACTAGTATTAAGCAAAAATCTATTTGAACACACTCGGACTAACTCGATAACAACGTTATTAATATATGTTTCCCTTAAATCATAATATATACTGCATTGAAAATAAAAATGACATTCATCCTCTGTATCTCCTGATTAGCAAAGTGAACATTTTCTATTTTGTCTATCAAACTTATCTCTGTCGTACCTTCCGGTTTCTATCAATATAGTGTGAGCAGATACTCGAATGATTGTTGTAATACGCCAGGAACACACACATATATATATATCAATCAAATGGATCATTATTACATCAATATTTGTTAGATAATATTCAATACTAAAATTTGTTTTTACATGTTTATATACAATATTAAGAACATTATTATTCTCAATGTCTGTGTACCATCTTTGGACATAACAATCAATCATGTTTTGATATGCTTGCAGGACTGGGGACACATGAACTTCCAGAAACCGCAAGCGAAAAATTTATGATAATATGTTTTAATGCATTTTGGCTAATGCTCCAAACTTTAAAGTTGTTGTAAGTTAGTAAACTAAACATGTTTGCTTCTTTTTACATATTATTTTGTTGTTTTTATGCAACTGAACCTTTTGTCTCTACTGAAGAAATGTTGTTTGGTTATAAAAGCTTCTATCAGCTTTATTGTGCTACCATCATCGCTTTCCCTTGCATTTCGTTTCGGCAAGTTATGATGATCGGTATACACTCATTAATAGCTGCATGGTTATGTCAGTTCTTATGACCATTATTGTATATTAGTACTACATTGTATATAATTATGTATGTTTTAATATGTGTCCATGTAAAACGTGTAAGTGTATATTATGTCTGTTCGTGTGTGCTCTTAATGTATGGAGGTAATAAAAGGATTATATACCCAATTTGCCCAAGTTTACGGCCACAATAATGTAATACCTCGCAGTCAGTCAGACATACCCTGCATAGCTGCTTTCATTTCAATTCACGTGTTGGATATGGCCAAGATGTTCGGGCACGTTTAGTTAACTGATATAGTGAATTTAGTTTTAATTGTCGTTATGTATAGTAATCTGAATGTTATACATGGTAGATGCTACCTACAGTGTGTGTGAATCTAGTCATTACGGGTAGAAATGCTCCGTTAAATTCTTGTTTACAATTGAATTGTCATATGATTTTGCGACTGTAGAAAATCACCGAGTTACACTGATTCATTGATTCGTTAATGAGAACTCCACTTGTATCTTGTAGGTACACTTTTATTTAGTGTTATTGCCAAATAACACTGGAAACTGTTAAGCACAAGCGTTATTAGCCGACTTTTCCTTTTTCATACGTGTTTCACAGTATCTGATCTGCATCAGCCATTTTGTATTTTCATGGTGAATAGTCGCTAGGCGACCTGTGTAAATACTGAGTGCAGTTCGTTGTAGTTTGCAGACCGACTCGGGTGCATTATTTAATATGTACAGTTTGAATACGCTACGGAAACGTAAATTTGAGGTTAATATTCATGTTTATGGGTTTAGTTCATGTTCTTATTGCTCTCATTGGGTGTTTCAAGCGAGTTTTAGTCACGCGCACCTGTCCCACACATAAATCTGTGGCCACCGAATTTTGTGTGGAGCGTTCTTCCACAGCTTTTACTGTGGGATTCACCGCCACACTTGTGGAATCCACCAACACACCTGTGGCCACACATAGTTGTGTGGGGAGATGGTCTGAGGGTATATAAGCACTGCAGTAGTTCATTCTGGACTCCGCGGCTTCTATAATTTTCATAGCACATCCGTTTCGGAACTTTCGGCCATAATACATTCTAAGGTGTGCTATTTGTTTAACAAATTATTTAATAAGTAGTGATTTTTGGGAAATGGTTGTGAAACATGATAGTAACATTTTTGGTTGTTTATTAGATAAATTATTTATGAAATAAATAATTGTTTGTCTATTGTTCAATGCCAAGTTCTGGGTACTGACAGCATGACGTTGAACTACTGTGCGAATATTTGATCACAGCATTTTCTGTTCACTATTACGATATTACTAAATAAACATTATAATTATTAGAAACAGTCTAATATTATTTGTCCCCCCCCCAATAAAACATTGCGGAGTCACCCCCCAACAAGGAGACCAGCGTCGGAGAGTGTACTGTTGTCGCGGGGCTAACGTCACACGGGCGTATCAGGGACAACAGTCGTTTACCTCCCAAAATCTCTGTCGTCGTCGACTGTACTTACGGCCAAGTACAAAATGTACAACGTAGTCACGTACGTGCCACAGATCGGCCCATCCACCGGCGCGTAACAATATCACATCATAGTGACTTACGATACATATATACTAGAGGACATAGAAAACGCACACCTACATTATATACTAGAGGACATAGCAAACGCACACCTACATTATGTACTAGAAGACATAGCAAACGCACACCTACATTATATACTAGAGAACATAGAAATCGCACACCCACATTATATACTAGAGAACTTAGAAAACGCACACCCACATTATATACTAGAGAACATAGAAAACGCACACTTACATTATATACTAGAGGACATAGAAAACGCACACCTACATTATATACTAGAGGACATAGAAAACGCACACCTACATTATATGATTATTATTACATGAAAACGAAACACGAAGGATTACATCAAAGATATATCAGATTTTTATTACAAAACACAAACTGAACAACTAAAAATAGTCCAACATGTTTAAAACTATGTATTTAATAATTTTATATAGTTATTGTTTTTGATGCAAAAACACACTTATCCGAAGTGTGCGTTTTCTTTGTCCTCAAGTATATATGTATAGTGCGACTAAAAACGTCCAGTACGAGTCTATTGGAGAATAACTGGCTACACTTCCTTCTTGAAACTGTCAATGGTAGGGCAGCTTACGAAGTGTACGTTTTCTCTGTCCTCTATTATAGTTAAGCAGTATGTTGTCGGAGTAATGTACATGTTTATTAATATAGAATTGGACCCTCCCAAGTTGGCAAATTTTATAAACCCCAAACTGGTGCAGCATATTTTAAAATAGAACCTACAGACGAGACAAATATATACATGTAACAATATGTTCGGATTACCTTTATGTTTATTAATAATAGCATGGAGAACATGTATGACATTTAGCGTTTTACCAGCAATATCTTGATTAGTAATTACAAATGGACAAGCATAATTAAAATATACACACAAATAAGTAAAGTCATCAACTACCTCAATCTATATCAACTATGACTTTTACAAAGTATGCACATTTCAAAATGTAAAGAAATATCAAACTATATATCACTATTTATTTATCATTATTATTATATCTCTGTTCACGCTTAGTTCTGCCCTATTACGAAAATTCTCAATGTTCACTTATAACCCTCGGTTGCTGCATAATGTATACAATGAGTCTAAACTGCTGGTCCTCTTAAGATTGATCAACTACAACCATATCATACGCGAACATTAGATCACAATACATGCGTCATATAAGGTAATTCCACAATCAACTATAACCACATCATACGCGAACATTAGATCACAATACATGCGTCATATAAGGTAATTCCACAATCAACTATAACCACATCATCCGCGAACATTAGATCACAATACATGCGGCATATAAGGTAATTCCACAATCAACACGTTCCTGCAAATATAGTGACCGACCACATTTGTAAAAGTTTCTTTTCATCATATAATTGTCATATACCATACATGCCTTTAATACGTTTGAAAGTTAGAATGTTAGAACTTCACAATTTTGTATTTTTATTATATTTAATGTGACTTATAGACCCACTGGGTCGGGTGCTATTTTCCTGTTATTTATGTACCTGTTCTATATTACGTATAAGTATGCACATGTCACTATAATAAACAATTACTTACTTACTTACTTATAGTTATATATCTGTAAAGAACAATGCAATATGTGCCTGCGAATACGAGTGTCCATGTCGCAATCCAACTGATCTATTAAACAAGTCATAGAATTAAAAAACGAGAATATCTCTCCATCCACCCAATCGTAGATAGCTTAAACCAAAAGAGAGCCTCTAGGTATAGAGTCGAATGCTCTCATGAGATCAACAAAGGCACATGTCAGCATTAACCCTTCACCGATGATATGTTTAACAAGAGTATGCAATGCATACATTACATCTACTGTATTGTGACCTTTGCGATAGCCAAACTGCGCATCAGTCATAGTATTATTTTTCATAACCCATGGCTCAGTTCAGGAATAGCTGTAATTAGCTTACCTAGATTGTTAAGCAAAGATGTAGTAAAGTTATTTGCATCGATCACTCTATCGCCCTTTTTTACCCCTAAGATGAGCTATGTGGGAACATTCCAATTTTGAATATTTTTAAATTATTAAATATATCAGTTAATTATCCGGATATAATATCAATTGATTCAATAAAATATTCGCATAATAAATCGTCACTAGTACATTAGCTTTATAAAGACTTTCAAAAACGGCAGCATGAACTTAACTAATTGATATGGGAATATTTAACTTTTCGAGAGTAGACATTCACATATCAAAATTGTTATGATTAATAAGAATTTCAATTTCATCTACGACGTTGGCCTTTTGCTCATTATTTGTGTGTTTTACGTTTTTTATCGTCGCTATCGGTTGCCCATATGAGCGACGCCTCCTGAAGAGATTAGTCATTTTAGATTTTTGGAGGACAGTGCAATGATACAGACAGATACCCATTCCAGAATCACCACTGGTTCTTTTACGTGCACGGTGTACAACACAGACACGAGACCTCGATTTAACGTCCCATCTTATGCTCATTAAGTCTCACGTGAATTCCAAATAGCACATAAATAATTTTAAAAAAGAACATAATTATATGAACACTATGATCAGATGAGTTTGGGGATTTGCACTGATGAATGATGTTTTTGAATTTAGTATTGATATATTTGGTGAACGATAATTAAAGATATAATTGGCTGTATGGCTAATGTGGTTGTCCGATTAGCGCAGTGGTTATCGCGCTCGCTTCTCACCAATGCAACCCGGGTTCGATCCTCGGACCGGGAAGTATGTGAGATGGCACGATGGTCGCCAGATCGGACAGGTGGGTTTTCTCCGGGTACTCCGGTTTCCTGCCACACGAATGACCACATTTACGCTTTCATCCGCGCCAACAAGAGTGATTAATATAAGTTGTTAGAACTTGCTTCGCAATGGTTGTAAAATAAATAAAGTTTAAACTTTAAAAAAACAAACATAATTACGCGTGTTCGATAATACTATACCATTCCTTACATATTGATATCGCTAGCGTAGTGTAGGTTGATTGGTGAGCAGTGCTCTAATGTAATATTTCGCTTCTCTAGCTATGCCATCATTCACTGTCAACACCAATTATATATTCGTAACGGTAATCATTTGCATTACGTGTGGAGTGTAACGGTGAGCAATGTTTTAGTCGATACAAATTTCTTATAAGTTATTACAACTTATATTAATCACTCTCGAGACATCATTCCTAATGTAATCCATGGCCACGATGAAGAGAGAAGAGGCTATGCGGAATTTAAATGCCTTGCTTAATGGCATAATCGTAACGGCTCCAGCTGGGCTCGAACTCCGGGCCTTACGCACCTGAAGGGAACGCGCTAACACTGCGATATCACGACTCCCACAAGCAATATTTTGAATATAACTAACCCTCGTCGCCAATGCACCACTCTCGGTACTATTAACTATTGTGGAAGTCGTGATAGCGCAGTGGATGCGAGTTCGCTTCAGGTGTGAAAGGTCCGGAGTTCGAGCCTCGCTGGAACCGTTACGATTGTGCCCTTAAACAAGACATTTAAATTCCACAGTTGCCTCTTCTCTCTCCCTTGTGGCGATGGATTCCATCAGGAATGAGGTCTCGAGGGTGATTAATATAAGTTGAAAGAACTTGTTTCGCAATCGAGCTAAAATAAATGTGTATAAACTATTAACTGTTACAAGTACAATGAGAGGACTTATATATGTCAACGGCCGGCGTTATTGATTATAATATAACACAATATTTGCCAGGTTGCTCAAATATAATTAATATATAAATAGAACAATCGGGAATTATGGTGTAGTAAGGCATGTTATATGACCCGTATACTACTTTCCAGTTCTGTGCGTTACGTTAATATAGCTCAGAACGTATATTTTAACAATATTTGGTACAAAAGTGGGTGTGCGAATTATTGGTGCATATAAAGATGATCACATGACTGTGAGTGCGTGCTACTGTGAGTTCGTGCTTGGTCGTGTGATATGATTCGATTGATCGTCAGTTCTACGCTAGGCTTAGATCGTTTCGCAAGCAATTTTGTTATTCAAATTCTAATTGTATCGGGAATGGGATTCTATGAAAGGATTTCAATACTAATTTAAATGTTAAAATCGAATTGAATTCAGATTCGTTATCGTTATAAGTATTATGCAGTATATCGTAACACCGAGTACGAATATGTTATCGTTTGGAAAATATTTTAATCTACAAATATATGTTGTAAGTAAAATATATGAAATTCCCTGAGATCGCAGGTTCGATCCCCCGTCTGACCCGAATAAAATTAACAGTCTTTCAGATGGGACTTTAAACCGAGGTCTCGTATCGGTGCTGTACATAAAGCACGTAAAAGAACCAGAGGATATTCTGGAATAGGTGTCTGTCTGTATCATTGCACTATCATCCAACAATCTAAAATGAATAATCTCGTCAGGAGGCGTCGCTCATATGGGCAACCGATAGCGACGATAAATAAACGTAAAACACACACGAATTAGTGACTGTTTGCCTATAGACATTTTGCGTTGAGTAGTCACGTGAGGTATAATAAAATATGATATCGATTATTATAATACTACTTCAGTGTCGATACTTCTGAACATGTGTGTGTGTTTTACGTTTATTTATCGTCGCTACCGGTTACCCATATGAGCGACGCTCTGAACATTTGTACTTAGAGGGGGAATGGAATCCTTTGTGCTTAATGCTGTTCCCAAATCAGATAGTGTTCCCTAACCAGATGGTGTTCCCTAACCAGATGGTGTTCCCTAACCAGATGGTGTTCCCTAACCAGATGATGTTCCCTAACCAGATAGTGTTCCCTAACCAGATGGTGTTCCCTAACCAGATAGTGTTCCCTAACCAGATGGTGTTCCCTAACCAGATAGTGTTCCCTAACCAGATGGTGTTCCCTAACCAGATAGTGTTCCCTAACCAGATAGTGTTCCCTAACCAGATAGTGTTCCCTAACCAGATAGTGTTCCCTAACCAGATGGTGTTCCCTAACCAGATGGTGTTCCCTAACCAGATGGTGTTCCCTAACCAGATGGTGTTCCCTAACCAGATGGTGTTCCCTAACCAGATAGTGTTCCCTAACCAGATGGTGTTCCCTAACCAGATAGTGTTCCCTAACCAGATAGTGTTCCCTAACCAGATAGTGTTCCCTAACCAGATAGTGTTCCCTAACCAGATGTTACGGTAGGATAAATATGATTTTATCAAAATCATGTCAAATGTTAAATTAATTAATTAATAACAAATCTTACAGATTACCATTGGTATACTTTAGGATATCTGTTGAAATATGGTAATCTAATACTTATAAGGTGAGAAAACGGATGAATATTGATAGCATGTTGTGCAAAGGAAACACATATATAAACAGAGAGGAAACCACTTAAAGAGTGTGTTCTACGTTTATAAATCGTCGCTACCGGTTGCCCATATGAGCGACGCCTCCTTAAGAGATTAGTCATTTTATATTTTTGGAGGATACAGACAAAGACCCATTCCAGAGTCTCCTCTGGTTCTTTTACGTGCACGGTGTAAAGCACCGTCACGAGACCTCGGTTGAACGTCCCATCTGAAAGACTGTTAATTTTATTAGGGTCAGACGAACCTGCTGTTATATTATATCTTGAGTGGTTTTGTATATTGTTTTAATATCACTTTTTAAATATGTTGTGTATGCATGTACAAAAATGAGACGTAAATAAACATTTATCTATCTATCTAAAAGAAACAGAGGAGACTCTGGAATGGGTCTCTGTCTGTATCATTGCACTATCCTCCAAAATTCTAAAATGACTAATCTATTTAGGAGGCGTCGCTCATATGGGCAACCGGTAGAGACGATAAATAAACGTAAAACCACCATTTATTAATTGCAGTCTATATATACACACACATATAGTGTGTTACGCTGTAGTATTTATAAACAACAAAAAACATAACGTGTTAATCAACCGTGACAGAATAATGCCTTCATGCTCAAACGTACGTTCTATAATACAATCGGGACACACACCTGTGAATCATTAATTTGCAAAACATGTATCTGCAAATATGAGCAAATATCTGCATTTGCATGTTATATAAATAACCCAATATTATTTGAGCTTTACAACTATATATTACTTTGTTAAATCGTACTTAAGCTGACAGAGCCACCGCCATTAATTGTTTATTTTATTAACATAAATAATGCACATATAGACGAATTCGCTAAACTAAAAATTGTCACAGCTCTTCAACGTTATTTAAGATTTCGGTGTGACGGTTCCGTAAAACACTGACGTGTGTGTGTTTTACGTTTATGGATCGTCGCAACCGGTTGCCCATATGAACGACGCCTCCTGAAGAGATTAGTCATTTAAGATTGTTGAGGATAGTGCAATGATACAGGCAGAGACCCATTCCAGAGTTTTCTCTAGTTCTTTTACGTGCACGGTGTAAAGCACCGACGAGAGACCTCGGTTTCAAGTCCCATCTGAAAGACTGTTAATGTTATTAGGGTCAGACGGGGGATCGAACCTGCGATCCCAAGATTACCAAAACCCAGCCAATACGAGTTCATGTTGATATATGTTCAAATCAAACATAGATATGGAAGCCTAAACGGGTAGTGTGTAAAACGTTACAAGTAAATATGCTGAGACCGATGTGTTCTGTTTTGCACGTGCTTGCTTAATGTCACGGAGTGGCATACAGATTATAGAAATTCCCAATAGTGCGCTACATATTGTATCATACATGCGTGGTGATTTCATCCCATAGTTTATTAAAATTAGGTTTGGAATGTTGCTATGCTCTTAAGCGAGCCTTTTGACGAGCTTAATAGCAAAATTCGAAAACGAGTTTCATAAAATATGGTATGAAATTACGAGTTTTAATAATATATTTGCACAATATAACGGTACTAATTTCATTTATAATGGACTGAATGGCGCAAATTGTCATGCCGTCACTAAATTGTCATGACGTCACTACACTACAGCGATATATTTATATTTTAAAAATCGATATAATTGGGTCAAAACTGTCTTACCATTAACGCTATATACCAATTCAAATAGAAATATGCATATTTTAATGCTTAATTTCCAAATTCTATCATCCAATCAGAATCATTCCAGGTGTTATTGTACGTGTGTACATATAATACATTATTATATGAATGTATTACACTGAATACAAGCAAAGTTATGTGATGGAAAGCTTTATGGTGTATGGAAGGTTTCAGTCATAATCCTTCTTTGGCTATTCCTGTACTAAATCAACTATACTTATAGGTCGTAAAACAACAAATAAATTGCCTATTAATACATAGTAAAAAGTAAAAAACATACAGTCTGTTCATTTATATTTCCAATCTTTCATTTTGCAATGGCCTGGATTCTTATACCACATCTTTTCTACACATCAACTAGTCTGAAGTGTTCTCAAGTCACATAATTTCTCAAAAAACACAAACAACTATACACTGTCTGTCGTGAAAATGTATTTTTACCAAAGATGACCTATAATAGTTATTAGGACTACATCCGATGTCCACTTCTGCCTATTTACGTATATACAACCTGACCTGCCCTGATTTTAATTTAATATGCCTACAGTAGAGAAGCCTCTCACCCCCCCCCCATATAAAATAGGGGGGACATAGGGGTCACGTATCTATTAAGAGATATGTTTTTGTTTAGTTTAAACAATTTTTTTTATTCAAGAATGGTACATAACACAGGAATAGTTGCAACAGCACAATTAGGATTGGGGGAATAGTTACATAGTAACTTATTCCAACCCATTCCCTTAATGTTTGTGTTTAAGTGTATGGATCAAAAGTAAACTATCGCACACACTATGCCATCACAAATCATTTGTGACAAGAAACAAGCAAGTCGTATATACGATGACACGACATAGCAGCCGCAAATAAATTAACAGCAAACACAACACTGTTATAACAAATATATCACGACATATCAGTTACGCTCATTTTCCGTATAAAATGTGACTTGCTTCACCAATATTTCCATCCGTGTACGTAAAAGAACCAGAGGAGACTCTGTAATTGGTCTCTGTCTGTATCATTGCACTATCCTCCAAAAATCGAAAATGACTACCGGTAATCTCTTCCGGAGGCGTTGCTCATATGTGCAACCGGTAGCGACGATAAATAAACGTAAAACACACACACACTATTGTCACCTTGTATTTCCATTTTAAGTAACATATCTGTCTTGACAGAACGTAGCAATTTAACCTATATTATAATTTAAAGGGACATTACATCGCTAAAAGCAAATAAAATGCTTTTTTCACGTATAAATGCATAGCTACTACAAATTCTTCTGAATACATCGAACAGTAACATTGAATCAAGTTAAAAGTGTTTTTTGTGGTATACAAACTTTCAAACATGAACGTAGGATTTCATATAACGTCATACACGCTCTTGACGTTTATTGTCATTGAAGTCAATAGTAAACACGCGATACTTTCGTTTAGAGATAAATTAATTAAGATTAGTCTACAAATAAATAAGCATAGGCACACATGTGAGATATAACGGTAAATATGTAGCATAACTAGTGTTATTCAGGATCAACGCGTTGTATTACGCATGAATGTCGACCCTATTTACATTATTATGTTATGTCAACAAACCGCGTATACGACGTTTGTTTATTTGTTGAAATACTCAGATTTTGAAGGCAAATAGTTGGAAAATAATTCAACCATATAATAGCAAATTACATTATGCAGACATTTGCGTTTTCAGTGATGTAGTGTCGCTTTAATACATACGTGATGCAGTTAAGTATGATGCAATAAATGAAGGACCAAACGTCAATTTAATTCAAGGCCTAATTCATCTATGATAATAATGGTAGTAAAAGTCAAATACGACCGCTCGTTTTTCTTAGTATGAATCGAGACATCAGTAACAACATAACACACACAGGAATACAATTTATCTTAACCAATGGTAATTTCCTCTCAATGAACATTTCCTTCTGGAAATGGCACCATCATTTCAAATGGAGTCTATTCCAGGTGTAGGGATCGACCCAATCACTGGACCGGTTACACTCTGCGATACACTTCTTGGAAGTAAATTTTAGTTTGGTGTGTTCCATCTAACGATGTATCTATAGCATGTTGCATTTTAATTAATGTACTTTTCTTAATATTTTTGATAAACATTTTACATTGTTTTATTTCATTTTATTTTTATTCCTACCAACTTGTTGTCCTTAATGTTGACTATTGTACTGTATGTTGTAAAAAATAGCTCACTATGCTAAATTAATGTTAAGCACTTTTAAACATATACTTTCTGTATGAAAAGAGTGCTATACAAATCCAGTATAATAATAATAATTTCACTAATAGAACACACAAGGACATTAAGAAAGATATTGAGCCACATAAGTACCACATACTTAACATATCCACACGATTTCCTCTTGGGGGAATGTGTCTGGCTGGCTGGGGATAGGGTGCGCCATGACGCAGAATCAGGTTATACTGGTGCGAGCCGTTGTATAATGTTGTTAAAAGGTGTGGCCCAAACCATTTGTATTTCCATGCTATGTGTTGTATATTTATGTGTATGACGTATTTACTACCATTTGTATTTCCATGCTATGTGTTGTATATGTATGTGTATGACGTATTTACTACCACTTGTATTTCCATGCTATGTGTTGTATATGTATGTGTATGACGTATTTACTACCACTTGTATTTCCATGCTATGTGTTGTATATGTATGTGTAGGACATATTTACTACCATTTGTATTTCCATGCTATGTGTTGTATATGTATGTGTATGACGTATTTACTACCACTTGTATTTCCATGCTATGTGTTGTATATGTATGTGTATGACGTATTTACTACCATTTGTATTTCCATGCTATGTGTTGTATATGTATGTGTAGGACATATTTACTACCATTTGTATGTCCATGCTATGTGTTGTATATGTATGTGTATGACGTATTTACTACCATTTGTATTTCCATGCTATGTGTTGTATATGTATGTGTAGGACATATTTACTACCACTTGTATTTCCATGCTATGTGTTGTATATGTATGTGTAGGACATATTTACTACCACTTGTATTTCCATGCTATGTGTTGTATATGTATGTGTATGACGTATTTACTACCATTTGTATTTCCATGCTATGAGTTGTATATGTATGTGTATGACGTATTTACTACCATTTGTATTTCAATGCAATGTGTTGTATATGTATGTGTATGACGTATTTACTACCACTTGTATTTCCATGCTATGTGTTGTATATGTATGTGTATGACGTATTTACTACCACTTGTATTTCCATGCTATGTGTTGTATATGTATGTGTATGACGTATTTACTACCACTTGTATTTCCATGCTATGTGTTGTATATGTATGTGTATGACGTATTTACTACCATTTGTATTTCCATGCTATGTGTTGTATATGTATGTGTATGACGTATTTACTACCATTTGTATTTCCATGCTATGTGTTGTATATGTATGTGTAGGACATATTTACTACCACTTGTATTTCCATACTATGTGTTGTATATGTATGTGTAGGACATATTTACTACCACTTATATTTCCATGCTATGTGTTGTATATGTATGTATATGACGTATTTACTACCATTTGTATTTCCATGCTATGTGTTGTATATGTATGTGTATGACGTATTTACTACCATTTGTATTTCCATGCTATGTGTTGTATATGTATGTGTATGACGTATTTACTACCACTTGTATTTCCATGCTATGTGTTGTATATGTATGTGTATGACGTATTTACTACCATTTGTATTTCCATGATATGTGTTGTATATGTATGTGTATGACATATTTACTACCATTTGTATGTCCATGCTATGTGTTGTATATGTATGTGTATGAAGTATTTACTACCACTTGTATTTCCATGCTATGTGTTGTATATGTATGTGTATGACGTATTTACTACCACTTGTATTTCCATGCTATGTGTTGTATATGTATGTGTATGACGTATTTACTACCACTTGTATTTCCATGCTATGTGTTGTATATGTATGTGTATGACGTATTTACTACCATTTGTATTTCCATGCTATGTGTTGTATATGTATGTGTAGGACATATTTACTACCACTTGTATTTCCATGCTATGTGTTGTATATGTATGTGTATGACGTATTTACTACCATTTGTATTTCCATGCTATGTGTTGTATATGTATGTGTATGACGTATTTACTACCATTTGTATTTCCATGCTATGTGTTGTATATGTATGTGTATGACGTATTTACTACCACTTGTATTTCCATGCTATGTGTTGTATATGTATGTGTATGACGTATTTACTACCATTTGTATTTCCATGCTATGTGTTGTATTTGTATGTGTATGACGTATTTACTACCACTTGTATTTCCATGCTATGTGTTGTATATGTATGTGTAGGACATATTTACTACCATTTGTATTTCCATGCTATGTGTTGTATATGTATGTGTATGACGTATTTACTACCACTTGTATTTCCATGCAATGTGTTGTATATGTATGTGTATGACGTATTTACTACCACTTGTATTTCCATGCTATGTGTTGTATATGTATGTGTAGGACATATTTACTACCATTTGTATTTCCATGCTATGTGTTGTATATGTATGTGTATGACGTATTTACTACCATTTGTATGTCCATGCTATGTGTTGTATATGTATGTGTATGACATATTTACTACCACTTGTATTTCCATGCTATGTGTTGTATATGTATGTGTAGGACATATTTACTACCACTTGTATTTCCATGCTATGTGTTGTATATGTATGTGTATGACGTATTTACTACCATTTGTATTTCCATGCTATGTGTTGTATATGTATGTGTATGACGTATTTACTACCACTTGTATTTCCATGTTATGTGTTGTATATGTATGTGTATGACGTATTTACTACCACTTGTATTTCCATGCTATGTGTTGTATATGTATGTGTATGACGTATTTACTACCACTTGTATTTCCATGCTATGTGTTGTATATGTATGTGTATGACGTATTTACTACCATTTGTATTTCCATGCTATGTGTTGTATATGTATGTGTATGACGTATTTACTACCACTTGTATTTCCATACTATGTGTTGTATATGTATGTGTAGGACATATTTACTACCACTTGTATTTCCATGCTATGTGTTGTATATGTATGTGTATGACGTATTTACTACCATTTGTATTTCCATGCTATGTGTTGTATATGTATGTGTATGACGTATTTACTACCATTTGTATTTCCATGCTATGTGTTGTATATGTATGTGTATGACGTATTTACTACCATTTGTATTTCCATGATATGTGTTGTATATGTATGTGTATGACATATTTACTACCATTTGTATTTCCATGCTATGTGTTGTATATGTATGTGTATGACGTATTTACTACCACTTGTATTTCCATGATATGTGTTGTATATGTATGTGTATGACGTATTTACTACCACTTGTATTTCCATGCTATGTGTTGTATATGTATGTGTATGACGTATTTACTACCACTTGTATTTCCATGCTATGTGTTGTATATGTATGTGTATGACGTATTTACTACCATTTGTATTTCCATGCTATGTGTTGTATATGTATGTGTATGACGTATTTACTACCATTTGTATTTCCATGCTATGTGTTGTATATGTATGTGTATGACGTATTTACTACCATTTGTATTTCCATGCTATGTGTTGTATATGTATGTGTATGACGTATTTACTACCACTTGTATGTCCATGCTATGTGTTGTATATGTATGTGTATGACGTATTTACTACCATTTGTATTTCCATGCTATGTGTTGTATATGTATGACGTATTTACTACCATTTGTATTTCCATGCTATGTGTTGTATATGTATGTGTATGACGTATTTACTACCATTTGTATTTCCATGCTATGTGTTGTATATGTATGTGTATGACGTATTTACTACCATTTGTATTTCCATGCTATGTGTTGTATATGTATGTGTATGACGTATTTACTACCACTTGTATTTCCATGCTATGTGTTGTATATGTATGTGTATGACGTATTTACTACCATTTGTATTTCCATGCTATGTGTTGTATATGTATGTGTATGACGTATTTACTACCACTTGTATTTCCATGATATGTGTTGTATATGTATGTGTATGACGTATTTACTACCATTTGTATTTCCATGCTATGTGTTGTATATGTATGTGTATGACGTATTTACTACCATTTGTATTTCCATGCTATGTGTTGTATATTTGTGTATGACGTATTTACTACCATTTGTATTTCCATGCTATGTGTTGTATATGTATGTGTATGACGTATTTACTACCATTTGTATTTCCATGCTATGTGTTGTATATGTATGTGTATGACGTATTTACTACCACTTGTATTTCCATGCTATGTGTTGTATATTGATGTGTATGACGTATTTACTACCACTTGTATTTCCATGCTATGTGTTGTATATGTATGTGTATGACGTATTTACTACCATTTGTATTTCCATGCTATGTGTTGTATATGTATGTGTATGACGTATTTACTACCATTTGTATTTCCATGCTATGTGTTGTATATGTATGTGTATGACGTATTTACTACCACTTGTATTTCCATGCTATGTGTTGTAGATGTATGTGTATGACATATTTACTATTGATTTGCAATAAAAATGTCTAATATTTATTTTGTTTTGTCCTTTCTCATTGATTGTCCTCACGTTAAAATAGGCGAGGGCACTAGCTAATGTTGGTAAACTATGTTGCCCAATGTGGCCCTTTAAATAGGGGTGACACTATATTAGTTTAAAACACTTTTAGCAATATAGTTATAAAATATAAATTGTGTTCGTACACTTATCATGTTTATATTTGTAATTGTTTGGTATATAAATCACAATATTTATATATGTTATAGTTCGGGTTTTACGCCTGCATCAGCACCATTTTGGGCTATATCGCCGGCGGGCAGTTTACCTAACACCTTTCCTGGGTAGGCTTCAGTGGTTAACCAGTACTTGGGTGCACCAACCTCCGTAAGAAACTGCCAACTTGTTCATATAAATGAGACACGGCCTGAGCGGGGCTCGAACCCGTGACCATCAGTGATGATAGGTTACAGTGGTATACAGGTCAGCGACCTTAACCACTCGACCACGAAGGCGGAGCATAAAACACAATAACATATTATTAAACTGCTATGAAAACGGACGGATTATGTCCTCCGCTATTGGCTGAATTTGGTGTATGAATATTTAGAATTGTTTAATTCGTTCCTTGTGGTGATTAGATAATGTTGACAGTAATGGCAGCTTTAATAGGTTTGTCATAACCTACTTCGGCTAGGATCTACATATCCAAGCGAGAAGTAAAATTACATCAAATGATTCCGATAATCCCAGCAGAATACATTGTATAACATTTAAACCCCTCAAAAAACGGAACCATCTCAGCTGGAAGACCCTCCAAACCGAACACATTTCTTGGTCCCGAATTTTGATTTTCTGTGTTCATTGTAAAGAAACAAAACATCTGTAAACCAGAACAAGAACTCCTCTTTTCTAAATAATGAACAGAATTAGTTTTTACTTGTCTTATATTTGGACCAGTTCATGTATCAATATGGGTAAATTTGTCTAAAAATAGCAATATTACACTTTTTGTAAGCCTATTTGGAGGTATTTAATGTTGAAAGAGTTAAACAAACAACGTCCATCTATATTTGTCAGAATAATGTATTGTACAAGTTTACTAACTGCCAAACTATAAACATGTCTCCCTCTAAACATTGCTGAGAATTGTTAATTTAGAAGAAATCTACTCCACTATGAAAACCTTCTAAACTGAAAACCTTTCCAACCCGAT
Organism: Archivesica marissinica; assembly: GCA_014843695.1. Lineage (NCBI taxonomy): Eukaryota > Metazoa > Mollusca > Bivalvia > Venerida > Vesicomyidae > Archivesica > Archivesica marissinica. The sequence goes on from CM026403.1 coordinate 61,137,898, forward strand.
CTTTACCTCTTGTCCAGTGGGGATTTTACTACTCAATGGACGTTTCCATATGGAAATTCTCCGAAATGTCATTAATATAGCACATAATGAAATTAATTTGTTGGGCAAATAAAGGACGGCTTCTTTCCTCCGCTATTGGCTGATTTTGGTGTATTCATATCTGGAAGTGCGTAAATCATACCTTATAGTAAATAGATAATGTTTGTTCGAGTAATAGACTGAATATCGAAAATGTTCAAAGACCAACAAAATCACAAACATCAACGGGCGTATTAAACATAAAACAGGGACACTGTACACTCAATACAATTCCTAGTGTGTGTTTTACGTTTATTTATCGTCGTTACCGGTTGCCCATATGAGCGACGCCTCCTGAAGAGATGTCGTTTTAACTTTTTGGAGGATAGTGCAATGATACAGACATAGACCCATTCCAGAGTCTCCTGTGGCTCTTTTACGTGCACGGTGTAAAGCATCGACACGAGACCTCGGGTTAACGTCCCATCTGAAAGTCTGTTAATTTTATTATGGTCAGACGGGGGATCGAACCTGCGATTACCAGTCCAGCGTGTTACCACTGGACTACAGATCCATCTATGTCATCTTAACAGGTTTCCTCTGTTTTATATCGGTGTTTCCTTTGCATAGCATGCTACAAATGTCCATCCATTTGCTAATCTTATAATTATGTAAAGCATCGACACGAGACCTCGGTTTAAAGTCTCATCTAAAAGACTGTTACTTTTATTAGGGTCAGATAGGTGATCGAACCTACGATCCCTGGGTTACAAGTTCAGCGTGTTAACCACTGGCCTACATATCCGTCTGTACGAAATTCGTAATCGGTCATCTAGTATTTTATAATATTTTATAAAAATATGTTCTTATTGTCATTTGATGAATTTTATCCGAAATGATTATTCAGAAAATCAGGCATAACGATTTGTATTAAAATATTACCAATAAGATTAAATGAATATTGACAATACTTGGTGTGCTCAATATAGGTGACAGATTAGGAATTTTGTTGAGTGTATAAACATGGACAATTTGTAACATCGTGAACAGTTGAAATGTGATCATTACATAATATAGTTCTTAGACAGTAAAACATGTTTACGGTAGTTTAATATGCTATAGTCTCTTCCAATTCTCATTGGTAGAATGTTTATAATATAAGTTGAAATGTATATACTGTACATAGATGAGACAGTAAAGCAAAGATATAATATATATATATTTAAAACACTGTCGTGACGTCATACCATTGTACTTACAGTCCATTATTATCACGTACGAAGGTATGACGTCACGACTATGTTTTAATAAATCCTACGCGCACATGTACGAAATTAACACTTTTAATTAGTAGGATCTTGTTATATAAGTGTGTGTTTTAAGTAAGATCTAAGCCTCAAGCGGACTCAATATGTAAAATATCGGTACTGTCTTCGGCGTTACGTATCTCACACAGTCCAATAATTTACATATTGGATCGTTTCGTTTACGGCTTATATCATATACATAGATATTTCGGGAGAGGGCGATGCAGCCACGTGTCGACATTAATGTTGATATATTATGGATAAATGAAGGTTTGACAGTAGTGACAGCTTTAACAGGTTTGCAATACCATGTTCGATTCGGCTCGGATCTGCCTATCCATACGAGACCAATATATCGCTGACATGAACATGTATAACTAATATTGTATTACACAATTCAAGTATTAAGCCTCAGTAGTTCGCTATTCCCGGTAGATAGTATGTAGTATTATATACTTGCACTCTATTATTCATGTTATGTACAGGGATCACAGGTTCGATCCCCCGTCTGACCCTAATACAATTAACAGTCTTTCAGATGGGACGTTAAACCGAGGTCTCGTGTCGGTGCTTTACACCGTGCACGTAAAAGAACCAGAGGAGAGTCTGGAATATGTCTCTGTCTGTATCAATGCACTATCCTCCAAAATCTAAAATAACTAATCTATGCAGGAGGCGTCGCTCATATGGGCAACCGGTAGCGTTTTAACACACATTCTTGACATCTAATAACATCTTACGAAACGGGACTCTGGAATGGGTCTCTGTCTGTATCATTGCACTATCCTCCAAAAATATCCTCAGGAGGCGTCGCTCATATGGACAACCGGTAGCGACGATAAATAAACGTAAAAACACATGTTATGAAAGTACGCGTGAAGGCCATAAATACAATACCACGGTATATACAATTCTGCTTTGTCTGATTTTATCTCATCGAGATAAGTAGATATAGATAATATTGTAACATCTCCTTTTCAAATTGTGTTCACATTATAATCGCAACATAAATAATATCATTGGTGCATGCTCGTTTTTATCTATTTTTTATAGTTAATATAGGTGTTAAAAAATTGTTAAAATGCTACTTTTTAGATTAGGATGCAGAGCATATAATGTGACGTCGATATGACAGATACGATTGTACAGAAATTAATACAGCATACATAGTATACACAATAGGCATGCTAGCCTACTATACGTGTAATATCAAATACAATACAAAGCTACTCATTAATGGGTTACGAGAGAATATAAGTAAATAAAGTTGACACTTTGTAAATCATAAGCAATAATTTAAATACCTAAAATTGATGAATGCGTGTTTTACGTTTATTTATCGTCGCTACCGGTTGTCCATACGAGCGACGCCTCCTGAAGAGATTAATCATTTTAGATGTTTGGAGGATATTGCAATGATACAGATCGAGACCCATTCCAGAGTATCCTCTGGTTCTTTTACGTGCACGGTGTAAAGCACCGACACGAGACCTCGGTTTACCGTCCCATCTGAAAGACTGTTAATTTTATTAGGGTCAGACGGGGGATCGAACCTGCGATCCCTTGTTGAATGCTACAACGTTAAAAGCTTAAATACGGACTTAAAACAGTAGCTATATTACATTAATTATGTGTACTGCGAAACAAAGTTGACGTCGATAATTGGACAGATAGTCGATAGGACGTCTCGGGTTGTAATGCAATGCGACGTCATCCGCTACTTGTAAATGCAACTCGTCCTGACGTCGCTACATTCTATGCCAAATAAACTCCTACTTATAATGGCATAATACAGTTTCGTAATTAACACTTTATAAATAAAATGACGTCATAGCATCGTTACAGATTGTGATGTCATAGCAGCCTCGTCACAAATTACAGATCGTGATACAATAGTAGCCCGATGGCCAGTCCCCGTTATAGTAATGTAGCCGCATAACGATGTAATGCTGAGCAGACGACGACGCGATCTGACAGTTTACAGATATATGTAAACCCGTGAATGTGATTTTATAATCGCTATACTTTAGGACATAATATAAAATATTAAACTTCGTCATTTATAATTCCGTTAAAGATACGTTCCTGTTGAAAATGATTGTCGTTATTTCTAAAAATAAGTTGCTATCATACAATTGAATTCATTACACAATCAGTATTACAAAAGTTTTGCAGTAAAAAAGTCCATTATTTTTAAAAATTGTAATGCACTTGAACGTTTTTGAAAAAAAATCTATAATCTTATTTTAAAAGTGTAAACTTTATTTATTTTACAACGATTGCGAAGCAAGTTTTAACAACTTATAATATTAATCACTCTCGTTGGCGTAAGTGTGGTCATTCGTATGGAAGGAAACCGGAGTACCCGGAGGAAACCCGGGTTGCATACAATTGTGTTCGTTACACAATCAGTTATACACAAGTTTTGCAGTAAAAAAGTCCATTATTTTTAACATTTGTAATGCACTTGAACGTTTTTGAAAAAAAATCTATAAGCTTATTTTCAAAATTTAAACTTTATTTATTTTACAACGATTGCGAAGCAAGTTTTAACAACTTATATTAATCACTCTCGTTGGCGTAAATGTGGTCATTCGTGTGGGAGGAAACCGGAGTACCCGGAGGAAACCCACCTGTCTGATCTGGCGACCACCGTACCATCTCACATATTTCCCGATCCGAGGATCGAACCCGGGTTGCATACAATTGTATTCGTTACACAATCAGTAATACACAAGTTGTGCAGTAAAAAAAGTCCATTATTTTTAACATTTTTAATGCACTTGAACGTTTTTGAAAAAAATCTATAATCTTATTTTAAAAATTTAAACTTTATTTATTTTACAACGATTGCGAAGCAAGTTTTAACAACTTATATTAATCACTATAGTTGGCGTAAATGTGGTCATTCGTGTGGGAGGAAACCGGAGTACCCGGAGGAAACCCACCTGTCTGATCTGGCGACCACCGTACCATCTCACATACTTCCCGGTCCGAGGATCGAACCCGGGTTGCATACAATTGTATTCGTTACACAATCAGTAATACACAAGTTTTGCAGTATAAAAAGTCCATTATTTTTAACATTTGTAATGCACTTGAACGTTTTTGAAAAAAAATCTATAAGCTTATTTTAAAAATTTAAACTTTATTTATTTTACAACGATTGCGAAGCAAGTTTTAACAACTTATATTAATCACTCTCGTTGGCGTAAATGTGGTCATTCGTGTGGGAGGAAACCGGAGTACCCGGAGGAAACCCACCTGTCTGATCTGGCGACCACCGTACCATCTCACATACTTCCCGGTCCGAGGATCGAACCCGGGTTGCATACAATTGTGTTCGTTACACAATCAGTTATACACAAGTTTTGCAGTAAAAAAGTCCATTATTTTAACATTTGTAATGCACTTGAACGTTTTTGAAAAAAAATCTATAAGCTTATTTTAAAATTAAACTTTATTTATTTTTTACAACGATTGCGAAGCAAGTTTTAACAACTTATATTAATCACTCTCGTTGGCGTAAATGTGGTCATTCGTGTGGGAGGAAACCGGAGTACCCGGAGGAAACCCACCTGTCTGATCTGGCGACCACCGTACCATCTCACATACTTTCCGGTCCGAGGATCGAACCCGGGTTGCATACAATTGTATTCGTTACACAATCAGTAATACACAAGTTTTGCAGTAAAAAAAGTCCATTATTTTTAACAATTTTAATGCACTTGAACGTTTTTGAAAAAAAATCTATAATCTTATTTTAAAAATTTACATTTTATTTATTTTACAACGATTGCGAAGCAAGTTTTAACAACTTATATTAATCACTCTCGTTGGCGTAAATGTGGTCATTCGTGTGGGAGGAAACCGGATTACCCGTAGGAAACCCACCTGTCTGATCTGGCGACCACCGTACCATCTCACATACTTCCCGGTCCGAGGATCGAACCCGGGTTGCATACAATTGTATTCGTTACACAATCAGTAATACACAAGTTTTGCAGTATAAAAAGTCCATTATTTTTAACAATTTTAATGCACTGGAACGTTTTTGAACAAAAATCTATAATCTTATTTTAAAAGTTTATACTTTATTTATTTTACAACGATTGCGAAGCAAGTTTTAACAACTTATATTAATCACTCTCGTTGGCGTAAATGTGGTCATTCGTGTGGGAGGAAACCGGAGTACCCGGAGGAAACCCACCTATCTGATCTGGCGACCACCGTACCATCTCACATACTTCCCGGTCCGAGGATCGAACCCGGGTTGCATACAATTGTGTTCGTTACACAATCAGTTATACACAAGTTTTGCAGTAAAAAAGTCCATTATTTTTAACATTTGTAATGCACTTGAACGTTTTTGAAAAAAAATCTATAAGCTTATTTTAAAATTTAAACTTTATTTATTTTACAACGATTGCGAAGCAAGTTTTAACAACTTATATAATCACTCTCGTTGGTGTAAATGTGGTCATTCGTGTGGGAGGAAACCGGAGTACCCGGAGGAAACCCACCTGTCTGATCTGGCGACCACCGTACCATCTCACATACTTTCCGGTCCGAGGATCGAACCCGGGTTGCATACAATTGTATTCGTTACACAATCAGTAATACACAAGTTTTGCAGTAAAAAAAGTCCATTATGTTTAACAATTTTAATGCACTTGAACGTTTTTGAAAAAAAATCTATAAGCTTATTTTAAAAATTTAAACTTTATTTATTTTACAACGATTGCGAAGCAAGTTTTAACAACTTATATTAATCACTCTCGTTGGCGTAAATGTGGTCATTCGTGTGGGAGGAAACCGGAGTACCCGGAGGAAACCCACCTGTCTGATCTGGCGACCACCGTACCATCTCACATACTTCCCGGTCCGAGGATCGAACCCGGGTTGCATACAATTGTATTCGTTATACAATCAGTAATACACAAGTTTTGCAGTAAAAAAGTCCATTATTTTTAACAATTTTAATGCACTGGAACGTTTTTGAAAAAAAATCTATAATCTTATTTTAAAAGTTTATACTTTATTTATTTTACAACGATTGCGAAGCAAGTTTTAACAACTTATATTAATCACTCTCGTTGGCGTAAATGTGGTCATTCGTGTGGGAGGAAACCGGAGTACCCGGAGGAAACCCACCTGTCTGATCTGGCGACCACCGTACCATCTCACATACTTCCCGGTCCGAGGATCGAACCCGGGTTGCATACAATTGTGTTCGTTACACAATCAGTTATACACAAGTTTTGCAGTAAAAAAGTCCATTATTTTTAACATTTGTAATGCACTTGAACGTTTTTGAAAAAAAATCTATAAGCTTATTTTAAAAATTTAAACTTTATTTATTTTACAACGATTGCGAAGCAAGTTTTAACAACTTATATTAATCACTCTCGTTGGCGTAAATGTGGTCATTCGTGTGGGAGGAAACCGGAGTACCCGGAGGAAACCCACCTGTCTGATCTGGCGACCACCGTACCATCTCACATACTTCCCGGTCCGAGGATCGAACCCGGGTTGCATACAATTGTATTCGTTACACAATCAGTAATACACAAGTTTTGCAGTAAAAAAAGTCCATTATTTTTAACAATTTTAATGCACTTGAACGTTTTTGAAAAAAAATCTATAATCTTATTTTAAAAATTTAAACTTTATTTATTTTACAACGATTGCGAAGCAAGTTTTAACAACTTATATTAATCACTCTCGTTGGCGTAAATGTGGTCATTCGTGTGGGAGGAAACCGGAGTACCCGGAGGAAACCCACCTGTCTGATCTGGCGACCACCGTACCATCTCACATACTTCCCGGTCCGAGGATCGAACCCGGGTTGCATACAATTGTATTCGTATACAATCAGTAATACACAAGTTTTGCAGTAAAAAAAGTCCATTATTTTAACAATTTAATGCACTGGAACGTTTTGAAAAAAAATCTATAATCTTATTTTAAAAGTTTATACTTTATTTATTTTACAACGATTGCGAAGCAAGTTTTAACAACTTATATTAATCACTCTCGTTGGCGTAAATGTGGTCATTCGTGTGGGAGGAAACCGGAGTACCCGGAGGAAACCCACCTGTCTGATCTGGCGACCACCGTACCATCTCACATACTTCCCGGTCCGAGGATCGAACCCGGGTTGCATACAATTGTGTTCGTTACACAATCAGTTATACACAAGTTTTGCAGTAAAAAAGTCCATTATTTTTAACATTTGTAATGCACTTGAACGTTTTTGAAAAAAAATCTATAAGCTTATTTTAAAAATTTAAACTTTATTTATTTTACAACGATTGCGAAGCAAGTTTTAACAACTTATATTAATCACTCTCGTTGGCGTAAATGTGGTCATTCGTGTGGGAGGAAACCGGAGTACCCGGAGGAAACCCACCTGTCTGATCTGGCGACCACCGTACCATCTCACATACTTTCCGGTCCGAGGATCGAACCCGGGTTGCATACAATTGTATTCGTTACACAATCAGTAATACACAAGTTTTGCAGTAAAAAAAGTCCATTATTTTTAACAATTTTAATGCACTTGAACGTTTTTGAAAAAAAATCTATAATCTTATTTTAAAAATTTAAACTTTATTTATTTTACAACGATTGCGAAGCAAGTTTTAACAACTTATATTAATCACTCTCGTTGGCGTAAATGTGGTCATTCGTGTGGGAGGAAACCGGAGTACCCGGAGGAAACCCACCTGTCTGATCTGGCGACCACCGTACCATCTCACATACTTCCCGGTCCGAGGATCGAACCCGGGTTGCATACAATTGTATTCGTTATACAATCAGTAATACACAAGTTTTGCAGTAAAAAAAGTCCATTATTTTTAACAATTTTAATGCACTGGAACGTTTTTGAAAAAAAATCTATAATCTTATTTTAAAAGTTTATACTTTATTTATTTTACAACGATTGCGAAGCAAGTTTTAACAACTTATATTAATCACTCTCGTTGGCGTAAATGTGGTCATTCGTGTGGGAGGAAACCGGAGTACCGGAGGAAACCCACCTGTCTGATCTGGCGACCACCGTACCATCTCACATACTTCCCGGTCCGAGGATCGAACCCGGGTGCATACAATTGTGTTCGTTACACAATCAGTTTACACAAGTTTTGCAGTAAAAAAGTCCATTATTTTTAACATTTGTAATGCACTTGAACGTTTTTGAAAAAATATCTATAAGCTTATTTTAAAAATTTAACTTTATTTATTTTACAACGATTGCGAAGCAAGTTTTAACAACTTATATTAATCACTCTCGTTGGCGTAAATGTGGTCATTCGTGTGGGAGGAAACCGGAGTACCCGGAGGAAACCCACCTGTCTGATCTGGCGACCACCGTACCATCTCACATACTTCCCGGTCCGAGGATCGAACCCGGGTTGCATACAATTGTATTCGTTATACAATCAGTAATACACAAGTTTTGCAGTAAAAAAAGTCCATTATTTTTAACAATTTTAATGCACTGGAACGTTTTTGAAAAAAAATCTATAATCTTATTTTAAAAGTTTATACTTTATTTATTTTACAACGATTGCGAAGCAAGTTTTAACAACTTATATTAATCACTCTCGTTGGCGTAAATGTGATCATTCGTGTGGGAGGAAACCGGAGTACCCGGAGGAAACCCACCTGTCTGATATGGCGACCACCGTACCATCTCACATACTTCCCGGTCCGAGGATCGAACCCGGGTTGCATACAATTGTATTCGTTACACAATCAGTAATACACAAGTTTTGCAGTAAAAAAAGTCCATTATTTTTAACAATTTTAATGCACTTGAACGTTTTTGAAAAAAAATCTATAATCTTATTTTTAAAATTTAAACTTTATTTATTTTACAATGATTGCGAAGCAAGTTTTAACAACTTATATTAATCACTCTCGTTGGCGTAAATGTGGTCATTCGTGTGGGAGGAAACCGGAGTACCCGGAGGAAACCCACCTGTCTGATCTGGCGACCACCGTACCATCTCACATACTACCCGGTCCGAGGATCGAACCCGGGTTGCATACAATTGTATTCGTTACACAATCAGTAATACACAAGTTTTGCAGTAAAAAAAGTCCATTATTTTTAACAATGTTAATGCACTGGAACGTTTTTGAAAAAAAATCTATAATCTTATTTTAAAAGTTTATACTTTATTTATTCTACAACGATTGTGAAGCATGTTTTAACAGCGTATATTAATCACTCTCGTTGGCGTGGACGAATGCGTATATGTGGTCGTTCGTGTGGGAGGAAACCGGAATACCCGGAGAAAACCCACCTGTCCGATCTGGCGACCACCGTACCATCTCACATACTTCCCGGTCCGAGGATCGAACACATAATCTTATTTAGATTAGGTAAGTATATTTTCATTAGACTCTTAGACCCTCTTTTCTTAGCTTAACAGTAACAACCAATAATAGCAAAGAAATCAATGTGCGTACATGTTCATGTAACATTAGCTGGTCGAGCACAGAAGGCAATTTTTAAACTATATAACTATTTACTTAATTTTTATGATGTTAGTATAAAGCATAGACTTGAATTATTTGATAAACTTGTATTACCTATTCTCAACTATAGTTGTGAGGTATGGGGTTTTCATACAGCAAGAAACATAGAACGTATACACACATTGTATTGTAAAAGACTGCTAAATGTAAAAACGTTGTACCCAAAATGAATGTAGGAGACAGTTAATTGTTTATAGATATTTTAGGATTGTAAAATACTGGTTGAAAATATTACATTGTGAAAGTAATAAATATGTAAGACTTGTATATGATATCCTCGTATTAGATGCAGAGCTATACACAAATAAAACTGCATGGGTTACACTTTTAAATACATTGCTGTCAAGTCTAGGATTTTATGAAGTATGTTGGAAATATTAATTTTTTTTAGACAAAGATTAAATGATAATCTTACACAGAACTGGCATAGTAGACTTGAAGACTCGCGTAGATCTGTGTTTTATCGTGAAATTGTGGTAAATTTTGGTTTTCAGTCATATAGTGAAAATATTAACCTTTCTAAATATCGTAATGCTATGTCACGATTAATCTTATTATCGCATAATTTAGTAGTGGAATCTGGAATGTGGCACAAACCACAAGTATACCATTTGATGATAGAAAATGCTCAGTATGTAATGTTTTAGAAGATGAATACCATGTGTTATTAGAATGTTCAATATATAAAGACATAAGAATGAAATAATATTAATAAATATTTTTGGAAAAGACCAAATATGTATAAATTACAGGTGGTAATAATGAATAATTAGAAAATTGAGTGTATTTATTTATAAAGCTTTTGGAATACGGACATTAAATAATATGTAATGAGACTTTGTGTTTATCTTACATTGATGAAATAATTAGACATTGATTGAGTTTATGTACAGGGATATTGTAATACGTTCGTCATATAATCATGTTGTATTGCATACACTGAACCGAATTTCTAAACGTCCACCTAATAAATTGTGAGTTTAGGGTAATGGGTCTGTGTATTAGTCCAAATATTGGTAGTCTATTTTTATCCACCATACTCTATCAATGTACACTAAGAAAACACCAATTTATTGTCATGGCTGACCAAGCGGAACGGAAGGTTGGAATCCTATGTTTTGGCATGAGGACCACGTGCACGGATGGTGAGTGCTCAATTTGATTGCAATTTATTCTATGTGCCGAAAAAACAGAACATATGGCGAGAATGACCATTGAGGAAAGCGGGAGAGCCGTCGATATGCTTGATATAGGCACTTCTATCAGACAGGTATGTTCAGCGTTGTAATTAAGTTCGATATTTCAAGTACATTTTGTAATGAATCATACAATGTCATATTTTAATATCATTCTAAATCATTTCCATCGTGTTTCCAGGTTGCACGACTTTTCAACAGACGGCATTCTACTATGGTCTTTACTTGTTGATTGTCTTCAACTGTTATACAACATCAGGTGGACGTTTAGAAATTCGGTTCAGTGTACTTTGCCTTCTCCACAAAAAAATGTCACCACTATTTGTTAATAGTTTGTATGTATATTGTTGTACCTCCTGGTCATATTGACTGGAGTTTGAAATAAACATTCTATTTCTCCTGTTTCATTAATATTGGTGGCATAAATTAGCCCGGGAACAGACGTTGATATATTTTACATGGTCAGTCATATAAATGTATTGTATACTATATTAAGTACTGGATTGACGAGTGAAGTGTTGTATGGGCATTCTCTTGGGTTCGAGCTCTGTCGTGTGGTGATGGGCGGATCACTGTACCGGCCCAATCACTGTACTGGCCACATCACGGTTGTCATTCTTACGGCGGTGTTTGGGTCTATGGTTCATATTGCCACTTTTATCGCTAATCCAATCACTCACTTATATACTGTAATGGTGTAGATATTATGATAAAATATTTTCTTACCCAATTACTAGAATCCTAGTTATATCTATATATACTGAGCCAAACAAGAAAGTATCCACTCTATGTATCTATCGATATTTAGAAAAGGAGTATACAACTGAAGTTCCTATTTTCATTTAAATAAAGAACAAACCTTTTTTGATATCCTGATTTTTTTTGAAGAAGCTGTGATACGTATTTCATCGACAAAACTGGATCGATATGACACAGGGGTCGATTTCCGAAATAACAACTGTTTTGATAAATCTGGAAAGTTATAAATTCCATTTAATGTGATTTTTCTGCAGTGAAATTGTGATGAAGGTTGCAGTGAAAGGCTAATATCTCACGTGTCCGCCATGTTGCACACTGCACGTCAATATCCGCCGTCGCATGGTGTCGACGTAACGCTGTATATAAGGTGCCGGTAGGTTGCTCCATTCAGCCTGCAATGCTGCTGAAAGGTCATGTACAGTGTTGATTACATTATTTGTTCTAACACGGCGTCCTAACTCGTCCCAAATATGCTCAATGGGATTCAAGTCAGGACTAACTGCTGGTCAGTCTACAACGTTCACGTTATTATTCGCCAAGAAACGTCGAGTAAGTGCTGCTGTATGGGGTCGGGCGTTGTCATGCATAAGTGTGACGTTATGTTCATTACGCTGAATAAACGGAAGCACTTCTGGTTGAAGAACATTATTAACGTAGACCAGCTGAGCATTAATGTTTCCGTGAATAACGAGTCTTTTGACCATTCATTGTCCCGCCCCAGACTAAAACTGAACCTCCCCCAAAACGGTCTCTTTCAATGACGCACGCATCAGCGTAACGCTCTCCCCGACGGCGATAAACTCTTTCACGCCCGTCGGCATGGCTGAAATTAAATCGAGATTCATCCGAAAATAACACTGGTCTCCAATCAGCTCGTCGGAAACGTTGGTGACGTCGGCACCAATCACGTATCGCAGCCCAATGACGCCTGGTTAAAATGTGGCCAAAGTACGGTCTGTACGGACGAATATCGGGTCATTATTTTGCCGAAGTCGGTTCCGAACAGTCTGTGCACTGATTCCATGCCATCGCGCTGTTGCTGATGTTGACAGACGTCGGTTACGTAAATGTTGAACCGTAATGTACCGATTATCCGCCTGCAGTCGTCACACGTGGCCGACCGCCTCGGGGACGGTCGCGAACATTTCCCCTGATCTGGAAACGTGTACGCAAGCGGTTAAGTGTTTCCCTCGTGCAGTCGAACAGCCGGGATACATCGGCTATTTATGTGCCAGCGTTCAGCATCCCAATCGTCTGATTTCGTTGGTCGTTATATAGGCGTGGCATTGTGCTTTGATTGAATCTGATGTGATCTTTTTGTTTTGTGCCTAACTGATGGTCACTCAGTGCAGTCAGATACCAACACCAGATATCGACCATCGCTGCACGAGGCGCACGTGCAAAACAATATAATCGATCCTGGCGGTTTAGCGCTTGGCTGATTGTTGATAAATCCAAGGTTAACAGGTACTCCCAATAATGCATGTACATTATTTTTGGTTATTTTGGCGAATTATTCATATTAATGAAATAATTCATAAAATAAAAGTGGATACTTTCTTTTTTGGCTCAGTATATGTATACATTTTTATTTATATTTCCATATATTATTGTCATGTGTAAATGTTTAAATTGCATAGTTTTAATCTTTATTAAAGTCTCATCTATGTACATACATGTAATGCAAACACAAATGTAAATAATCAGATTAAAAGTACATAGCCATTCTGAATAGAATTATAAGAGACATATTGCAACAAAACATATCACATTATAAAATCCCACACTACTATTAGTTAATGCTTATTTACATTATAAAGCCAATGTGTAAAGCATATGTAATTGTGAAGCGCAATAGAATAATTGTTAATGTTTGCACTATATAAATGCTACGTATTGTATATCCACTCAACACATTTGCTAATCGGTCACCTCGTGATTTACAATAGTTTGAGTAAACTAATAACCAAATAATATCAATATTCGTATCATCTTATTGGATATATTTTATTACAGATCGTTATGCAATGATTTACGGTATACTCATTTCGGATAAAATGCATTAAATGACAATAAGAAAATATTTATATTCTATGATAATTAATTGGCTCCAAATAATATAAACTACCAGGTGACCGATTAGCAATTGTGTTGAGTGTAGTTTAATACCGAGATTATTAATTCGTATTTAGTTTCAGATAATCATTTTGCCAGAAGTAAATTAATGAAAAATCGACAGACTTGAACCCAGGCTAGGCATAAATAACAGGGCACTCACATACAGTGCAATTATTTCACAGACGGATCTGTAATCTGTGGGCAACCGGTAGCGACGATATATAAATGTATAACACACATATTTTGAGTATAAGCTCACATTTACAATTATATTTGGCATAAATGGGAAACGGATCTGTAGTCCAGTGGTTAACACGCTGGACAGGTAATCCAGGGATCGCAGGTTCGATCCCCCGTCTGACCATAATAAAATTAACAGTCTTTCAGATGGGACGTTAAACCGAGGTCTCGTGTCGGTGCTTTACACCGTGCACGTAAAAGAACCAGAGGAGAATCTGGAATGGGTCTCTGTCTGTATCATTGCACTATCCTCCAACAATCTAAAATGACTAATCTCGTCAGGAGGCGTCGCTCATAATTTATGGGCAACCGGTAGCGACGATAAATAAACGTAAAACACACACAGTGCAATTTCCAACATACATTAAATATGAATACAACTTTAATAGAGTGAAAATTAAGATTAATAGAGTGAAAATTAAGATTAATAGAGTGAACATTAAGATTAATAGAGTGAAAATTAAGATTAATAGAGTGAACATTAAGATTAATAGAGTGAAAATTAAGATTAATAGAGTGAACATTAAGATTAATAGAGTGAAAATTAAGATTAATAGAGTGAAAATTAAGATTAATAGAGTGAAAAGTAAGATTAATAGAGTGAAAATTAAGATTAATAGAGTGACAATTAAGATTAATAGAGTGACAATTAAGATTAATTTTCTATTGAAAAGTTTTAATAATCTTTGAGGGCATTGGATATTTGATAAAAGACGAGCATTGAACTTAAGCTGAACCTATGATAACATATAAAACATACGTATACACTGATGTCATGATTACATGTGTTTTGATGTGGGGCGTTAACCTTCAGTACTCACAGGAGCGTGTCCGCTTTATTATTGTTTAACTATAACACAACAATAACCCGAGGGCGTACAATCATATAGCTTGGTTTGTTTATTGTTGTTTTTTGTTTCTAAATTCTTATTATCTAAAATGTTGCTTATTCTCTTAATCATTTCCCCCTTTTTCTATTAGTATCATTACATTTAGTAAAGTACTAGCACAACTCTTGTATTCAGTCTCTTTGTTAATTACAATCTAGTCTTTTGGGGAGGGCCGTAACTAATGTTGTTAAAACTTGTGGCCCAACCCATTTGCTTCAACATATAATGACAATCCTTGAGCAAACAATGCCACGAATCCTGCATTACGGATAGTTATACAAGTTTGTTCAGCTGTTTTGTATTGTACACTGTATATATAGAATGCAATAAAATATGATTAAACTAAATATAGCTGACTAGCCAGTCGATATACTGTCGTCTGCACAGACGGATATGAAGAATAAGAATGCTTTAATAACTTAAACTGTACAGTTTTTCGTTATATACAAACATACAATGTTACATTCTATAACAATGACAATGTAGTCCAGTGGTAACGCGGCTGGACTGGTAATCCAGGGAACGCAAGCTCGATCCCCCGTCTGACCCTAATAAAATTAACAGTCTTTCAGATGGGACTTAACCGAGGTCTCGTGTCGGTGCTGTACACCGTGCACATAAAAGAACCAGAGGAGACTCTGGAATGTGTCTTTATCTGTATCATTGCACTATCCTCGTAATATCTAAAATGACTAATCTCTTCAGGAGGCGTCGCTCATATGGGCAACCAGTAGCGACGATAAATAAACGAAAAACACACACTGTCGTCTGCATAGCTTACTCGCAAGAAGAGCGACATAGTGCTACATGTTTCATTTATATACATGTAACATTGTTTACACAAACTATTGATACCATTCAACAACTTTTATATATTTAGTTCAATAATATATACTGACAACACAAATAAACCGTGCACCTGCCTTAGAGGCAATATGTATATCCCTTTAGAAACAAATATAGGCACATTTGGTATTAAAGCGACAATACATTAGTGAAAACGCAAATTTCTACAGAATATATTTTCCTATTATATAATATAGATTTATCGTTATATCTCAAATGTGTGCGGATGCATATTTATTTCTAGACTAGTCTTAGTTAAATTATATTTAAACGACAGTATCTCGCGCTTAGTATTGACTCCAATGACAAACACGCGTCAATTCAAGTCAATTCGTTATATGAAATTCTACTTTCAATTTTGAAAGTTTGTAGATCACAAAAATACTGTTTATTGATTCAATGTTAGTGTTCAAATGCATTCGGAAGAATTTGTAATAGTAATGCATTTATACGTGAACAAAATGCATCTTAGTTGCTTTTTGCGATGTAATGTCGCTTTAAAATGTGCGAACTATTGGGTAAATTAGTGCAATGTGTGAAGGATTATTTTCTTCACGGATGATAGTAAAATCCATAATTCTAAAATTTGTATTGAAAAAGTAACGCTCAATATAAAAGTGCACAGTTTTTTATGATGTCGGTATATATAGAGAAGAGAAAACAGAAACGTACTCAAAAATTGAGAGCAAGCTTTCAAACAGCAGGGTAGCTGACAATGTTTCGTTATGTCTAGATTAACTTTGCATAGCCATAAATGTTCCCCCAGTAGTGGTTTATCTTAGGAGAACGTTTATGAAACGTTATGCTTCGTTCATTTCTTTCAACTATACTGTGTTTTTACATTACTTTAGTAATGTTGCCTATCCGTGATAAAAAATACGCTTACACCAATAGCGGTATTGTTCCTTTTATTGTCTGTCTATTCAGGATCTGTTGGGTTGTATCTATCTACGTTCCTGGTCTAATTCAAAGACGAGAAGATCTTTATAGATGCCAAGAGTCTGTTTTGTTAGAAATTGGATAGTTGTATAAGCAAATCGAAACCTTATATTATTGATGGTTCAGTGCTTAAAATGCTATATATATATACTCCGACAAAAGTGAAGCACCACATGAATTGTTTCAATAATATATCCTCTAATAATGAGAGGAACGGCTCATATCCAGACGGGCGTGGCAACGGCTGTTCAGTACAGCTGGTGTAGTGTCGTGGTACTAGTAATTTAGCGTATGGAGGATACATTAGCACACGCACTGTAATCAGACGCCTCCACCATCATATATATAGGGTGGTGCTTAATTTTGTCGTAGTGGCAGACGGATCTGTAGTCCAGTGGTTAACACGCTGGACTGGTACTCCAGGGATCGCAGGTTCGATCCCCCGTCTGACCCTAATAAAAGTAAGTCTTTCAGATGGGACGTTAAACCGGGGTCTCGTGTCGGTGCTTTACACCGTGCACGTAAAAGAACCAGAGGAGAATCTGGAATGGGTCTCTGTCTGTATCATTGCACTATCCTCTAACAATCTAAAATGACTAATCTCTTCAGGAGGCGTCGCTCATATGGGTAACCGGTAGCGACGATAAATAAACGTAAAACACACTCTTTGTCGTAGTGTATATCTATTAGTTGTGAGTAAATTGCTTGCATTGTATATGCAATACAATCACAGATGCATTAACTACGCTCGACTTTCAGCGTTTCGGATGCACACAGCTAAATGTTTTCCTTCGTTGTATTGTTAATCAACCACCTTTCACTGTCAAATTCTCAGTTCAAAACAAGATTCAACTTACACCATAGGCAGTTCTGTAAACTGTACGTCTTCTATATTTGAATATAAACCCAATAAATAAGTCATGACATCACCATGAAAATACTTCACCCTGTGTAAAAGTTTACAAACATTGCCTCATAATTTGTTTTAAACTTTTATTTATTTTACAACGATTGCGAAGCAAGTTATAACAAATTATATTAATCACTCTCGTTGGCGCGGATGAAAGCGTATAATGTGGTCATTCATTCGTGTGGGTGGAAGCCGGAGTACCCGGAGAAAACCCACCTGTCCGATTTGGCGACCACATTACCATCTCACATACTTCCCAGTCCGAGGATCGAACCCGGGTTGCATTGGTGAGAAGCGAGCGCTCTAACCACTGCGCTAATCGGACATAAATTGAATGCTTATGGATCAGCAATGTTCTCATCAATGGGCCAGAGCAAGTAATACTGAAATAAATTCACAAAAACATCACCTTAAAATGAACACAAATACAACAGATACACAATACTCACAATAAGACATGCAAACAGTAAAACATAAATACATCATCAACGTATAGTCTGCCTGTTTGACAAAAACTACTTTCTAGTATCTAATGACCAGGAACCAATTACGTCAGTGTCGATACACGTTTCAGACGGCTGACAATCAACTCTAGTACTGGTTGATTTATGGCTGCTGTTCTAAGTATCTGTGTCGACTACGATTATTACCCAGGCACGGCCAGTTCGGCCTAGCCTGGGTGCCAGTCTCGATTTTTCACTTTTTAGCTTCTGGCAAAATGACATAGTTGATATGATCAGAAACTCAATACGGCCCAATTAATAGTCTCGGTGTTAAGATATATTTATTTGACTGACCAGGCAAAATATATCGACGCCTGTTCCCAGGCTAAGTTCAGACTTATGTATTATGTTATTATAATAAATTGGTGTATTATAGCGTCACCCCTATTTCTGACTTATACCTCTTATAGATATCAGTACTTCCCGAATCCTATCCTTGTATGCCAGGTTGATCGGTAACCAATATACAGTCTACATCCGTTATGTCGAATTCCGTCGGACCGGACAAAATACTTCCACATAACCGAAATTTGACTTAACGAAATTCGATATAAACGGAGCCAGTTATTATGTAAAATGATAGTGTCTGAAACGGGACTTTGATCCGACTTCGAGATAACCTGAGAATTCGACGTAACATACTTTGACATAACGGATGTAGACTGTATAACTAACTGGCGGCTCACCATCCACCTCCCGCTCCGTAGGCGGACGCCTTAACCACTATGCCATTATATATGGCCTGGATCTATATAAATCTCCTACCACCGATAATACATATGTATCCTACCTTCATGCGAAATAACGTACAAAAACGGCATGCCTAATACATTTTGCTTTATTAGTCAGTGCCTAATAAAGCTTTCGTGACGGACTACTTTTATGACCCAGATTACGGTTTGTAAATTAACAAAGCGTCTGTCGTCACATTGTGTTGTCTGCTGAGTTTGGAAACTGTCCCAAGAAGAAATTCGTGTACAGGCAAATTTTCAGGTTATTTGGGATGAATTAACAGCACTCGATGAGACCCCTCTGGAAACTACTGTTGTCAGAGAAATGTCATTTATCATTTATCTATAAATAGAAATATTAATGCGCAACATATTACCAAGTGCGTAGCGAGTTTGTAAGCTGTCATGGCTAGTTTGTTTGTTTTTGTGTCGGGTGCACACTCAGATTGTAGGATAAATAGAATATTAGGTTACTGTCTTATAAATTTTAATTTATTAGGCTCGTCTCCAAAAAAATATTTTTTCTCCGACTCCCCTAATATATTTATAAGACAGTAACCTAATATTCTCTATATATCTGACAATAACTATATACACGAGATAATCAATTTAACATGTCATGCAGTCATATTATATGTCAGGAGAATAACGATTGGTTATAGGCGCAGACAACCACTCGTTTTCCGATTAATAGTTGATACTCTACATAATGTGGACCGGCGTTTGGAGAAACAATATGTTATCTTTATTAAAAGTCTCATTTGTGTACATACATATAACGTAAGCACAACAATGAACATATAAACAGTACGTAGTCATTCTAAGTATTTATTTATTTATATTGCGGGGTTTACGCCTGCATCAGCACCATTTTGGGCTATATCGCCGGCGGACAACACCTTTCATGGACAGGCTCCAGTGGTTAACCAGTATTTGGGTGCATCAGCCACCGTAAGAAACTGCCAACTGTTTTCATATAAATGAAACCATTCTAAGTAGATTACAAGAGACTTATATTGCAACAAAGAGTATCGTATTATTATAAGCACAGGTTTGCTAAAGTAATCACTTCTTTACATCGCAATGCCAAGACACAGTTGCTAATTTCAATTTAAATAGTATGTAAAACCACAAAAATGGAATACAACATTAGACAACGGTCCGCATCAGATTTGATACTGTTGCTCGCTAACCAGATGTTTTGGTATGACTAATGTGTGTTTTACGTTTATTTATCGTCGCTACCGGTTGCCCATATGAGCGACGCCTCCTGAAGAGATTAGTTATTTTAGATTTTGGAGGATAGTGCATGATACAGACAGAGACCCATTCCAGAATCTCCTCTGGTTCTTTTACGTGCACGGTGTAAAGCACCGACACGAGACCTCGTATAGTCTCGGTGTTCACAATATATGTATTTGACTGACCATGCAAAATATATCGACGCCTGATAACAGGCTAAGGCATCACACGTGCAAAGTAGTTAGAAACAACACGTGTTATTTCATTGTGTTATTTGATTGTGTTATTTCATTGCATTCAACCAGTGGATAACACCTTCTGTTTCACTGATATATTTCATTGGGCAGCATCAAATGATGTGATTGTATTCTGCAGTTAAATATCCAATGCCGATAAATCTAGCACATCTGGATTTAGTTCATAATTATAAGATTAGCAAATTGATGGACATTTGTAGCATGCTATGCAATGGAAACAACGATAACAACAGATAAGAGGAAACCTATTAAGATGACACAGACGGATATGTAGTCCAGTGGTAACACGCTGGACTGGTAATCCAGGTATCGCAGGTTCGATCGCCCGTCTGACCCTAATAAAATTAACAGTCTTTCAGATGGGACGTTAACCGGATGTCTTGTGTCGGTGCTTTACACCGTGCACATAAAAGAAGCAGAGGAGACTCTGTAATGGGTCTCTGTCTGTATCATTGCACTATCCGCCAAAAATCTAAAATGACTAATCTCTTCAGGAGGCTTCGCTCATATGGGTAACCAGTAGCGACGATAAATAAACGTAACAACACACACAGATGACACATCACAAAGGGACAGTAGCTGACCAGAGCATCTCATTACGTAGCCCGGCATATTCAGAATTACAGTTAGCGGTCACGTCTGCTGCTTTGAAGCAATTCCTTCTTAAGAAAAAATATGTTGATCTGACGATTTTAGTTAGTATATTTTTAATCTTGTATTACGTTTAAATCATGATCTATTTGATTGATATTCTATCTAGATCGCTGCCTAAATGTAATCAAAGTAGCGGTAGTGAGTATATATAACGATGAGAGCTATCAACTCCGGTATGTGTCAATGTTCAGCATACGAATAGAAACCGGAAGGTATGACAATTTACCACTTGATGAACATAAGTGTCCTTTCTGTAATGTATTAAAAGATGAAAGCCATTTATTATTAGAATGTTCACTGTATGATGATTTGAGAGCTGTTCTCTTAGCGAAAGCCTAATTATATGAAAATGACATTTCGAAACAAGCCTGTATCCGACCAGCTTATAATTATTTTTACTACTATACCTCTGATTAGAATTGTTGCCAAAACCTGTTTTTATATTCTTCACAGACGCTCCATTTATTTATGTAAATAATGTATCCATTTGTTTTATTGATTGTGTTTCTCTTGTTCATTCCGAGAAACAGCTGATCGAGGTTTATAACTGATTTTTTAAAACATTTCTTAATTGTGCATTAGTGCTTTTTTTCCATTTCAGCATTTCAAAATTTCTGGTTTTAATAAGTATTTAATTTTCAATTAGCGACACTTCCTCGGTTTTAATATGTACATATAATAATATGTCAGTAGACTGTGATAGTTTGATTATCTGTGATTAGATTAGTCTAACCCGAGGTCTCGTGTCGGTGCTTTACACCGTGCACGTAAAAGAACCAGAGGAGATTCTGGAATGGGTCTCTGTCTGTATCATTGCACTATCCTCCAAACATCTAAAATGAATAATATCTTCAGGAGGCGTCGCTCATATGGGCAACCGGTAGCGACGATCAATAAACGTAAAAGACACAAAAGGTGCATACTTTGGAAATCACAAAAAAATGTATATAAAATAGCAAATTGGGAATCTGGAAACAGGCTGCTTAATACAAGTTAGCTGCTTAATGGAGGTGACCACTAACACAGGTTTTATTGTACCATTGTTTACATATTGATATAGCTACAGTATTGTAGTTTGATTGATGAGCTGTTGTTCTATGATGTGATAATTCGCTTCACCAGGCCATCACTCACTTGTTATAGACCCATAGCGGTAATCATTTGCATTACGGTGATTAGGCATGCACACAGCTGTTGATTGCTGATAGTGTCACTCTAATGAGAGACATTACTGGCTTTTCCTATTACCTCCCTTGATGGATAAAGTCAGATTTATCCCGAAATCTATATTGGTTCTTTTAGTTGGAATCCTTTGATTTTACTGTTGTCGTCTAACCAGATGACGCGTTAGGATAAATGTAATTTTATCAAAATCATGTTAATTAATTTAACCAATTTTTACAATAAGGTACCAATTGGATATGCAAAAGGATATCTGTCGAGCTTTAATAAGTTCATAATTATAAGACGAGAATACTGATAAAAATGGAAAACATGGGGTGCAAAGGAAATAACGATAACAACAGAGGAAACCAATTAAGAGGACCAATATACTTTTAGGAGTATTCAGGGGCAGTAACTGACTAATGTTTCTCATTCAAGCAATCACAATATACCAGCACAGTTACGAAGATAACCTTCTCACATGAATATGTTTACTTACCTATGTATTGCAGCTTCCAACTAAGCTCGCAAGGTGTGTTATGCCAAACATGAAGAAAGGTAGATGGTAATCCGATGATGTCCGATTAGCACAGTGGTTATCAACTTATCATGCTCGCTTCTCATCAATGCAATCCGGGTTTGATCCTCGGACCGGGGAAGTATTCGAGATGGTACGGTGGTCGCCAGATCGGACAGGTGGGTTTTCACCGGGTACCCACACGAATGACCATATATACGATTTCATCCGCGCCAACGAAAGAGATTAATATAAGATGTTGAAGCTTGTTTTGCGATCGTTGTAAAATAAATAAAAGTTTAAATAAATTAACTCATTTAAATAAAGTTTAATCGGATGCGTATTATCACTACCTTCATTCATGTACTTTTAACAGGTATTGTTGGGTACGATCGTTTTTCACTGGTTTGAATCATCGGGTGTTTCACCCCTTACCGGACTCGTAGTGAGAGCATAAGGCCGACCATCAACATTGTGTTAGATCAAAAACACATTCAAAACGAAAATCGGTTGAAGCAAGATAATCGCAAGATAAGCCCATGATAATATGGTCGCTGCACATTCCAGCCTCATTTCTTCTAGATGTCAGCCTGATTTACTGTGAGCATGCTAATAAACACAATAATTGCTTGTAATATGAAATCTAAGGTACGGAAGTCGTGTTCGCTTCAGGTGTGAAATACTCGGAGTGCGATTTGGTTCTTATGCAAGGCAAGGCATTTAAATTCCACACGCAGACTTTCGCGCCGACTTTCGCGCCCAGCTATAGCCGTTACTATGATACCCTTAGGCAAGACATTTAAATTCCACATTGCCTCTTCTCTCTCCCTCGTGGAGATGGATTCCATCAGGAATGAGGTCTCGAGAGTGATTAATATAAGTTGTAAGAACTTGTGTCGCAATCAAGCTAAAATAAATTTGTAGAAACTAAAACTAAGGTACGGAATATTGCATTTAACCCTTTCCTTCGTAGCGATTTAGGTTAATATACTATTATATCTCCATACAAACGACAGCCATTTAACCCTTTCCTTCATAGAGATTTAGGTTAATATACTATTATATCTCCATACAAACAACAGCCATTTAGCTATCATGCAGTGGATAAATAGTCGCCATATCTATCCTACCTCCATAGATATTACTGGGACTACATGAGATTCTGGCCTTTATTATGAACATTGGTTTGGCTACTACATTGTCAATGTATGTCGTATCGGTAATGGCGTCAAGAGGTGCTTCTATGAGGGAAAGGGTTAATGAACATATGTTTGGCTACTACATTGTAAATGTATGTCGTATTGGTAATGGCGTCAATAGGTGTTTCTATGAGGGAAGGGGTTAATGAACATATGTTTGGCTACTACATTGTAAATGTATGTCGTATTGGTAATGGCGTCAAGAGGTGCTTGGGGGAAAGGGTTAATATCGAAGGTAACAGCTGCATCATAATCAAACCTCTGGCCTCATATGATGTTGTTACATGCAAACAAGAGAGGCAACAAATCAGCAACAAACACCGGGCACAACCATCCGGTACGCAGGCTACAATTGTCGCCGGCAGTCGGATTGGATTACCGTCCGGGTATAATGTTAGTTTACACATATTGGCTGTCCGGTTAGCGCAGTGGTTAGCGCGCTCGCCTCTCACCAATGCAATCCTCGGCCCGGGAAGTATGTGAGATGGTACGGTGGTCGCCAGATCGGACAGGTGGGTTTTCTCCGGGTACTCCGGTTTCCTCCCGCACGAATGACC
This sequence comes from Archivesica marissinica, assembly GCA_014843695.1. Lineage (NCBI taxonomy): Eukaryota > Metazoa > Mollusca > Bivalvia > Venerida > Vesicomyidae > Archivesica > Archivesica marissinica. The sequence continues at coordinate 61,162,495 of CM026403.1, forward strand.
ACATTTACGCTGAGTACTCCGGTTTCCTCCCACACGAATGACCCATTTACGCTTTCATCCGCGCCAACGAGAGTGATTGATATAAGTTGTTAAAACTTACTTCGCAATAGTTGTAAAATAAATAAACTTAACAAAAAACAAATAAAAAACATTTTATTCATCAATATTTACACCATGTTGTAACATTAATATACAACAATGGATGTATTAAATCGAAAGCTAATAGCTTATTTAGATTTTCTCCATGACATTACATAATTTTCTTAAACTATGGCAGACTGTATATATATATATTGTTCATATACATGTATTTATGTGACTAGCTTTACTCGACTGTAATGATATAAATGTAATTAAACAATAATATGGCGACGATGACGAAGCAAGCAATCAGTCTAATTAAGTACAGTCTATTTAGGAAAGGGTGAGGTGAGAAAGGGTATGATGGGGAGACATAATATTGGCCGGTCAATAGTTTTGGTAATGTCGACTGCCTTTGTCTGCCATTCTGAATCATAAATACTCTTATTGGGTTATTGCGAAGTAATAAGCGCCTGGTGCGGGCCGTTGTCTAATGTTGTTAAAACGTGTGGCCCACACCATTTGTATTTTCATGGTATGTATTGTATCTTTATGTGTATGGCATGTGTACTATTTGTCGTGTTTAGTGCTATTTAATTTAGTAGTTTCATACCTGATTTGTATATACGGCGTGCTATTCACACAGGCACACGCGTGTTTCCGGTAGAGTCTTGAACATAGAATTAAGTATATGGTTTTCAGAATAAACACGTTTAGAACCTCACACGAGCTGTGTTGTGATTCTTCAAACAGAATACTACTGATTTGCAATAAAATAATTATGGTTAATTAAAAAAGAAGCGCCTCTCTTAATAAGTAGACGCTCATTGAAATGCATATATAAAAAAACGCCTTTATATGCTTACAGATGATATAAATAGATTTACTGAGACAAGTCAACTCTTCATTGCTTGCTGTTACAAGTCAACTCTTCATTGCTTGCTGTTACAAGTCAACTCTTCATTGCTTGCTGTTACAAGTTTACTTTTCATTGCTTGCTGTTACACGTTTACTTTTCATTGCTTGCTGTTACAAGTCAACTCTTCATTGCTTGCTGTTACAAGTTTACTTTTCATTGCTTGCTGTTACAAGTCAACTCTTCATTGCTTGCTGTTACAAGTTTACTTTTCATTGCTTGCTGTTACAAGTCAACTCTTCATTGCTTGCTGTTACAAGTTTACTTTTCATTGCTTGCTGTTACAAGTCAACTCTTCATTGCTTGCTGTTACAAGTTTACTTTTCATTGCTTGCTGTTACAAGTCAACTCTTCATTGCTTGCTGTTACAAGTTTACTTTTCATTGCTTGCTGTTACAAGTCAACTCTTCATTGCTTGCTGTTACAAGTTTACTTTTCATTGCTTGCTGTTACAAGTCAACTCTTCATTGCTTGCTGTTACAAGTTTACTTTTCATTGCTTGCTGTTACAAGTCAACTCTTCATTGCTTGCTGTTACAAGTTTACTTTTCATTGCTTGCTGTTACAAGTCAACTCTTCATTGCTTGCTGTTACAAGTTTACTTTTCATTGCTTGCTGTTACAAGTACTTTCATTGCTTGCTGTTACAAGTCAACTCTTCATTGCCTGCTGTTACAAGTTTACTTTTCATTGCTTGCTGTTACAAGTACTTTTCATTGCTTGCTGTTACAAGTCAACTCTTCATTGCTTGCTGTTACAAGTTTACTTTTCATTGCTTGCTGTTACAAGTTTACTTTTCATTGCTTGCTGTTACAAGTTTACTTTTCATTGCTTGCTGTTACAAGTTTACTTTTCATTGCTTGCTGTTACAAGTTTACTTTTCATTGCTTGCTGTTACAAGTTTACTCTTCATTGCTTGCTGTTACACGTTTACTTTTCATTGCTTGCTGTTACAAGTTTACTTTTCATTGCTTGCTGTTACACGTTTACTTTTCATTGCTTGCTGTTACAAGTTTACTTTTCATTGCTTGCTGTTACAAGTTTACTTTTCATTGCTTGCTGTTACAAGTTTACTTTTCATTGCTTGCTGTTACAAGTTTACTTTTCATTGCTTGCTGTTACAAGTTTACTTTTCATTGCTTGCTGTTACACGTTTACTTTTCATTGCTTGCTGTTACAAGTTTACTTTTCATTGCTTGCTGTTACACGTTTACTTTTCATTGCTTGCTGTTACAAGTTTACATTTCATTGCTTGCTGTTACACGTTTACTTTTCATTGCTTGCTGTTACAAGTTTACTTTTCATTGCTTGCTGTTACAAGTTTACTTTTCATTGCTTGCTGTTACACGTTTACTTTTCATTGCTTGCTGTTACAAGTTTACTTTTCAAATACCTGTACCTGTGTTCGGTATAATACAATACATATTAACTTAGAATGTGCTGCTCACTTAGATATTCTAAGAAGCTGGTGGTTAGAATCTCTATTAGCTTTCGGTTTCTAAATTTCAATAATGCTTAAATCTGGAATGTTACCAACAATGAGAGGCATCTCTTAAGTTTCTATTACCTCCCTTGGCAGATAAAGTCTGATTTATCCCGAAATGTAAATATGTCATTTTAGTTGGACTCCTTTGTTTTTACTGTTGTTCCCTGGGGTTGAGACACACTTAAGTCCGATTGTTTAACGCCAGGAAGCTGTAGATGTGGCCTACGGAAGGTCGGTGGTTCAAATTGCGAGGTGTTTCGATTGATACTGTACTGAATTTCAAGAGTACAATGTAGTTGATATATTGCGGGGTAGAGAGGTAATTGCATTTGGTGTTCATATGCCCCAATCAGCCGACACATAACCAAACTATGTTATGTTCTATTTCGGGTTTTACGCCTGCATCAGCACCATTTCGGGCTATATCGCCAGCGGGCAGTTTACCTAACAACACCTTTCCTGGGCAGGCTCCAGCGGTTAACCAGTACTTGGGTGCACCAACCTCCGTAAGAAACTGCCAACTTTTTCATATAAATGAGACACGGCCTGAGCGGGGCTCGAACCCGTGACCATCAGTGATGATAGGTTACAGTGGTATACAAGTCAGCGACCGTAACCACTCGACCACGGAGGCGGAAACATAACCAAACTAAGCATTTTATATTTAGAGTTACTTTTGCCTATATTGTTTTCTAAATGAATACACATTTAACGTCTAATGCAAGTGCACAGTTTCGTTTTGGTGTCAGTATATATTGCACTTGTCTTGCTTATAAAAATGAGATGGCGGCCATTTAACTTGAATGTGTTGTGTTTTTACGTTTATTTATCGTCGCTACCGGTTGCCCATATGAGCGACGCCTCCTGAAGAGATTAGTTATTTTAGATTTTGGAGGATAGTGCAATGATACAGACAGAGACCCATTCCAGAATCTCCTCTGGTTCTTTTAAGTGCACGATGTAAAGCACCGACACGAGACCTCGGTTTAACGTCCCATCTGAAAGACTGTTAATTTTATTAGGGTCAGACGGGGGATCGAACCTGCGATACTTGGATTACCAGTCCAGCGTGTTACCACTTGAACTGGTTTGTGGTATGCTTTTATGATGTTCCTGACGCTGAAATACAGCACGGGCGGAAGGTTTATACGTGACCTCGCAAGCAGATAAAACATACAAAGACCCAAGCTACTTCCGGGTTTGGCCTATACCTTCTCTTGCATTAACTATACTGACGCAATAAATCACTGTGCACTGTTATTAGATTTTATTTGATATTTATATTGAGCCTTAATTTTTCGATACAAATTTTAGAATTATGGATTATACTATCATATTAAGTGAAGAAAATAATCCTTCACACATGGCAGTAATTTACCCAATATTTCACACATTTTGATACCAAATTTGTCTATATTTTTCTAAAAGGATATACATTCTACATCTAAGGCAAGTTCACAGACGGTTCGGTAGTCCAGTGGTAACACGCTGGACTGGTAATCCAGGGATCGCAGGTTCGATCCCCATTCTGACCTGAATAAAATTAACAGTCTTTCAGATGGGACGTTAAACCGAGGTCTCGTGTCGGTGCTGTACACCTTGCACGTAAAAGAACCAGATGGGACTCTGGAATGGGTCTGTATCATTGCACTATCCTCCAAAAATCTCTTCAGGAGGCACCGCTCATATGGGCAACCGGTAGCGACGATAAATAAACGTAAAACACACAATTTCATTTTAGTGGCAGTATATGCGGCTCGTGTTTACACTATATTCTGACATTGTTTAAGTATTAATATGAAGAATTATAATAATGAATATGAACTCTGTTGTTCGTTCCACCTCAAGATTTAACGGTCGAGATTAGTTCACAGTTTGCATGCAGTACGTTGATATATTCTACATAAATTAATACAAAATGAACACTGAACATACAAGTTATTAATATATTTCCTGGATCCCGTTATTTCGTGACTCATCACTGCGCGCGATTATATATCTGCGACTGCAATGTTTCTCGTGTCAGTGTCGGCTCAAAATGTTTAGTTTAATCATATTTTATTGCTCGATTCGTTTTACATATACATGTGAATACAAAACACGACACATTCAAGAATGGCAAACCTGTCGGGCCACAAGTTCTAACAACATATATGTGTATAATTATTATATGCGTGGAATGGGATTTGGTGATTAGTTAAGTTTCTCGTTCTTGCTAAGGGCCTGTACTGTATACAGGGTTTTCATTATGTATGTATGTATGTATGTATGTTCCATTAATGTTACACCCCTTGCGGAGACGTAGACATGTTTTCCTGGGCAGGCTTAGCCGACCTAATCGGTTAACCAGTACTAAGCAATGTGTGCGAGGTGCCTTGCTCAATGACATTACATACGTGGTCTGACCTAGTATCAAACCAGAACCATTCGATTCAAAATCCGACGCTCTAACACTGGACCACGGAGTGATATGTATTCATGAAATGAACAGGGCTGTTTACATTTTATCTAAACCATAGTCCATGGCAGTATCCCGGTAAAGGCAACGTTGGGCTGTGCTGTGGGAGAAGCAACATGATCACGACACAGTGACGGAGATCACAATGAACACGAGGTCTCGTGTCGGTGCTTTACACCGTGCACGTAAAAGAACCAGAGGAGACTGGAATGGTCTCTGTCTGTATCATTGCACTATCCTCCAAAATGACTAATCTCTTCAGGAGGCGTCGCTCATATGGGCAATCGGTAGCGACGATAAATAAACATAAAACACACAATCACATGAACACAACCAACCCCAATGGTAACACACACTGAACAACGCAACACACCTTTATATAATGTCTCATGTTTTGTATTCACATGTATACGAATCGAGCAATGAAACATGATTAAACTATGTATGTATGTTCCATTAATGCCAAACCCCTTAAGGGGACCTAGACAACTAAACGCAACACACAACAATTTAGCAACATCTCGCACCCAGACACAAATACCAACTCCAACCACCACCGGTCCACAAGCTGCATGCACCAACAACAACCTTGTTAATGTCACATGTGAATTGAGACCATCCACTATATGTAATGCGTGCTTTTATTATTGCAACAATACAATGGACACCACGCGTAAAGCTCGCGTATACAACATAATGATACACTCGTCAATAGCCTAAACACCACCTGTTTCCATGGATTCATGTTGACCAGTAACTCGATAATTATATATTATACACACAGTTTAACGTATGCAACATTCTTCAGTTGGCTGTTGTTATTTATGAGATGTCATGTTATATATACTCATCCACAATCTCTCCCCATTTTAATGAACAAATGTGTCTCACATTTCCTATGCCGCCATCTTGAATTTCAATTCTTTGTCGATTGAACTAGATTGGAATGTTCTCGTTACACAGCAAAGCAAACTGTTGCGGCCCTGTACCGCGCATATCATTATTGTGTTTATGTCTCCTATTTACGACCCGCGTGAGCTATATCTGATAAATCGCATTTCAGCGGCTAAAAATAGTACACTGCATGGTTTTGTATCAAGGCTAAATAGTGTGTACGTGTTTCTACTCGAATACACCAACGGCACTAGTTAATATTTGACTTGCCAATTGAATAAATTACTTGAACATATTGGGAACAATCAAGTGTTGTATATTTACAAAAATAGAATACCTTGTCTTCATGAAATTACAACGTAACATGCAGACGAGTGTTGTGTTGCCGGTAATCTATCAAACATGTTTCGTAAATACATTGGTATGTATCGAATTCTTCAAAGGTATAGCTTGAGTTAACTATACCCTCGATTTAAAACTAGGCAATTGCTTCGGGCAAAGCTTGTAAAGCTCTAGTTAATAACCCAGACGTCAAGTGAAATTGTTTCAAACTGTATGCAAATTAAAATTCATAACTATTATCTCTTATTATTTGTACGAACAATTTACATAGTTTGTACACACGTATTAAAACACAAGTATTAACTAGGCACGAATGAGGAAATGAATTGAAAGAATTTAATTGAAGTTTTTATTTCATCAAATACAAACACACAATATAACATATGAACTAGGTCAAAAATTAACCCTTGATGAAATATGATATAATAGTACAGTGTATTTCGGCGGTGGTCTTAATAGTAAACGAGGTAAAATTAAATAATACTACTACTATGTACGCTGGCATTTTTAAACCTGAAAATATATTACATATTTCATTAATACGTAAATTGAGATCTATTTACGTATAAGTGAGAATGTGAATACTGAACCGGGACAGGTTCACACCAGTAAATTCATGCTACAGTGGAAACAGCTAGTTTGTTAATAATATGCTATTGTATAATATGTTTATAACAAAAGTTAGGATATGAAGTTGTATGTTCAAGACATGTACATTGCAAGCACAACTACAGGTATACATAGACATAACTAGGATACATAGACATAACTAGGATACATAGACATAACTAGGATACATAGACATAACTAGGATACATAGACATATATATGCACAGATATAACGTATACATAAATAGACATAGGTAACTGTATTAATATAAATATTAATATATATATACATGTAAATAAATATATATATATATGTTGTACATAGCTATACATTGGCATAGGTATCCATTTATATATGTGTGTAAATAAATATATATATATGGTGTACATAGATATACATTGGCATAGGTATCCATATATATATATATATATATATATATATATATGTGTGTAAATAAATATATATATGGTGTACATAGCTGTACATTAGCATAGGTATATATATATGTGTAAATAAATATATATATGGTGTACATAGATATACATTGGCATAGGTATCCATATATATATATATGTGTAAATAAATATATATATGGTGTACATAGATATACATTGGCATAGGTATCCATATATATATATATGTGTAAATAAATATATATATGGTGTACATAGATATACATTGGCATAGGTATCCATATATATATATGTGTGTAAATAAATATATATATATGGTGTACATAGATATACATTGGCATAGGTATCCATTTATATATGTGTGTAAATAAATGTATATATATGGTGTACATAGATATACATTGGCATAGGTATCCATATATATATATATATATATATATATATATATATGTGTAATAAATATATATATGGCGTACATAGATATACATTGGCATAGGTATCCATATATATATGTGTGTAAATAAATATAGATATGGTGTACATAGTATACATTGGCATAGGTATCCATTTATATATGTGTGTAAATAAATATAGATATGGTGTACATAGATATACATTGGCATAGGTATATATATACATGTAAATAAATATATATATGGTGTACATAGCTATACATTGGCATAGGTATCCATATATATATATATATATGTGTAAATAAATATATATATGGTGTACATAGCTATACATTGGCATAGGTATCCATATATATATATATATATATATGTGTAAATACATATATATATCGTGTACATAGCTATACATTGGCATAGGTATATATATACATGTAAATAAATATATATATGTTGTACATAGATATACATTGGAATAGGTATCCATTTATCTATGTGTGTAAATAAATATATATATATGGTGTACATAGATATACATTGGCATAGGTATCCATTTATATGTGTAAATAAATATATATATATGGCGTACATAGATATACATTGGCATAGGTATCCATATATATGTGTAAATAAATATATATATATGGTGTACATAGCTATACATTGGCATAGGTATCCATATATATATATATATGTGTAAATACATATATATATCGTGTACATAGCTATACATTGGCATAGGTATATATATACATGTAAATAAATATATATATGGTGTACATAGATATACATTGGCATAGGTATCCATATATATATATATATAATATAATATATATATATATAATATATATGTGTGTAAATAAATATATATATATGGTGTACATAGAATACATTGGCATAGGTATCCATATATATATATATATATATTATATGTGTAAATAAATATATATATATGGCGTACATAGATATACATTGGCATAGGTATCCATATATATATGTGTGTGTAAATATATATATATATATGGCGTACATAGATATACATTGGCATAGGTATCCATATATATATGTGTGTGTAAATAAATATATATATATATGGTGTACATAGATATACATTGGCATAGGTATCCATTTATATATGTGTGTAAATAAATATATATATATGGTGTACATAGATATACATTGGCATAGGTATCCATATATATATGTGTGTAAATAAATATATATATATGGTGTACATAGATATACATTGGCATAGGTATCCATTTATATATGTGTGTAAATAAATGTATATATATGGTGTACATAGATATACATTGGCATAGGTATCCATATATATATATATATGTGTAAATAAATATATATATGGCGTACATAGATATACATTGGCATAGGTATCCATATATATATGTAAATAAATATAGATATGGTGTACATAGATATACATTGGCATAGGTATCCATATATATATGTAATAAATATAGATATGGTGTACATAGATATACATTGAAGTATCCATAATATGTAATAAATATAGATATGGTGTACATAGATATACATTGGCATAGGTATATATATACATGTAAATAAATATAATATATGGTGTACATAGCTATACATTGGCATAGGTATCCATATATATATATATATATATATGTGTAAATACATATATATATCGTGTACATAGCTATACATTGGCATAGGTATCCATTTATATATATATATATATGTGTAAATAAATATATATATGGCGTACATAGATATACATTGGCATAGGTATCCATTTATATATGTGTGTAAATAAATATATATATATGGTGTACATAGATATACATTGGCATAGGTATCCATTTATATGTGTAAATAAATATATATATATGGTGTACATAGATATACATTGGCATAGGTATCCATATATATATATATATATGTGTAAATAAATATATATATATGGTGTACATAGATATACATTGGCATAGGTATCCATTTATATATATGTGTGTAAATAAATATATATATATGGCGTACATAGATATACATTGGCATAGGTATCCATATATATGTGTAAATAAATATATATATATGGTGTACATAGCTATACATTGGCATAGGTATATATATATGTGTAAATAAATATATATATGGTGTACATAGCTATACATTGGAATAGGTATCCATATATATATATATGTGTAAATAAATATATATATATGGCGTACATAGATATACATTGGCATAGGTATCCATTTATATATGTGTGTAAATAAATATATATATATGGTGTACATAGATATACATTGGCATAGGTATCCATTTATATGTGTAAATAAATATATATATATGGTGTACATAGATATACATTGGCATAGGTATCCATATATATATATATATATATGTGTAAATAAATATATATATATGGTGTACATAGATATACATTGGCATAGGTATCCATATATATGTGTAAATAAATATATATATATGGTGTACATAGATATACATTGGCATAGGTATACATATATATGTGTAAATAAATATATATATATGGTGTACATAGATATACATTGGCATAGGTATCCATATATATGTGTAAATAAATATATATATATGGTGTACATAGATATACATTGGCATAGGTATCCATATATATGTGTAAATAAATATATATATATGCTGTACATAGATATACATTGGCATAGGTATATATATATATACATGTAAATAAATATAGATATGGTGTACATAGCTATACATTAGCATAGGTATATATATACATGTAAATAAATATATAGATATGGTGTACATAGCTATACTTTGACATAGGTATCCATATACATAGGTGGACACGCACGCACGCACGCACGCACGCACGCACGCACGCACGCACGCACGCACGCACGCACGCACGCACGCACGCACGCACGCACGCACGCACGCACGCACGCTCACACACACACACACACCACACCACACCACTCCACACCACACCACACCACACCACACCACACACACACACACACATATATAGCGAGAGAGAGAGAGAGAGAGAGAGATTTACATAACCATAGGTATATATTGACATAGGTATGCATATACTTACGTATTCATGGACATAGGTATAACATAGATATATATTTACATAACCATAGGTATATATATTTACATAACCATTGGTATATATTGACATGGGTATGCATATACTTACGTATTCATGGACATAGGTATAACATAGACATGGGTGTTCACATGACCAGTACACTCAACTTCGACCATCACATCCAAACAAAGTGTCATATAGCATGTGTGCAGTTACGAAATCTTAAAGTTATACGTAAACATCTCACACAAAAGTCTATGGTTCATTCGCACATCGACTTCTACAACGGTCTGTTTACCGACATTCCAGCCTACCAAGTCGACAAATTACGGCAAGTCCAAAATCATGCCGCTAAAGTAGTCCTTAATGCCTCGTTTGAACAACCAAGTGCGGAACCCTCTGAAAGAACTCCACCTGCTTCCAGTTAAAGCCATTATCATTTTCAAAGTTCTAGTGATGGTATTCCGTGTCAATAATGGAACAGCTCCAGTATATCTGGGGGAAATGTGTGTACCCATTCGAGGAAGGTACAGACTAAGATCACAAAGTGACACTAACTTTAACATCCCAAGACGACGAACAAAATTAGGCGATAGATCTATGGCCGTCGTTGGACCCAAATTGTGGAACGATCTACCTAGTTATCTGAAAAACATTGAGTCGGAGGCCAGTTTCCGATCAAAACTGAAAACCCATCTGGTTAGGCAATTTTATGAACGTTTGTGCTCTATGTACAAAAATAACATCTGTGATGATATAAAACAGTTTAAATACAATATTTGTGTTCAATAAGATCAAATATCGACTTTATAAGTATTGGATTGACGATTGAAGTGTTGTATGGGCATTCTCTTGGGTTCGAGCTCTGTCGTGTGGTAATGGGCGGATCACTGTACCGGCCCAATCACTGTACTGGCCACATCACGGTTGTCATTCTTACGGCGGTGTTTGGGTCTATGGTTCATATTGCCACTTTATTCGCTAATCCAATCACTCACTTATATACTGTAATGGTGTAGATATCATGATAAAATATGTTCTTATCCAATTACTAAAATCCTAGTTATATCTATATATGTAAAACAATTATTTATATTTCCATATATTATTGACATGGGTAAATGTTTAAAATTGCATCTGTAATTGTGAAGCGCAATATAATAATATTTAATGTTTACGCTATATAAATGCTATGTATTTGTATTTTGGCAGTTCTAATCTGTACAATATCAAACAAGCACCTCTTACTGTCATCGATGACGTCATTGGAAAGCAAATTCGAAAACGGGCGGGAACGAAAATAGGGCGATTGAAGATATAAGATAAATTTACGGTTCAAATTTCCATTAAATACATATTGTTCTCGAAAGATGTGTCTTGTGAAAGATATTTAAGTCCTTTTTGCTAAGTACATCATTTTACACACAAAAATATGTGCATTTCGTTTATGCTTTCCAGTGAATGATATAGTTTTCTCAGTGAAAGTTAATTAATTGATGAATTTATATATTTCTACATTTCCAAATTTTGTTTCAAACATTATTAAGGTGTCAACAATATTCGCTAGCTCTGTAATCCGAACACGTGATATAATCAAGACCTGCCGCTGTGATTCGCCATGACAAATTAGTATACACATGTACTCAACGGAATTCTTTGTTGACAAACTAACTTGTGAATTATAAGTGTTACTTTATGACAGTCGTTTTCATTTATTGCCGTAATAATCTTTCTTAAACAAAAGTAGTTACGCCTGTTGTATAATTCGCCCGATAGGATAATGCTTAAAGCGACACTACATCGGTGAAAACGCAAATGTCTGCAGAATGTAATTTGCTATTAATTATATGGTAATATTTTTTCCCAATTATTTGCTTCAAAAACTGATTATTTCAACAAATAAACAAACGTCGTATACGCGGTTTGTTGTCATAATAAAATAATGTAAATAGTGTCGACATTCATGCGAAATACAACGCCTTTATCCTGAATAACACGATATGGTACATATTTACCGTGATTTCACATTGGTGCATAATCTTAGTTAAATTATCTCTAAACGAAAGTATCGCATGTTTATTTATTGACTCCAATGACAAGTAAACGTAAATTCAGGAACGTGGATGTCCGTTATATGAAATCCTACTGTCACTTATGAAAGATTGTATACCACAAAAACAATGTTTATTGATTCAATGTTAGTGTTCGACTGTATTCAGAATAATTTGTAGTAGCAATGCAATATATACGTGAAAAATGCATTTTATTTCCTTTTTGCGATGTAATGTCGCTTTAAATAGTATAGGAAAAATGTATCATCACTGAAATTGCAGTGAAATAACTGATGCCCGTTATGGAGAGGGCTGTAATTAATGTTGTCATAACTTGTAGCCTAACCCATTTGCTCCCTCTCCCCAGATTAAATCGTACACAGCAATAATAATAAATCCTAATATAATTTCATATTGTTTTCTACGTATTTCATTGTAATGTAATGTATGACAAAAAATGCAATAACATTTTATTAAATTAATAGATGACGTTAAGTAATTCTAGGTTAATTTTGCTTAGTTTATACCTTTATATCTGATTTCTATAAATCTGTTGATATATAGAAATAGAATATAAATATAGAATATAAATATATATACTGATGTTGTTTTGCAAAAGGTAGTTGGTATTGCGTGTACATATTGAGTTGTTGTCGACGCAATGACTACTGACCTCATTGTAAACATACACTGTAAATAGTACCTAAGGTGTAAGGGAAGTAATTCATAATACGTCTTTGGATATGCTAAATCAACAATATTGACAGAGTTGTCACCCATAGCATGTCCTTGTCGCCGTAGACCGCCGGCGAGTACTAAATAAGGGTGTGGGGATCGATATCGACAAGGAAAGATGGAACTCGTTATAAGTGTCTACTGCGTCTATTACACAGCCTTGTCAGCCTTTTCTGCAAGCAATGTATACAAATATACAGTTTCATACAACATACTTCAAATAATTAACAATCGCATACGTTATAACAGATCATCAGGCATATATAATGACGATACTTGCATTCGACGGATTTAAGAAATACAATATACGATGGTATGGTTGAAGTTAGAAAATGAAAATCAAGTCTTTACATCTGATCGATATATCTCAAAAACTAACAGGTTATCAGTAATATGTTATCGGGATGGTAGTAAAAACTAGTAGTAACAGTTACCTGAATGTATATATATATATATATATTCCTACATAATATGGATTATATATAAGCATATAATTAATGGTGTCTTGTTGATGTTTTGTAAAATGGTAGAGGTATCATAGCATGCAGTGATTGGTTAGTACAGGAGCACGTGCTCAAGCATTGTCATGTGTCAGGTCAAAAGTAGGTGTTAGCTCATTTAACTATTGGTCCAAGGAAAATAACTAAAACTATACTACACTGTACTACATTTGCTACGTTACAAGCTAACAGAAGGTGACTATATATTAACAATAATTGCACATTATGACATCCTGTTTTAAAATATTAAAGTCTTAAGAAGTATATCAACTCCCATCAGTTTTTTAAAAGGGGTCATGTATCTTCTTAGGGATATTTTAGTATTTACTTCCGGGCACGGTATTTACTTCCGGGCACGGTATTTACTTCCGGGCACTATCTATGCTGAAAGTAACTCTACACTTGTCTTACAGGTAAATATTATATCCTTTTAGACAAAATATAGGCACTTTGGTAATCCATATACACTAAATGATTTTGATCTCGATCGTAATTACCTTCCCATGTTCAAGAGGCGCTTAAGTGATCAATACAGGTACGAATGGTCTACCTCTATTAGCAATATGCCAATCTGGATTATTATAGAAGGCTTAAAACTATGTTTTATCATGAAGATTATTTTGATATTACAACAAGTGATAAGCTTCGTAAACTGTTAGCATGTTCTAGGAAGTCTTCTCAGTCTTCAAATCGAATTTCGAAGATCTACTGGTATTATTATATATTCTCTTTATGTAAATTATGTACTCAAAATACTGTTGAATCTGAGTACCATTTTATGTTATGTTGTAGTAGATATCGTGATATTTGAAATAAATACTTAGGGTCAATGTCCTGGCTTACCGTAGGTAGGTAGGTAGGTAGGTAGGTAGGTAGGTAGGTAGGTAGGTAGGTAGGTAGGTAGGTAGGTAGGTAGGTAGGTAGGTAGGTAGGTAGGTAGGTAGGTAGGTAGGTAGGTAGGTAGGTAGTTAGGTAGGTAGTAG
>CM026403.1:61178462-61211387 GCA_014843695.1 Archivesica marissinica
GTTCCTGGACCGTCAAACTCAATTAGTGGATTCCTGGAGAGTTTAGCTCTGGACATCAAAGCGCATACAAACTACCATGAGATACTAGAGTAAATCGGCAGTAAATCAAATATGATTTGATGTCCGTCGAACATGTTACAAAATTTAAGCATTCAACAAAAGCTAAACATAAATGTTAAGGGTCATTCATCAAGCTTATGTGCATTTATTATCGTTTTAATTCACCATCATGATTTGCAATGAACAATGCAGCCGGTATCATTAGCTCCACCGACCATGCGTGTAGCAGCTAGTATACGCCCCCCCCCCTGCCTAATAGTTTAACTCGAGACTGCGGTGGCTCTCTCCCCGAAACAGTCCCCACTGCTTAACACTTTATTTATTTTACAACGATTTCGAAGCAAGTTTTAACAACTTATATTAATCACTCTCGTTGGCGCGGATGTAAGCGTAAATGTGGTCATTCCTGAGAGAGGAAACCGGATTACCCGGAGAAAACCCACCTGTCCGATCTTGCGACCACCAGTACCATTTCATATTCTTCCCGGTCCGAGGATCGAATCCTGGTTGCATTAGTGAGAAGCAAACGCGCTAACCACTGGACAGCCCCCCCCCCACAGCTTATCCCATACCCGCTAGTGAATCTGTTCCAGTATTTAATTCGTATAATGTTAATATAAATCCAACATTACCCGCCATCTACTGTAGCGATAACACTGAGTAATTCGGCAGATATGAATGATTCTGTGGCCACATGTCACCACCGCGATGGGATTGACGGCGATCATCAAGAGCAAGCCGGGATTGACGGAGATCATCAAGAGCAAGCAAAACTGAACGTTCTCATCGATACAAGTTAGAAAATACAACTCTTGCACGACTGTTTATTTATAACTTAGCAACAAGGTCAAGGCTGTATCGGCAATGGAGTGTGTGATGATTATTGTAAACGGCTTGTATATATCAGTGCGTGATTGTTCTGTGTGGAAATCAAACTTCAATTCTGACAGATGCTTAGATGTCCATAGATAGCTATATTTAATTGGACGTTTTATTCCAGGTACAGTATTCCATTTTCTTCATTTTAAAATAACGTAATACATTATAATTAATTATATTAGTCTTATCTTAACCAATTATTTGGAACATTATTTGTTCGGTTCCGCGACAAATTATCTTCTGTAAAATATTTAGTTCAAATGACAATTGGTAACAGGGAAGTTGCGTACATTTAATATGGATACATATGGGATTGGGGTCGGTATGCCGCGAGTCATATAAGTTCGCCGAGTGAAATGCTGTCCGTGTAATATTCGATAGCACGTGGTTCATTCTTGGAACACCGAATCACATTTTCTGGCGCACAACATGTATAATTGACTCCAGTATATTTAACTTAAGCAACTTTTAATACTTGCATGTGAATTTAAAGAGCGGAGACGTATATAGGGGGGAGGAGGAAGGGGGTGAACGTTCGCTGAAACTGCTGCATGCGTAGACAGGGTTATATATAGGAAGTCTAGGAAAGTGTACATGTATGTATCTCCGGAACGGTTGGAGATAAGAGGTGGCCACTCACAATGTGCGGAATGGTCACAGTGTGGGGGGGGGGGGAGTCAGTAATACATTTTTATATCCAAAAGTCAATGTTTTTTAAGATAATTGCCAAAAATCGATATCAGACTGACAGTCTGTTTCGCGCCACATTAATTATTATACAAAGCCATCAAAGTCCCCTGGAACGGTGGTTGCATTGGTCGTAGAAACCAAATATCATAAATTCCGTGCCGGTATATACGTACCACAGCGATTCGGCACGTTTGGGGGTACTAGTATATATATTTAAGTACAGGGATTCTACTCTGTGGGATGTCAGATTTCGCATCGATCAGTAAAATGGTCCTATCTGAGACAATTTTATACAAAGCTGTCCAAATATAACGCCTATCCCGAGTCTTTATATTGTTCTTCAAATAAAACACAACTTTAAGCTGCATACATGTATACTTTGCAAACAATTGCCACAAACATTGGCCATAGCAGGTCACATTTCCGTACTAGGACACGGGTTCTGTCAGCAACAACAACAAATCTTCGACGGGAGAGTTTTAACTGTGAATAACATTATCAATAAAATGTGTTTCCACTAACGTGTACGTTTATTCGGCAAAAATGTACGTCAAAAAGAGATTTCGTAGCATTTTCAATTTGTTTTGAAAAATTCTAAAGCGGCGCAATTCGCGTTGAAACGAGCGTTGAAACGAGCGTTCTGATTGGATTATGATTATTCTTCATATATAAAAATACATCTTGTTACATTCTAATAATCCAATCAGAACGCTCGTTTCAACGCGAATTGCGCCGCTTTAGAATTTTTCAAAACAAATTGAAAATGCTACGAAATCTCTTTTTGACGTACATTTTTGCCGAATAAACCTACACACGTTAGTGGAAACACATTTTATTGATAATGTTATTCACAGTTAAAACTCTCCCGTCGAAGATTTTTTTTTGCTGACAGAACCCGTGTCCTAGTACGGAAATGTGACCTGCTATGGCCAATGTTTGTGGCAATTGTTTGCAAAGTATACATGTATGCAGCTTAAAGTTGTGTTTTATTTGAAGAACAATATAAAGACTCGGGATAGGCGTTATATTTGGACAGCTTTGTACAAAATTGTCTCAGATAGGACCATTTTACTGATCGATGCGAAATCTGACATCCCACAGAGTAGAATCCCTGTACTTAAATATATATACTAGTACCCCCAAACATGCCGAATCCCTGTGATACGTACAAGATTCACTATCAGTGAATTAAATAAACTACTAAGTAAATTACTAGTTGCGAGTTCATAGATTAGCCCCGCACCCCTTATTCGTCGGGTTTGTTACAGGTTTTGCATTTTTATGTTTTCGGTGTAAGCTACGGCCTATATATATAGGAAGCTACGCCATTGATATATGAAAGCTCAATAATTTTGGTTTGCACGATAGCATGTGTAGACCTGTAATAAAGGTGCATTTATATAAATCACGAACTGTGACAGCCATAAAGTTATCAATAAGTGCGATTGTGTGGTTTTATGTTAAATGAAACCGAAGTCTACATGACCATACATCGTACGCAGCTGCTTTGTCACCCGATAAGTTATAACCGTTAACTCTACGGCGATGTTGTTGTCGTCGATGGTCACCACCAGAAATGGCGAACCCCAGTATAAACCTGGGTGATAAACTGATAATCACACATAGCCTCATAATTATTTTAATTAACACATTGATCAGTAAAAGTCCCTCGCCATAACGCATTTACTAACATTGCTCAGTAAAAGTCCCTCGCCATAACGCATTTATTAACATTGATCAGTAAAAGTCCTTCGCCATAACGCATTTACTAACATTGCTCAGTAAAAGTCCTTCGCCATAACGCATTTACTAACATTGCTCAGTAAAAGTCCTTCGCCATAACGCATTTACTAACATTTCTCAGTAAAAGTCCTTCGCCATAACGCATTTACTAGCATTGCTCAGTAAAAGTCCCTCGCCATAACGCATTTACTAACATTGCTCAGTAAAAGTCCTTCGCCATAACGCATTTACTAACATTGCTCAGTAAAAGTCCTTCGCCATAATGCATTTACTAACATTGATCAGTAAAAGTCCTTCGCTATAACGCATTTATTAACATTGATCAGTAAAAGTCCTTCGCCATAGCGCATTTATTAACATTGATCAGTAAAACTCCTTCGCCATAACGCATTTACTAACATTGATCAGTAAAAGTCCGTCGCCATAACGCATTTACTAACATTGATCAGTAAAAGTCCTTCGTCATAACGCATTTACTAACATTGATCAGTAAAAGTCCGTCGCCATAACGCATTTACTAACATTGATCAGTAAAAGTCCTTCGCTATAACGCATTTATTAACATTGATCAGTAAAAATACTTCGCCATAACGCATTTACTAACACTGATCAGTAAAAGTCCTTCGCTATAACGCATTTACTAACATTGATCAGTAAAAGTCCGTCGCCATAACGTATTTACTAACATTGATCAGTAAAAGTACTTCGCCATAATGCATTTACTAACATTGATCAGTAAAAGTCCTTCGACATAACGTATTTACTAACATTGATCAGTAAAAGTCCCTCGCCATAACTCATTTACTAGCATTGATCAGTAAAAGTCCGTCGCCATAATGTATTTACTAACATTGATCAGTAAAAGTCCGTCGCCATAACGTATTTACTAACATTGATCAGTAAAAGTCCTTCGTCATAACGTATTTACTAACATTGATCAGTAAAAGTCCTTCGTCATAACGCATTTCCACACAGTTTATTAAAACAATATCTGGCTCAAATTTAAACATACTTCATCTATAAATAGCTCTCGTTGAAAACGCAGTTGGTTTTTAAAAGAAAAATCTAGACCACATATAACGCAATGTCCCTATTTATTGACCACGTGCTAAAACACAAACCGTATTGATTCTTTTAAGCTGATACGTCTTAGTTTCTCGAATATGTCCAGCGGGGGTCGGTATGTGAACACATGATGCGAACAATCGGCGTAAGAAGCAACTGATTAGATAAATGCAGATAAATGCCGCAGTCTAGCCCAACCCGTGCTTTAGCATTTCAATAAGCTCGTGTGTTATTAAACAATGCTATGCTGTTTGATACTGATAACGCAAAGGTCATTCACATCTCTACTTGTCAAAGGAAACGTGCACTGCATGACTGTAAGTTACAATTTACATATATAGATTTGGTATGTGGTTTAAGTTCAGGCGAAAATCGTATATATATATATATATATGTATATGTTTAGTTTATATAAATTTATTTTAGCTCGATTGCGAAACAAGTTATTTCAACTTATATAAATCACTCTCGAGACCTCATTCCTGATGGAATCCATCGCCATGAGGGAGAGAGAAGAGGCAACGTGGAATTTAAATGCCTTGCCTAAGGGCACAATTGTAACGGCTCCAGTGGGGCTCGAACTCCGGACCTTTCGCACCTGAAGCGAACGCGCATCCACTGCGCTATCACGACTTCCACTATATAATATATGTATAGGATATACGCCTCAAACGATCCAATATGTAAAATATTGGACTGTATGAGGCGCGTAGGGCCGAAGACATTACCAATATTTTACATATTGGATCCGTTTGAGGCTTATATCTTATTTAAAACACACACTTATATAACAAGATCCTACTAATTAAAATTGTTAATTTCGTACATTTACGCAGATGATTTAATATAATACTCTGGCCTTTTGACAGCAGTTCAATAGTAATAATAATGGACTGCAAGTACAAATGTGTGACAGTATCAAATCGTACGCTAGTAAACTCGACCCTCGGCCTCAGCATACGCCCCAGTAATCCCCGTCCTTGTACGCAGCGATTTTAAAAGCGACAGTACATCGCAAAAAGCAAATAAAATGCTTTTTTTCACGTATAAATGCATTACTACTACACATTCTTCTGAATACATCGAACACTAACATTGAATCAATTTAACAGTGTTTTGTTGTATACAAACTTTCAAACATGCAAATATGATTTCATATAACGGTCATCCAGGCTCCTGAATTGACGTTTGTTGTCATTGAAGTCAATACTAAACACGCGATACTTTCGTTTAGAGATAATTTAATTAAGATTAGTCTACAAATAAATATGCATAGGCACATATATATATCACCGTAAATATGTAGCATAACTCGTGTTATTCAGGATAAACGCTTTGTATTACGCATGAATGTCGACCCTATTTACATTATTTTGTTATGTCAACAAACCGCGTATACGACGCTTGGTTATTTGTTCAATTACTCAGTTTTTGAAGCAACTATTGGAAAGATATATCAGGGAAGATATGTCACATTGCTATACATAGATGATATGTCACATTGCTATACATAGATGATATGTCACATTGCTATATAGAGATGATATGTCACATTGCTATACATAGATGATATGTCACATTGCTATACATAGATGATATGCCACATTGCTATACATAGATGATATGTCACATTGCTATACATAGATGATATGTCACATTGCTATATAGAGATGATATGTCGCTTTGCTATACATAGATGATATGTCACATTGCTATACATAGATGATATGTCACATTGCTATACATAGATGATATGTCACATTGATATACATAGATGATATGTCACATTGCTATACATAGATGATATGTCACATTGCTATACATAGATGATATGTCACATTGCTATACATAGATGATATGTCACATTGCTATACATAGATGATATGTCACATTGCTATGCATATATGATATGTCACATTGCTATACATAAATGATATGTCACATTGCTATACATATATGATATGTCACATTGCTATACATAGATGATATGTCACATTGCTATACATAGATGATATGTCACATTGCTATATAGAGATGATATGTCACATTGCTATACATAGATGATATGTCACATTGCTATACATAGATGATATGTCGCATTGCTATACATAGATGATATGTCACATTGCTATACATAGATGATATGTCATATTGCTATACATAGATGATATGTCACATTGCTATGCATATATGATATGTCACATTGCTATACATAGATGATATGTCACATTGCTATACATATATGATATGTCACATTGCTATACATAGATGATATGTCACATTGCTATACATATATGATATGTCACATTGCTATACATATATGATATGTCACATTGCTATACATAGATGATATGTCACATTGCTATATAGAGATGATATGTCACATTGCTATACATAGATGATATGTCACATTGCTATACATAGATGATATGTCGCATTGCTATACATAGATGATATGTCACATTGCTATACATAGATGATATGTCATATTGCTATACATAGATGATATGTCACATTGCTATGCATATATGATATGTCACATTGCTATACATAGATGATATGTCACATTGCTATACATATATGATATGTCACATTGCTATACATAGATGATATGTCACATTGCTATACATAGATGATATGTCACATTGCTATGCATATATGATATGTCACATTGCTATACATAGATGATATGTCACATTGCTATACATATATGATATGTCACATTGCTATACATATATGATATGTCACATTGCTATACATAGATGATATGTCACATTGCTATATAGAGATGATATGTCACATTGCTATACATAGATGATATGTCACATTGCTATACATAGATGATATGTCGCATTGCTATACATAGATGATATGTCACATTGCTATACATAGATGATATGTCACATTGCTATACATAGATGATATGTCACATTGCTATGCATATATGATATGTCACATTGCTATACATAGATGATATGTCACATTGCTATACATATATGATATGTCGCATTACTATACATAGATGATATGTCACATTGCTATATAGAGATGATATGTCACATTGCTATACATAGATGATATGTCACATTGCTATACATATATGATATGTCACATTGCTATACATATATGATATGTCGCATTGCTATACATAGATGATATGTCACATTGCTATACATAGATGATATGTCGCATTGCTATACATAGATGATATGTCACATTGCTATACCTATATGATATGTCGCATTGCTATACATAGATGATATGTCACATTGCTATACATATATGATATGTCGCATTGCTATACATAGATGATATGTCACATTGATATACATAGATGATATGTCACATTGCTATACATAGATGATATGTCACATTGCTATACATAGATGATATGTCACATTGCTATACATATATGATATGTCGCATTACTATACATAGATGATATGTCACATTGCTATACATAGATGATATGTCACATTGCTATACATAGATGATATGTCACATTGCTATACATAGATGATATGTCACATTGCTATATAGAGATGATATGTCACATTGCTATACATAGATGATATGTCACATTGCTATACATATATGATATGTCGCATTACTATACATAGCTGATATGTCACATTGCTATACATAGATGATATGTCACATTGCTATACATATATGATATGTCGCATTGCTATACATAGATGATATGTCACATTGCTATACATAGATGATATGTCACATTGCTATACATAGATGATATGTCACATTGCTATACATAGATGATATGTCACATTGCTATACATAGATGATATGTCACATTGCTATACATAGATGATATGTCACATTGCTATACATAGATGATATGTCACATTGCTATACATATATGATATGTCGCATTACTATACATAGATGATATGTCACATTGCTATACATAGATGATATGTCACATTGCTATACATAGATGATATGTCACATTGCTATACATATATGATATGTCGCATTGCTATACATAGATGATATGTCACATTGCTATACATAGATGATATGTCACATTGCTATACATAGATGATATGTCACATTGCTATACATAGATGATATGTCACATTGCTATACATAGATGATATGTCGCATTGCTATACATAGATGATATGTCACATTGCTATACATATATGATATGTCGCATTACTATACATAGATGATATGTCACATTGCTATACATAGATGATATGTCACATTGCTATACATAGATGATATGTCACATTGCTATACATAGATGATATGTCACATTGCTATACATAGATGATATGTCACATTGCTATACATAGATGATATGTCACATTGCTATACATAGATGATATGTCACATTGCATAAACTATATCTATGTCCTTTGCATCAACATGTTTGATTTGATGAGATGTTATTGCTCTAGCTACATGTATATAACAATAACAATCGTACAACCGATACATAATTAGTAAATGGGTTGGACCACACGTTCTGACAACATTAGTGATTGGCCCTCCGCCATAGAAACCATTTGGTTTAGACCTATTTATTCGCCATTATATAAACTATTTTACTACAAATAATAGTGTACACAATAAATACAAGTGGGTTGAAATGAAAGCTAAAAGCTTATTGAATTTCGCTCCACTGAGAAGAAGAAACGATTGTATGTATGTATGTTCCTTTAATGTTAAACCCCTCGCGGGGACTTAGACATGTTTTTCCTGGGCAGGCTTAGTCGACCTAAGCGATTAACCAGTACTAAGCAATGTGTGTGATGTGCCTTGCTCAATGACACTACATACGTGGCCTGACCGAGTATCGAACCCGGGACCGTTCGATTCCAAATCTGACGCTCTACCACTGTTTATACAAATTTATTTTAGCTCGATTGCGAAACAAGTTCTTTCAACTTATATAAATCACTCTCGAGACCTCATTCCTGATGGAATCCATCGCCACGAGGGAGAGAAGAGGCAACGTGGAATTTAAATGCCTTGCCTAAGGACATAATCGTAACGGCTCCAGCGGGGCTCGAACTCCGGACCTTTCGCACCTGAAGCGAACGCGCATCCACTGCGCTATCACGACTTCCACTACCACTGGACCACGGACGCCAAACGATTTGAACACTACATAATGAAAGTGGCGTTATTACTCAATCAAAAGATGAAAACATCTATAGTATGATTATATGTAGTATTAGTCTTTTGACGTTTTCAAAGAAATGTACTAGTCTGCACAATCCACTGTCCAGTTTCCCAGTATGTGTACCCCACAGCCAGGGCTCAAGTAAAAGTGAGAACGAGAGAGGATTAAGGGTTAGAGAGTTGCTAAATATATTATCTTAAAGGCCTGCAGGTTGACCTATATTTGACCTTAAACACACGCGGAATAGCGGTACAAATATGACGGTCGACGCACTAAACACACGAGGAATAGTGGTACAAATCTGACGGTCGACGCACATCGTATTTGCCACATGCGAGGCCCTGCATGGTATACATCTAATACATGAGCACCACTTATATCTATTATGACCCACGTACATATCAGAGGTTATAAATTGCTGAAATTGAAGTTCTGTATTTTTATAGTACTTACAACTGGTATAAACAATTCAACTCCACTTATGGCCCAAATAAGGCTGGTTGCGCGGGTTAGGCAGCCAGTTCCTGCATTGCTGTACCACACATTCAGGCATCAGTTCCCTCTTATGCCAAGTACAGTCTCCTCTTCTAGCCGCTACTTGTCTCTCTATATATCTGACATCTTTCCATGCGCCACAATTATATAGCATTGCCCAAAACCTCCTGTATAGAAGCTTTCTCTCATGTGAATTTAGATTATGCGGTGGACGATTATTAGCAGGCCACCAAAGTTGTTTGTTCTGTTCATTTATTATGCAAGGGGAACACAAGCACAGTGGACACTCAGCAACACCTTCAGCATGCTGATGCATAGGGGGAAGTACGTAAGCAGCCTCTGCAACGGGCATGGCGGTGGCTGTTTCTTCTATTTCCATCTCTACGTCCCAGTTCTTATTTTGCAAGAAAGTCAGCAATTCTTTTCTCTGCTCATCAGTTACATACATTGTTATTTTACTCAATGGCATCTTGTAGAAATCGGCAGAATATGTGTAATACTCGTATGTTCAAGAGATTATAATTATAATATTATACATGTACTCATAGCATTCACTGTGATTATTATGTAGCATCAATATCGGTAAACACACACTGACACAGAGAAATATTTAAAATATAACAGAAAACTTGTGAATAATACTGTAGATATATAATTAAATGAAGTATGAAGGTTACCATATAACGAACACATATAGTTTATTCATATAAATACATACATATTATATACATGCATACACATTATCAGTCTCAGTGATTACGCTACGGCTGATGAGGCACCTACATAACATGTAATCTATGTCCCTGGGCTGATCTGGATTATGTAGTTTGAATACTCATAACTATCAATTTTCTTTACAATCAATAATATACGTTTACTTAAATTGTCAGGGCCTCATTTTGACTAATTCTCAGCTCACAGAGTGATCGTGCATATTAACCGTTAGAAAATACCTACATACGCCAAATTATACTGAATGTACTGCTACATTGTTGATACAAGCCACTAATCACATGGAACAGGTAGTAAAGTATAAATCTTTACAATTGGACGGGGTCAAACTGCAGGCCTTTAAGCGTGAATGTAATATAAAGTACTAATTTAAAACGATTTGATTGCTTGATAAATGTCTGTATTGCTATGAATAGTACAATGTTGTCTTCGTATTTCAACGTACATGTATCTCTACCAAATAATAACAGTTTAGCATTAAAGTGGATGATACATTCTTGTTTCGTGAAATAGGATACTTCGTGGAGCATTATATTTATAACATTGAAAGAAAAAGTGTTATGCATTTTCGAATAGAAGTGCCTTTAAAGGACAGACACAATGCATCATTTGTAAATATGTTCATTCATTCTTGCAGTCTTAATGTTTAAATCACTCAATGGCCTAGCACTTGTCTATCTGCAAGTGTCATTCAGATTTACTTCCGATGTTCAAACTCAAAACTTGCGATCATCCGCCAATTACCAACTTTATCCTCCTAAGCCAACTACTGAAGTGTTTAGAAAATCTTTCTTATATTCAGGGTCACACTTGTGGAATTCCCTCCCGTATCACATCAAAACAACACATTCTGTTCCACACTTCAAAGCTTTGTATATCAGATGGTGCAAAGAACAGACCAATAACCTAAGAAACTGCTAATGTACAAGTATACATGAATATAAGTATTAGTTCTTGCAGCTTATATCTGATTTCCTACGAAAGTTTTACTGGTTACTGTTTATATATGTTTCATTATATATACCTTTATTACCTCCAATACTGGAGAGCAGAACAAGAAGTTTTCATATATAATTTACATAGAAATCAATACAAACAATGTAAAATTGCATAGAAGATTACAAATAGAAATGTGGCAAGTCGGTGTAAGATCTCCATCGGTCAGACATGACAGTAGGTCACCAATCCCTCATATATAAGCGATACACATCTTCCACCGAGTCACACAGACGGATATGTAGGCCAGTGGTAACACGCTGGACTGGTAATCCAGGGATCGCAGGTTCGATTCCCCGTCTGACCCTAATACAATTAACAGTATTTCAGATGGGACGTTAAACCGAGGTCTCGTGTCGGTGCTTTACACCGTACACGTAAAAGAACCAGAGGAGATTCTGGAATGGGTCTCTGTCTGTATCATGCACTATCCTCCAAAAATCTAAAATAACTAATCTCTTCAGGAGGCGTCGCTCATATGGGCGTAGCGACGTAGCGACGATAAATAAACGTAAAAACACAAAAACACCGAGTCACTCTACATGTAATCCAAGATGTGTATATTATAATGCACACGTGGATAAATAATATTCAGGAGAATTCGTATTGAGTTAGATAATTAAGTCACATGCACTTATCATCAAATTCAGTACCCTTGTCGAAACGAAATACAAGGAGGACAATGTGACTTCTGATTGGAATACAATTTAAGACAGTAACATGAATAAATGTGCTATTATCAATTTCATAATAGCACCATCATCTCCCGTATATAACATTCAGAAAGTAATGCATTTTCAATATTAACCCTTTCAACACCACATACCTCTAAATTGGCTTACAAAAAAGTGTAGATCCAGATGAGCCGGCTCGTGACGATCAGGATCTGCACTTTTTTCAAGTAATATAACTATTTTTAGAATTTTGTTTACCCATTTTAATAAATGAACTGATCCAAATGTAATTTTGTTATTAATTTATTGGTCTAAAAATATCATGGACCAGTCCATGTCAGTTACTTGGTGTTGAAAGGGTTAAGGCATATTTGATACTGATGACGTACATGAGTTCACATAAGTTTGCTGTTTTAATGGGTGGTAGATGATGACTGATTGCGCAACAATTCCATTCACATTGCACCTGCTTAGTATGCTTCGCCTATACAATGCTTCTGTTTTTTCGCACTATTACGAATTGCTCAAATGGTATTATAACACGCAAGACAATTATAGTTTTAATGAATGCATACGTTTTATAAACGTTTACTGTAGCGATAAATAATAGTACAATCGCGTCTTTATGATCAATTTAATAAATTTGAAACCACCTGTATGAACACAGCAAAATAAAAAACAATATCGATGTGTGGTTATTTGTAATATGTAAAACTAACAGGTGTAATGTTTTTCTCGTGGTGAATAAAATGATATTATTGGCTATTTGGTGTAATTTCACTCGCCCAAGTGCATTTATGCGGTGGCGACTTTAAATAAACTTATTAGTCAGTTTGGTGTAATTCTGTACAGTGTGATTATTTAGGGCAGTCACTTGTATACATAACATTCGAAAACCAAAACAATCATTGTTTAACCATCAAACCTAAACATATTTTTCTGTAAGCCTACAGCTTTGACCACTCGGCCATTCTGCCATGTCTGATAATATATAATTATATTTTATATTATTCAATCAGTGTTTTAACTCGCCAATGTTTATATACATCAGCATGTTTGTATACAAGTGACTGACCTGATTAATCGAACTGTACATGGCATATTATGGCCTTATAACGAACATATATCAGTTCCTGCAATGAAACATGGGTACATTCGTCTAATTGTGTGCATCTCTTAACGGTGTAATGATGTTTAGACGATTGCTACTTCGTGTTCATTCTACGGAAATAATAGAACTTAATGTCTCTATTGGGACATTTTACTCAATGCCCGTGCATATGGTCGCACGGCCGTTTCCCTTTTTTTAATTAAACATTTTCTAATTCCATTTGCCTATGACTACTTCGAATTTGTTCAGGTTCTACTTTTTTGTCTGTAACTTGATTAATTTCTTTTCCATTTCCTTCAACCTGTTACTTTTTCTACATTTCGGACCTATATCATTATTCCTATTGTACTGTCTCTATATGTCCGACCTATATCATTATTCCTATTGTACTGTCTCTATATGTCGGACCTATATCATTATTCCTATTGTACTGTCTCTATATGTCCGACCTATATCATTATTCCTATTGTACTGTCTCTATATGTCCGACCTATATCATTATTCCTATTGTACTGTCTCTATATGTCCGACCTATATCATTATTCCTATTGTACTGTCTCTATATGTCCGACCTATATCATTATTCCTATTGTACTGTCTCTATATGTCCGACCTTTAGACATCATTTCATTCAGTATATTACTTTAATCTACTCTATTTTTCATTTCCTTAGCCTTATGGCCTTATTCATTTTGTTCATACAAAAAGAACGCTATATCTTGGTATCACACACAGGACCGGGGAACGAAACCAGAAAACCAACCGTTAGCACAGACTCATTTACCCATTTATTTGTATATAGACGTAGACGTAATCCATTATTTCTATCTTTTTACTCCTTCATCTTTCAAAGATTATCAAAGTTATTTCGGTCGTCATCTGTGTAGTCTATTAAAATCATCAGCCTATAAGATTTATCTTTATTTCGTAATAAACCGTTTCTGGCCCATGAAACAAACATCAATATAAAATAATTATTACTAAGTGAAACACGCATGGTAATAGTCATTTATGGGAGAGACATACAACTATGTATATTACAGGACATAGAAAACGCACACTTCGGATAAGTGTGTTTTTAAATAGATTGATAGATAGATTTGGCTTAGTTTGGAATGCTTTTGACAGGCAGCTGGTCGCGGTCGGCAGGTGGACGTTATTCTCGGCCTTTTAAAGAACGATTATGGACGGGGGGAATTGAACTGGCCGTTGTTGACAGGTGGTAACACACTGGACTGGTAATCCAGGGATCGCAGGTTCGATCCCCCGTCTGACCCTAATAAAATCAACAGTCTTTCAGATGTGACGTTAAACTAATAATAATAATAATAATAATAAAGACTTTATTTAACGAGAGTACTCATTTAACAAAAGTTATTCTACCATGAGGCCCTCAACATATATACAATCAAATGCAATCAAAAGATAGCACTATAAGTGAGAACTGCACATTGGAATAATATAGTAATGTAAAAGCTGAAAAATAGAGAAACTATATTTAATATGTAATGGAATATGATGATATATGGAATTGGCTAGCAGAGTAGAAAATGGGAATGAGACAATTAATGATACTAGATCTATCTAACAATGTGCAGATTTGACTTGTAGTGGTATCTTCAAAATATGTATGAAATCAACTTAAAGACAGCAATTTTCCGATTCTAATAAATATAGCAATGGCAATACACGTTTATAATAACAGTAGAAGTACGCGATTAGTTTGAATTGTTATAGTTCCACCTTAAGTAGAGAATTTTGAACTGAGTGAGGCAATGAATTCCAAATAGATGATCCTGAAAATTCAAATGTATTACGAAATAATTCACAATTTGGTCTTGGTGTGTATAATTGATATTCTGAGGTTGATCTAATAATTCTAGGATGTATATCAGAAGTAAAAGTGAAGAACGATTTTAAATAGTCTGGAGCAGCTCCATGTAATGTTTTATACATTTGTATAGCCTTCTGATATATGACTCGTTCTGGAAAGGTCATCCATTTTAGTTGGGAGAATACTAATTGCGATGGAGTGTCAAAGTCCTGATCTAGAATTAGTCTAGCTGCTCTCTTTTGTAACCGAACTATTTTATCTTCTAAAGATGAGTTGCAGTTACCCCAAATCACACAACAAAAGTCTAAGTGAGGCAATATGTAAGCATTGTAGAAGAGGTTGCGATTGGGAATAGAGAGATACCTTTTTATACGAGACAATAAATATAAATAAGAGTTACATTTTTTGAGAACATTGTCAGTATGCTTATCCCAGGATAGTGTGTTGTCAATCATAACTCCGAGTAGTCGTTCAGCAGAACTCGGATGTATGACGGTGTCTCGTGTCGGTGCTGTACACCGTGCACGTAAAAGAACCAGATGAGACTCTGGAATGGGTATCTGTCTGTATCAGTGCACTATCCTCCAAAATCTAAAATGGCTAATATCTTCAGGAGGTGTCGCTCATATGGGCAACCGGTAGCGACGATAAATAAACGTAAAACACACATGGGGAAATTGAACTGGCCGTTGTTGACAGGTGGTGGCTATTAACAGGTGGTCGTTAGCACAGGTTTGACTGAACATAGTTTTAAACATTTTGGAATATTTTTAGTTGTTCAGTTTGTGTATTGTAATAAAGATATGATATATCTTTGATGGAATCCTTCGTATTTCGTTTTCATGTAATAATAATCACATACTGTAGGTGTGCGTTTTCTATGTCCTATAGTATACATATAATGTATGTGTGCGTTTTCTGTCCTCTAGTATATAATGTAGGCGTGCGTTTTCTATGTCCTCTAGTATATAATGTAGGTGTGCGTTTTCTATGTCCTCTAGTATATAATGTAGGCGTGCGTTTTCTATGTCCTCTAGTATATAATGTAGGCGTGCGTTTTCTATGTCCTCTAGTATATAATGTAGGCGTGCGTTTTCTATGTCCTCTAGTATATAATGTAGGCGTGCGTTTTCTATGTCCTCTAGTATATAATGTAGGCGTGCGTTTTTATGTCCTCTAGTATATAATGTAGGTGTGCGTTTTCTATGTCCTCTAGTATATAATGTAGGTGTGCGTTTTCTATGTCCTCTAGTATATAATGTAGGTGTGCGTTTTCTATGTCCTCTAGTATATAATGTAGGTGTGCGTTTTCTATGTCCTCTAGTATATAATGTAGGTGTGCGTTTTCTATGTCCTCTAGTATATAATGTAGGTGTGCGTTTTCTATGTCCTCTAGTATATAATGTAGGTGTGCGTTTTCTATGTCCTCTAGTATATAATGTAGGTGTGCGTTTTCTATGTCCTCTAGTATATAATGTAGGTGTGCGTTTTCTATGTCCTCTAGTATATAATGTAGGTGTGCGTTTTCTATGTCCTCTAGTATATAATGTAGGTGTGCGTTTTCTATGTCCTCTAGTATATAATGTAGGTGTGCGTTTTCTATGTCCTCTAGTATATAATGTAGGTGTGCGTTTTCTATGTCCTCTAGTATATAATGTAGGTGTGCGTTTTCTATGTCCTCTAGTATATAATGTAGGTGTGCGTTTTCTATGTCCTCTAGTATATAATGTAGGTGTGCGTTTTCTATGTCCTCTAGTATATAATGTAGGTGTGCGTTTTCTATGTCCTCTAGTATATAATGTAGGTGTGCGTTTTCTATGTCCTCTAGTATATAATGTAGGTGTGCGTTTTTATGTCCTCTAGTATATAATGTAGGTGTGCGTTTTCTATGTCCTCTAGTATATAATGTAGGTGTGCGTTTTCTATGTCCTCTAGTATATAATAGGCGTGCGTTTTCTATGTCCTCTAGTATATAATGTAGGTGTGCGTTTTCTATGTCCTCTAGTATATAATGTAGGTGTGCGTTTTCTATGTCCTCTAGTATATAATGTAGGTGTGCGTTTTCTATGTCCTCTAGTATATAATGTAGGTGTGCGTTTTCTATGTCCTCTAGTATATAATGTAGGTGTGCGTTTTCTATGTCCTCTAGTATATAATGTAGGTGTGCGTTTTCTATGTCCTCTAGTATATAATGTAGGTGTGCGTTTTCTATGTCCTCTAGTATATAATGTAGGTGTGCGTTTTCTATGTGCTCTAGTATATAATGTAGGTGTGCGTTTTCTATGTCCTCTAGTATATAAAAACAACAACAAAACCAACTAAAGTATTAGTCTAGACATATGTTATTTATCAATATTTACATCATGTTGTAACATTAATATACAAGAACAGATGGATTAGATCGGAAGCTATTAGTAAGTATTCAGCAGCATATTATGATCGTATTTACACGAATAATGAATTTAACATGTTCTACCTTGAATATACATGTAGCATTTCTAATTTGATTTGAAATGTAACGATATGTTCCGTTATGTGTTGTTCTATGTAAATCATTGTAAATCATTGCTGTCCCCAGATAAGAAATATCATATATGTATATCTATGCACACAATATCATATATGTATATCTATGCACACAATATCATATATGTATATCTATACACACAATATCATATATGTATATCTATGCACACAATATCATATATGTATATCTATACACACAATATCATATATATGTATATCTATACACACAATATCATATATATGTATATCTATACACACACAATATCTATATATATATATATATACACACAATATCATATATGTATATCTATACACACAATATCATATATGTATATCTATACACACAATATCATATATATGTATATATATACACACAATATCATATATATGTATATCTATACACACAATATCATATATGTATATCTATACACACAATATCATATATGTATATCTATACACACAATATCATATATGTATATATATACACACAATATCATATATGTATATCTATACACACAATATCATATATGTATATCTATACACACAATATCATATATTTATATCTATACACACAATATCATATATTTATATCTATACACACTATATCATATATGTATATATATACACACACAATATCATATATGTATATCTATACACACAATATCATATATGTATATATATACACACACAATATCATATATGTATATATATACACACACAATATCATATATGTATATCTATACACACAATATCATATATGTATATCTATACACACAATATCATATATATATATATATACACACAATATCATATATGTATATCTATACACACAATATCATATATATATATATATACACACAATATCATATATGTATATCTATACACACAATATCATATATGTATATATATACACACAATATCATATATGTATATCTATACACACACTATCATAAAGCTTACTTAGTCATGTTGTTATATATGTAACCTGACACTAATAAAAGTATTTGTTGTTGTTGTTGTTGTTGTTGTAGCAATGACAACACTATTAAGTAGATCTCTTTCGATACCTCTACCAATAATAGCACGAGATATAAATCACATAAACAAACAAACAAGGCTGTCCGATTAGCGCAGTGGTTAGCGCGCTCGCTCGTTAGCGGGTTCGATCCTCGGACCGGGAAGTATTGAATGAATGGTGTTTTACGGCGCATCGACATCTAAGACCGGGAAGTATGTGAGATGGTACGGTGGTCGCCAGATCGGACAGGTGGGTTTTATCCGGGTACTCCGGTTTCCTCCCACACGAATGACCACATTTACGCTTTCACCCGGGCCAACGAGAGTGATTAATATAAGTTGTTAGAACTTGCTTCGCAATCATTGTAAAATAGTTTAATCTGCAAACAAGCAAACAAGCAAACCAACAAACAAACACAATCATTTAGAAATGTGTGTGTGTTTTTTTATATACTTTATTTATTTTACAACGATTGCGAAGCAAGTTTTAACAACTTATATTAATCACTCTCGTTGGCTCGGATGAAAGCGTATATGTGGTCATTCATGTGGGAGGAAACCGGAGAAAACCCACCTGTCCGATCTGGCGACCATCTCACATACTTCCCTGTCCGAGGATCGAACCCGGGTCGCATTGGTGACAAGCGAGCACATTGACCACTGCGCTAATCGGACACATGTGTGTGTTTTGCGTTTGTTTATCGTCGCTACCGGTTGCCCATATGAGCGACGCCTCCTGAAGAGATTAGACGTTTTAGATTTTTGGAGGATAGTGCAATGATGCAGACAGAGATCCATTCAGAGTCTCCTCTGGTTCTTTTACTTGCACGGTGTACAGCACCGACACGATACCTCGGGTTAAAGTCCCATCTGACGGACTGTTCATTGTATTAGGGTCAGACGGGGGATCGAATATGCGATCCCTGGATTACCAGTCCAACGTGTTAACCACTGGACTACAGATCAGTCTGCATTAAGATCTGTATTCATTATTCTGTTGATATAGGGTTGCTTGTCACGGATGAGGACATGGACTTGGTACTACAGAACACGGACTATTACGTGTTGACGCCTTACGTTTATCCCACCTGGTGGAAGGAAAACGACATCTTGCGTCAGCTGATCAGCCTCATTGGAATAGTGAATGCATTTGGGTATGCCCTGTACCTGACAACAGCCACCATTAGCTATTACTTCATGTTTGATCATCGGTTGATGAAACATCCACACTTCCTGAAGGTACGTCGCAGTGTATGTTAAGTCGGGTAACCCATAGCTGGATTTACACGTCAATGCCAAATTAGTTTACAGTCAAACCTGTCTTAAGCAGCCAGCCAAGGGAGTCAGAGAAAGTGGCTGCTTAGCACAGGTGACTGCTTAATAGAGGTCACATATATAATAAAATGACCGAATGGAATCTGGACACTGGCTGCTTAATACAGATTGGCTGCTTAATGGAGGTGACCACTAACGCAGGTTTGACTGTATGCACATTTATTTTAGCTGGATTACGAAACAAGTTCTTACAACTTATATTAATCACTCTCGAGACCTAATTCGTGATGGAATCCACGGCCACGATGGAGAGAGAATATGCAATGTGGAATTTAAATGCCAAATTGAGAACTACGTTTTGCTGCGCTTACTAACCGCATAACGCACTTCATTGATAGTAACTATGTACGTGCAGATTTTGTAATTCAGTGAATTTACAGCTTATTTTAAAACACTGTCGTGATGTTATACCGTTGTACTGGCAGTACACGAGACGTCGGTTTAAAATCCCAACTGAAAGACTGTTAATATTAGTAGGGTTAGACCGGGGATCGAACCTGTGATCCCTGCATTCGCAGTCCAACGTGTTTACCACTGGACTACTGACCTGTTATCGGTGTAATATGAGTCCATCTTGTTTACCTCCACGCCACCGCGCCTTTACGTGACCAGGTGACATAGAGTCGTCTACTCTATTTGCGTTTATTATATCCATTATGTCAATTTGCAATACAATATGGTGTGCCGTACGTTTATTTATCGTCGCTACCGGACGGGGCTGAGTGGTGCTTATGGGAGTCACGGGGCTGAGTGATGCTAACGGGAGTCACGGGGCTGAGTGATGCTAACGGGAGCTATGGGGCTGAGTGGTGCTAACGGGAGATATGGGGCTGAGTGATGCTAACGGGAGTTGTGGGGCTGAGTGGTGCTAACGGGAGCTATGGGGCTGATTGATGCTAACAGGAGCTATGGGGCTGAGTGGTGCTAACGGGAGCTATGGGGCTGATTGATGCTAACGGGAGCTATGGGGCTGAGTGGTGCTAACGGGAGCTATGGGGCTGATTGATGCTAACGGGAGCTATGGGGCTGAGTGGTGCTAACGGGAGCTATGGGGCTGATTGATGCTAACGGGGGGCTGAGTGATGCTAACGGGAGCTATGGGGCTGAGTGATGCTAACGGGAGCTATGGGGCTGAGTGATGCTAACGGGAGCTATGGGGCTGAGTGATGCTAACGGGGGCTGAGTGATGCTAACGGGAGCTATGGGACTGAGTGGTGCTAACGGGAGCTATGGGGCTGAGTGGTGCTAACGGGGGCTATGAGGCTGAGTGACGCCTCCTGAAGAGATTATACAATATAGTTAAACTTAACTTAGACAACGACTAAGTCACATGGTCCATGAAAGAGCCACCTTTCTCGCTTCTAAATCGTATAGACGCGACCTACTTATGTACGTTGTCTAAGTCACATAGATCAACTCATTGACCCGTCTTAACGAAATATCGCTTTGCTCGGTGTATATTTCGTTAAGACGGGCCAAATCGTGATCTATCCTATACATATATATGGTGACGTTCTGCTCCAATGATTTCCCATTCTGTTTTACTTTATTACATGTCAATTTCAATAGGACCAGGTGAAGTTAGAGATCGACTATACGTGTAAATCTGTGCCATTGATTGCCATACCCACAGCGATGCTGTTCACGTTGGAGGTCAGAGGTCATAGTAAACTGTACGACAACGTGGATACCAACTTAGGTAATATGTTGCATACTTATAATGCTTATGTCACAGGGCTCACTTATACAACAACACCTGGTGTAGGTTCGAATCTTTAATCTTGTATGTACATGTATAGGGATAGGGCCTAAAACATACAATATATACACTCATAAATCTACAGTAAAAACATGATAAAACAATACAATATTGCACATAATTAATTCCACGCGTATATACACAATACAACATATATATATATATATCTATAGTAATTCATTATAAATATCTTACCACAGCGTTAATTAAACATCATTCCAATACAAATTGGAAAGTCTTTAAATGATTGTCGACTACCTCGTAAGAGTTCATCCATAGCTCTGAGCTGAGAAACAGTTCAGAATAATATAACCAGAAAAGGGATTAGATTAGCAAGGAGCTAATGCATTCAAACCTTTCATACAACTCTCATTCATATACATACAACAGACAAAACGATTGGACGTGTACAATACAATACAGTGACAACTGCTCACCTGGGGTTGATTCGGCAAACGTAGACAATTTCCGTCACAGACGGACATTGCCGATCGTCACCGATTCATACTCGAGTGAACAGACAACGACAAGACATGAAGTCATCCGTATATACGACGCATGCGCTATTGAAACTGCGTTAACTATGGAACGCCGCATCCGTCATATAAACACGTACATATAAAAACACAACCTGTGACACTTATGTTTATACTCATATACTTATTTACCAATATTTACATCGCTATTGCATTTCTTTCGATGCACGTATGTGTGCGCTGATTGCATACATGTTCGTATGAGGGTTCCCAACTAATGATATGCAGCTGACATGCGCACTCGACGTTACGGGCATGCGCATTCGCAATGTTAGGCAGCGTTCGTCGCGAGAAAAGGCGTGTCTTACAGATTACGCTGTTCCAAGTATGATCTATTTACATGTTCCGGCACACGGTAAATTGCAAATCTGGACTAAAAGTATTTTAAATGTGCTATATTATCTTTGTGTCATAGAAAGTA
The DNA here is from genome assembly GCA_014843695.1 of Archivesica marissinica. Classification (NCBI taxonomy): domain Eukaryota; kingdom Metazoa; phylum Mollusca; class Bivalvia; order Venerida; family Vesicomyidae; genus Archivesica; species Archivesica marissinica. The sequence goes on from CM026403.1 coordinate 61,201,491, forward strand.
ATATAACTGTAAATATATATCGCGGGTTAATAGCTTCCATCGGGGTATGAACTACATTGGGTGTGTTTAATGTTAGCGTGGATGCATTCGGCCTCCACACGCACGCACGTGCGCCACACGCACGCACGCACACACAATGATGGAAACTATAACCCGCGGTTAATTCATTACTTATATATCGACACCGTCATCGTTAATGCATTCACCACGCCAACACATTTGTTCACAGGCCGTACTCAACATTTGGACAAATAATGCAACTATTATTCGAACAACATTTCTAAAATACTCTTTAAATACACAGAAACTATAAAACAAGCAGTACCTCTCAGCTCCGTGACTCCCGTTAACACCATCATCGGCATGACTCCCATTAACACCATCATCGGCGTGACTCCCGTTAACACCATCATCGGCGTGACTCCCGTTAGTACCCTCAACCGAGTGACTTTCCATTAGCACTCTCAGCGCCCCGTGACTCATGTTAACACCTCTTAGCGCCCCGTGACTCACGTTAGCACCTCTCATCCCGTGACTCCGTATTACCACCTCTCAGCCCCGTGATTCACGTTAGCACCTCTCAGCCCCGTGACTCACGTTAACACCTCTCAGCGCCACGTGACTCACGTTAGCAGCTCTCAGCCCCATGACTCCGTATTACCACCTCTCAGCCCCGTGACTCTCCGTTAGCATCTCTCAGCCACGCGACTCCCCGTTAGCACCTCTCAGCCCCACGACTCCCCGTTAGCATCTCTTAGCCCCACGACTCCCCGTTAGCACATCTCAACCCCGTAACCCCATTTAGCATCTCTCAGCCCCGTAACCCCCGTTAGCATCTCTCAACCCCCGTAACCCCCGTTAGGCATCTCTCAACCCCCGTTAACCCCCGTTAGCATCTCTCAACCCCGTAACCCCGTTAGCATCTCTCAGCCACGTGACTCCCGTTAGCATCTCTCAGCCCTGTAACCCCCGTTAGCATCTCTCAACCCGTAACCCCCTTAGCATCTCTCAGCCACGTAACCCCCGTTAGCATCTCTCAACCCGTAACCCCCGTTAGCATCTCTCAACCCCGTAACCCCATTTAGCATCTCTCAGCCCGTAACCCCCGTTAGCATCTCTCAACCCGTAACCCCCGTTAGCATCTCTCAACCCCGTAACCCCGTTAGCATCTCTCAACCCCGTAACCCCCCATTAGCATCTCTCAACCCCGTAACCCCCGTTAGCATCTCTCAACCCCGTAACCCCCGTTAGCATCTCTCAACCCCGTAACCCCATTTAGCATCTCACAACCCCGTAACCCCCGTTAGCATAACCCCCGTTAGCAACCCCGTAACCCCATTTAGCATCTCTCAGCCACGTAACCCCCGTTAGCATCTCTCAACCCCGTAACCCCCGTTAGCATCTCTCAACACCGTAACCCCGTTAGCATCTCTCAACCCCGTAACCCCATTTAGCATCTCTCAACCCCGTAACCCCCGTTAGCATCTCTCAACCCCGTAACCCCCGTTAGCATCTCTCAACCCCGTAACCCCATTTAGCATCTCTCACCCCGTAACCCCCGTTAGCATCTCTCAACCCCGTAACCCCCGTTAGCATCTCTCAACACCGTAACCCCATTTAGCATCTCTCAACCCCTAACCCCCGTTAGCATCTCTCAACCCCGTAACCCGTTAGCATCTCTCAACCCCGTAACCCCCGTTAGCATCTCTCAACCCCATAGCTCCCGTTAGCACCACTCAGCCCCATAGCTCCCGTTAGCATCACTCAGCCCCATGACTCCCGTTAGCACCACTCAGCCTCATAGCTCCCGTTAGCACCACTCAGCCCCATAGCTCCCGTTAGCAGCCTCATAGCTCCCGTTAGCAGCCCACTCCCGTTAGTCCTCATAGCTCCCGTTAGCATCACTCAGCCCCCGTTAGCACCACTCAGCCTCATAGCTCCCGTTAGCATCACTAGCTCCCGTTAGCATCACTCAGACTCCCGTTAGCACCACTAGCTCCCGTTAGCATCACTCAGACTCCCGTTAGCACCACTAGCTCCCGTTAGCACTCCCGTTAGCACTCAGCCCTCCCGTAGCACCACTAGCAGCTCCCGTTCAATCAGCCCCACTCAGCCCCATGACTCCCGTTAGCACCACTCAGCCCCATAGCTCCCGTTAGCACCATCAGCCCCATAGCTCCCGTTAGCACCACTCAGCCCATAGCTCCCGTTAGCCCATCAGCCCATAGCTCCCGTTAGCACCACTCAGCCCCATAGCTCCTGTTTCAGCTCCCGTTAGCACCACTCAGCCCCATGACTCCCGTTAGCACCACTCACCATGACTCCCGTTAGCACACTCAGCCCCATAGCTCCCGTTAGCACCACTCAGCCCCATAGCTCCCGTTAGCATCACTCAGCCCCAACTCCCGTTAGCACCACTCAGCCCCATGACTCCCGTTAGCACCACTCACCAGACTCAGCCCCACTCCCGTTAGCACCACTCAGCCCGTTAGCCCACCACTCAGCTCCCGTTAGCACCACTCAGCTCCGTTAGCACCACTCAGCTCCCGTTAGCCCACCACTCAGCTCCCGTTAGCTCCCGTTAGCACACTCAGCCCCATAGCTCCCGTTAGCACCACTCAGCCCCATAACTCCCGTTAGCACCACTCAGCCCCATAGCTCCCGTAGCACCACTCAGCCCCATGACTCCCGTTAGCACCACTCAGCCCCATAGCTCCCGTTAGCACCACTCAGCCCCATAACTCCCGTTAGCACCACTCAGCCCCATGACTCCCGTTAGCACCACTCAGCCCCATGACTCCCGTTAGCACCACTCAGCCCATGACTCCCGTTAGCACCACTCAGCCTCATAGCTCCCGTTAGCACCACTCAGCCCCATAGCTCCCGTTAGCATCACTCAGCCCCATGACTCCCGTTAGCACCACTCAGCCCCATGACTCCCGTTAGCACCACTCAGCCCCATGACTCCCGTTAGCACCACTCAGCCCATAGCTCCCGTTAGCACCACTCAGCCTCATAGCCCCGTTAGCACTCAGCCTCATAGCTCCTAGCCCATAGCTCCCGTTAGCACCACTCAGCCCCATGACTCCCGTTAGCACCACTCAGCCCATAGCTCCCGTTAGCACCACTCAGCCCCATGACTCCCGTTAGCACCACTCAGCCCCATAGCTCCCGTTAGCACCACTCAGCCCCATAACTCCCGTTAGCACCACTCAGCCCATAGCTCCCGTTAGCACCACTCAGCCCCATGACTCCCGTTAGCACCACTCAGCCTCATGACTCCCGTTAGCACCACTCAGCCCCATGACTCCCATTAGCATCACTCAGCCCCATGACTCCCGTTAGCACCACTCAGCCCCATGACTCCCGTTAGCACCACTCAGCCTCATGACTCCCGTTAGCACCACTCAGCCTCATGACTCCCGTTAGCATCACTCAGCCCCATAACTCCCGGTAGCGCCTCTCAGCCCCATGACTCCCATTAGCATCACTCAGCCCCATGACTCCTGTTAGCATCACTCAGCCCCACAACTCCCGGTAGCGCCTCTCAGCCCCGTAACCCCCGTTAGCACCATTCAGCCCCATGACTCCCGGTAGCGCTTCTCAGCCTCGGGAATTCCGTTAGCACCTCTTAGTCACGTGCCTCCCGTTAGCACCTCTTAGTCACGTGCCTCCCGTTAGCACCTCTTAGTCGCGTGCCTCCCTTTAGCACCTCTCATCCCTGTAATTTCCGTTAGCACTTCTCAGTCACAGGAATCCTGAAGCTCGTGGTTGCGGAGCTCTGTAATAGGCTTTTGTACATCACAGCCGCGGGATTAGTACATCACAGCCGCGGGTTTTGTTCATCACAGCCGCGGGTTTTGTTCATCACAGCCGCGGGTTTAGTACATCACAGCCGCGAGCCGCGGGTTTAGTACATCACAGCCGCGGGTTTTGTATATCACAGCTGCGGGTTTAGTTCATCACAGCCGCGGGTTTTGTACATCACAGCCGCGGGTTCGTTTCTCTTTGCTTCTTGCATACAATACAAATGTGCTTTGATTGATTTTTGATGTAATTTTATAAGAATTTCCTATTTATTTAATTCCAGGTTATGCTGGTGTACTGGTATCTGCATTCACATTTATTTTGTTTACGGATGCGTGTATTTACTGGATACATCGATTTCTGCACCATAAGCACGTGTACAAACACGTGCACAAACCGCACCACAAATGGATAATACCAACACCTTTTGCAAGCCACGCCTTTCATCCGCTGGACGGTTTTCTACAAAGTTGTCCGTACCATATTTACGCGTTTTTATTTCCCTTGCATAAAGTTCTCTATCTGTGTCTATTTGTGTTTGTGAATATGTGGACTGTGTCCATTCACGATGGGAATTACAGGGTACCAGATATACTGAAACCTTACATAAATGGTTCGGCCCATCATACGGATCATCATTTGTTTTATAATTATAATTACGGACAATACTTCACACTGTGGGATAGGCTTGGAGGATCATTCAAACGACCGAGTGTATTCGACTGTAACGACCCAAAGAAACTAGTACAGCAATGAAAGACATTGGTCAGTTACTGCCCCTGAATACTCCCTAAAAATATGTAGTAGGTCATATTAAGTGGTTTCCTCTGTTTTTATCGTTGTTTCCTTTGCATAACATGCTATCAATTTTCATCAACTTTCTCATCTTATAATTATTAAATTACGATATCTCGACAGATATTCTACATAAATTCCAATATATGTACCAATTTGTTATCAATTTATTAACCGACATAATTTTGATAAAATCACATTTATCATACCGTAATATCTAGATAGGCAACAACAGTAAAAACAAAGGATTCCACTAAAGGGACCGTATGTGTTTCGGGATAAATCGGACTTTATCTGCCAAGGGAGGTAATAGATAACACAGCAATGTCTCTCATTCGATACTGATTTACGTGTAAACGAACATGACGAAACACTCAGAGAACAATTAAGGACAAATAAAGTGTTCATTGGGTTGGTATATAGTGACACAAACCTAAACGGCTACCTCTATTAAGCAGCCAAACTGTATAAAGCAGCCTGTAATTAGATTGTAGCACTGGCCATTAATTCAAGTTATGCCATTGTTAAGCAATCATTTTTTGTCACCCCAATGAATGACTGCTTAGGACAAGTTTGGCTGTAATTGGTGTGGATTTAAATGTATTATTTATTAACTGAATGCAACTACATGAATATACTGTACAATGCACATATATTGCCATGATTATCATATGATTATATGCATTAGTTAATGTACCTGAAGGACAGGTCAATATATAGTTACCATCACCCAAGGGTTACATGCATTTAACACAATATACTAGTACGTCCCTCCCCTCACAAGGACAGGTCAGTATATAGTTACCATCACCCAAAGATTACATGCATTTACTGAACACAATATACTAGTACGCCCCTCCCCTCACAAGGACAGGTCAACATATAGTAACTAAGCACACGTATTATCACGTGAACGTCATTTGATAGCACGTGTGATATATTTGCATCATTATATATATATATATCCAACGATGCAGAGTAAGCAAAAACCCAAAACAGAGTGCTCAATGGTGTTCCAGAGCACAAACCCAAAACAGAGTGCTCAATGGTGTTCCAGAGCACAAACACAAAACAGAGTGCTCAATGGTGTTCCAGAGCACAAACCCAAAACAGAGTGATTAATGGTGTTCCATAGCACACACCCACAACAGAGTACTCAATGGTGTTCCAGAGCACCAACACAAAACAGAGTGCCCAATGGTGTTCCAGAGCACACACCCACAACAGAGTGCTCAATGGTGTTCCATAGCACACACCCACAACAGAGTGCTCAATGGTGTTCCAGAGCACCAGCACCAAACAGAGTGCTCAATGGTGTTCCAGAGCACAAACACAAAACAGAGTGCTCAATGGTGTTCCAGAGCACAAACCCAAAACAGAGTGCTCAATGGTGTTCCAGAACACAAACCCAAAACAGAGTGATCAATGATGTTCCATAGCACAAACACAAAACAGAGTGCTCAATGGTGTTCCAGAGCACAAACCCAAAACAGAGTGCTCAATGGTGTTCCAGAGCACAAACCCAAAACAGAGTGCTCAATGGTGTTCCAGAGCACAAACACAAAACAGAGTGCTCAATGGTGTTCCAGAGCACAAACCCAAAACAGAGTGCTCAATGGTGTTCCAAAGCACAAACCCAAAACAGAGTGCTCAATGGTGTTCCAAAGCACAAACCCAAAACAGAGTGCTCAATGGTGTTCCAGAGCACAAACCCAAAACAGAGTGCTCAATGGTGTTCCAAAGCACAAACCCAAAACAGAGTGCTCAATGGTGTTCCAGAGCACAAACCCAAAACAGAGTGCCCAATGGTGTTCCATAGCACAAACCCAAAACAGAGTGCTCAATGGTGTTCCAAAGCACAAACCCAAAACAGAGTGCTCAATGGTGTTCCAAAGCACAAACCCAAAACAGAGTGCTCTATGGTGTTCCAGAGCACAAACCCAAAACAGAGTGCTCAATGGTGTTCCAAAGCACAAACCCAAAACAGAGTGCTCAATGGTGTTCCAGAGCACAAACCCAAAACAGAGTGCCCAATGGTGTTCCATAGCACAAACCCAAAACAGAGTGCCCAATGGTGTTCCAGAGCACACACCCAACGCAGAGTGCTCAATGGTGTTCCAGAGCACAAACCCAACACAGAGTGCTCAATGGTGTTCCAGGGCAAATATATAATTATGTTGGTGAATGATGAATTGTCTGTGTTGATTCATATATATATATAGTGACTGAACCGAAACATAAAAGACAATTCAATACATCTAGAAAGGTTGCAAGATGATGTAAATGTTATCAAATAAATATTGATCTTCCTAACAATAAATGTTTCATTGAAATGAAAGTTAGGTTACCATAGCAACCAGTATTATCCAATCAGTACAAACATTTACACTGAGGAATGTGTTTTCATAAAGGAATCGATATAGACCCATTCCAGAGTTTCCTCTGTTTCTTTTACGTGCACGTCGTAAAGCACTGACACGAGACCTCGGTTTAAAGTCACATCTGAAAGACTGTTAATTTATTATGCTCAGACGAGGGATCGAACCTGCGATCCCTGGATCCGTGTGTCTTCCTGGCTTGGGGTATATAAAACTTCGCAAATCTTAAATTCAGTCTCAAGACTCTGATTGGTTGAGCTGAACTGTATATCTCGTAATCAATAAATCAGTCAAATAACTTAGAGCTTGGGTTTTAGAACTGAGAAACGTTTTATAACCTCAGGGCCATGATCTATATATAGAGAAATAATAATATTTCAAATAGGTACTTCGCATTTTGCATCCAATTTTAATACAGAGGATATTTGTGTTTATTAGTCCAAGATAGGATTTTATTTCATCGAGTGATCACCGAAATACATATCCCCGCAACGCCTGGGGAAACTGGACGGGTTGTCCGTGTAAGTATTGATTTAATTCTATTAATAGGCCTATTAGCACTTGATTTAATTAATGACGTCCTTGAATCGAAAGCGAGGCACTGCAATGTTGATAAAACTTTAAAATTGACCGCCATTGTTTACGGGTCAACGGAACGATAAATAGTTTTTAAAAGTACAATGTGCGTCTGATTTGACATATTTACTCAATATTTAAGTAAGTCCGGCGAATCGAGCCACTACCACCTAAACGTAATATTTAAAACATGTTCTTTCAACTTATATTAATCACTCTCGAGACCCCATTCCTGATGGAATCCATCGCCACGAGGGAGAGGGAAGAGGCAACGTGGAATTTAAATGCCTTGCCTGAGGGCACAATCGTAATGGCTCCTGCGTGGCTCGAACTCCGGACCATTCGCACCTGAAGCGAACGCATATCCACTGCGCTATCACGACTCCCACCCAGTGTTTCAAATAAATGGAATTTTCATTCAGTGAAATATTTTCGAGATAATATATATATATTATACTGTGGTGTATGTTGTTATGTTAGTCTATATAACACAGAAACGGGACATTATATGTTTGCAATGTAAATGAGTCTATGGGAGCATTCGTGCATATTCGGAAATGATCGTGTATAATCGTGCCTGTTAACTACATGAATTTAATTAGCTCAGGGTCGGAGGTCATAAAACTGTTCTCAGAGTTCAAGGAATTTAGTTTATACAAATTTATTTTAGCTCGATTGCGAAACAAGTTATTTCAACTTGTATTAATCACTCTCGAGATCTCATTCCTGATGGAATCCATCGCCACGAGAGAGAGAGAGAGAGAGAGAGAGAGAGAGAAGAGGCAACGTGGAATTTAAATGTCTTGCCTAAGGGCACACTCGTAACGGCTCCAGCGGGGCTCGAACTCCGGACCTTTCGCACCTTTCAAGGAATTTGATTGGTTGAGACTGAGTATTACACTATGAGACTGAGTATTACACTATGAGACTGAGTATTACACTATGAGACTGAGTATTACACTATGAGACTGAGTATTACACTATGAGACTGAGTATTACACTATGAGACTGAGTATTACACTATGAGACTGAGTATTACACTATGAGACTGAGTATTACACTCTGAGACTGAGTATTACACTCTGAGACTGAGTATTACACTCTGAGACTGAGTATTACACTCTGAGACTGAGTATTACACTATGAGACTGAGTATTACACTCTGAGACTGAGTATTACACTATGAGACTGAGTATTACACTATGAGACTGAGTATTACACTATGAGACTGAGTATTACACTATGAGACTGAGTATTACACTCTGAGACTGAGTATTACACTATGAGACTGAGTATTACACTCTGAGACTGAGTATTACACTATGAGACTGAGTATTACACTATGAGACTGAGTATTACACTATGAGACTGAGTATTACACTCTGAGACTGAGTATTACACTCTGAGACTGAGTATTACACTCTGAGACTGAGTATTACACTATGAGACTGAGTATTACACTATGAGACTGAGTATTACACTATGAGACTGAGTATTACACTATGAGACTGAGTATTACACTCTGAGACTGAGTATTACACTATGAGACTGAGTATTACACTATGAGACTGAGTATTACACTCTGAGACTGAGTATTACACTATGAGACTGAGTATTACACTATGAGACTGAGTATTACACTCTGAGACTGAGTATTACACTATGAGACTGAGTATTACACTCTGAGACTGAGTATTACACTCTGAGACTGAGTATTACACTCTGAGACTGAGTATTACACTATGAGACTGAGTATTACACTATGAGACTGAGTATTACACTATGAGACTGAGTATTACACTATGAGACTGAGTATTACACTCTGAGACTGAGTATTACACTATGAGACTGAGTATTACACTATGAGACTGAGTATTACACTCTGAGACTGAGTATTACACTCTGAGACTGAGTATTACACTCTGAGACTGAGTATTACACTATGAGACTGAGTATTACACTCTGAGACTGAGTATTACACTATGAGACTGAGTATTACACTCTGAGACTGAGTATTACACTCTGAGACTGAGTATTACACTATGAGACTGAGTATTACACTATGAGACTGAGTATTACACTATGAGACTGAGTATTACACTCTGAGACTGAGTATTACACTCTGAGACTGAGTATTACACTCTGAGACTGAGTATTACACTATGAGACTGAGTATTACACTATGAGACTGAGTATTACACTATGAGACTGAGTATTACACTATGAGACTGAGTATTACACTATGAGACTGAGTATTACACTATGAGACTGAGTATTACACTCTGAGACTGAGTATTACACTCTGAGACTGAGTATTACACTATGAGACTGAGTATTACAC
>CM026403.1:61212387-61287387 GCA_014843695.1 Archivesica marissinica
TAGGTAGGTAGGTAGGTAGGTAGGTAGGTAGGTAGGTAGGTAGGTAGGTAGGTAGGTAGGTAGGTAGGTAGGTAGGTAGGTAGGTAGGTAGGTAGGTAGGTAGGTAGGTAGGTAGGTAGGTAGGTATGTAGGTAGGTAGGTAGGTAGGTAGGTATGTAGGTAGGTAGGTAGGTAGGTAGGTATGTAGGTAGGTAGGTAGGTAGGTAGGTATGTAGGTAGGTAGGTAGGTAGGTAGGTATGTAGGTAGGTAGGTAGGTAGGTAGGTATGTAGGTAGGTAGGTAGGTAGGTAGGTAGGTAGTAGGTAGGTAGGTAGGTAGGTAGTAGGTAGGTAGGTAGTAGGTAGGTAGGTAGGTAGGTAGGTAGGTAGGGTAGGTAGGTAGGTAGGTAGGTAGGTAGGTAGGTAGGTAGGTAGGTAGGTAGGTAGTAGGTAGGTAGGTAGGTAGGTAGGTAGGTAGGTAGGTAGGTAGTAGGTAGGTAGGTAGGTAGGTAGGTAGGTAGGTAGGTAGTAGGTAGGTAGGTAGGTAGGTAGTAGGTAGGTAGTAGGTAGGTAGGTAGGTAGGTAGGTAGGTAGTAGTAGGTAGTAGGTAGGTAGGTAGGTAGGTAGGTAGGTAGTAGGTAGGTAGGTAGGTAGGTAGGTAGGTAGGTAGTAGTAGGTAGGTAGGTAGGTAGGTAGGTAGGTAGTAGGTAGGTAGGTAGGTAGGTAGGTAGGTAGGTAGGTAGGTAGGTAGGTAGGTAGGTAGGTAGGTAGGTAGGTTAGGTAGGTAGTAGGTAGGTAGGTAGGTAGGTAGGTAGGTAGTGGTAGGTAGGTAGGTAGGTAGTAGGTAGGTAGGTAGGTAGGTAGGTAGGTAGGTAGGTAGGTAGGTAGGTAGGTAGGTAGGTAGGTAGGTAGGTAGGTAGGTAGGTAGGTAGGTAGGTAGGTAGGTAGGTAGGTAGGTAGGTAGGTAGGTAGGTAGGTAGGTAGGTAGGTAGGTAGGTAGGTAGGTAGGTAGGTAATTTGTTTATTATAGTGAAATGTGTACATATCAGACAATATTTACATATAAATTATATAATTAAATACACCCGGCCCAATGGGCCTATAAGTCACTTACAAATATAATACTAGAAACATATCACATGATAAAACACATACAACATTATTTCTCTGACAAATAAAATAGTCGATTATAGTAGTTATATCAAAACTAGAAATGTGGCCAAGGGACACAGATGTTCCACATCGTCTCTTCTCTGCAGAGTCTAGGACCATAAATCAGTCTTGTATAACATATCACAGTGAGGTTGAAATAGAACTAAAGGGTTGAGTTACCCGAAACACAGAATACGGACGGATGTACCGACTGTACTGTATGTGTAGTGTGTCGTTGCCATTTTTCGACATATTATGTCAATGGCCAATGGCACATACCCAGCTTTCACGCCAATTCAGCTGGCTTATTGATGCGGCTTATCTCCCTTGAAAATTACCCGAAAACCAATATTGATTGTCTTATCGGCAAATTTTTGAGCAATAGTTTATATAGGGAAATTATTTTCAATCGTTTATTTAGAAGAGACCTTTTAATTTTTATAAATTTTAACTCCTATGGCGATACAGTTTAATTTGTTCTCTTTAATGTGATATAAAATGGTTGTTCTAGGAGTAAAACTTGTTAGATTTAAATGTATCACTGATACTTTTATTGGTATACAGTGAAATGTCAAATCGTTAATGTTGTGATTTTTAGAGGCACATAATTCATCATTCCCATAAAATGAGCACTTTATAACTCCTATCATGGCAAAGAATATGTTACTGACAATATAATGTAGTTTTCATATTTAACATTAAATAATATCTTTTTGCTTCCCTGTGATGCTCAAGTTAGGCAAGTTAAAGAAATCACATATTTTGTTCATCCTTAGTTAAATTACATTACATCAGGAACTTAGATAGATACGTCAATCAAAAAGATCCTGATTGCATTTACTTTTTACGGGGATCTAATGTCTTTGACTGTTTTTACGTTTATTTATCGTCGCTACCGGTTGCCCATATGGGCGACGCCTCCTGAAGAGATTAGTCATTTTGGAGGATAGTGCAATGATACAGACAGAGACCCATTCCAGAATCTCTTCTGGTTCTTTTACGTGCACGGTGTAAAGCACCGACACGAGACCTCGTGTTCATTGTGATCTCCGTCACTGTGTCGTGATCATGTTGCTTCTCCCACAGCACAGCCCAACGTTGCCTTTACCGGGATACTGCCATGGACTATGGTTTAGATAAAATGTAAACAGCCCTGTTCATTTCATGAATACATATCACTCCGTGGTCCAGTGTTAGAGCGTCGGATTTTGAATCGAATGGTTCTGGTTTGATACTAGGTCAGACCACGTATGTAATGTCATTGAGCAAGGCACCTCGCACACATTGCTTAGTACTGGTTAACCGATTAGGTCGGCTAAGCCTGCCCAGGAAAACATGTCTACGTCTCCGCAAGGGGTGTAACATTAATGGAACATACATACATACATACATACATACATACATACATACATACATACATACATAATGAAAACCCTGTATACAGTACAGGCCCTTAGCAAGAACGAGAAACTTAACTAATCACCAAATCCCATTCCACGCATATAATAATTATACACATATATGTTGTTAGAACTTGTGGCCCGACAGGTTTGCCATTCTTGAATGTGTCGTGTTTTGTATTCACATGTATATGTAAAACGAATCGAGCAATAAAATATGATTAAACTAAACATTTTGAGCCGACAATGACACGAGAAACATTGCAGTCGCAGATATATAATCGCGCGCAGTGATGAGTCACGAAATAATGGGATCCAGGAAATATATTAATAACTTGTATGTTCAGTGTTCATTTTGTATTAATTTATGTAGAATATATCAATGTACTGCATGCAAACTGTGAACTAATCTCGACCGTTAAATCTTGAGGTGGAACGAACAACAGAGTTCATATTCATTGTTATAATTCTTCATATTAATACTTAAACAATGTCAGAATATAGTGTAAACACGAGCCGCATATACTGCCACTAAAATGAAATTGTGTGTTTTACGTTTATTTATCGTCGCTACCGGTTGCCCATATGAGCGGTGCCTCCTGAAGAGATTTTTGGAGGATAGTGCAATGATACAGACCCATTCCAGAGTCCCATCTGGTTCTTTTACGTGCAAGGTGTACAGCACCGACACGAGACCTCGGTTTAACGTCCCATCTGAAAGACTGTTAATTTTATTCGGGTCAGAATGGGGATCGAACCTGCGATCCCTGGATTACCAGTCCAGCGTGTTACCACTGGACTACCGAACCGTCTGTGAACTTGCCTTAGATGTAGAATGTATATCCTTTTAGAAAAATATAGACAAATTTGGTATCAAAATGTGTGAAATATTGGGTAAATTACTGCCATGTGTGAAGGATTATTTTCTTCACTTAATATGATAGTATAATCCATAATTCTAAAATTTGTATCGAAAAATTAACGCTCAATATAAATATCAAATAAAATCTAATAACAGTGCACAGTGATTTAGTGCGTCAGTATAGTTAATGCAAGAGAAGGTATAGGCGAAACCCGGAAGTAGCTTGGGTCTTTGTATGTTTTATCTGCTTGCGAGGTCACGTATAAACCTTCCGCCCGTGCTGTATTTCAGCGTCAGGAACATCATAAAAGCATACCACAAACCAGTTCAAGTGGTAACACGCTGAACTGGTAATCCAAGTATCGCAGGTTCAATCCCCCGTCTGACCCTAATAAAATTAACAGTCTTTCAGATGGGACGTTAAACCGAGGTCTCGTGTCGGTGCTTTACATCGTGCACGTAAAAGAACCAGAGGAGATTCTGGAATGGGTCTCTGTCTGTATCATTGCACTATCCTCCAAAATCTAAAATAACTAATCTCTTCAGGAGGCGTCGCTCATATGGGCAACCGGTAGCGACGATAAATAAACGTAAAGCACACACACTATAAGCCTTTTGTACCAACAAATGCATGATTTGTGTAAAACCTTCATGCCAATGTTCTAAATGTACATATATAGCTCCCTGGACATAACAACAAGTAATCAGGTGGTAGAATCTAAACATATTATTAAGCAGTCTGTCCAATTGCACAATGACCTACAAATTAGATTTCGACGTGCGTTGCTGGTTCTGGACACCAAATTGATCTCTCCTGGGATATTCACCCTCCTACCTGATGCGACATTAATTATATATATATATATATATATATCAGGAAATACGGAAACAATCAGTATCTTAAATACTCTGCTCTGTGCGTTACGAACGAATGTTTTTAATTAAATGATATATCTATTTTTATATTATAATGTTAGTTTTAACGTGGCCCTGAAAGGAAACCGTTTGTATAATTATACTATATAAATAGAACATTTCCAGCGGATATGGAAGTTCAGTTTTTAATACCATTTTTTATTGTACCTCACAGGCAGAGAGACTTTTAACTTTAAGTTCCTGAGGCTTTCATCTTTAACCTATATTTGGGAATGGGACATGATAATATGCTTTAATAGCCTAATATGTCATAAAGACTCCAACTTTTGTACATTATATACATCTTTATTTTTACTATTTTACTATGTACACTGAACCCTTGTAAATATATAAATGGAGCACATTGTATCCTGGGTTCAGTGAAAGTGTCTGAAGTGCTTATATTTGTTTGCAAAGTATCTTCAGACCACATATTAGGCTGTTGAGAAAACATCAGCAGACAGATCATCTGGGCACACACATTTAAAATTCTAACATAGAATTATAGAACCACAACATTATATATCTACATAATATTATGGTTATATATAGCCTCTTGAACTGATGTGAAATATTCAAGTGTAGATAACAATAAGCTAGAAGTAATGTGTTCATTAAAACATTGTATATTTTAACGATAACGTATGTAATTATTTTAGTCATAGTCATAGTTTGTATTATTAACATGAGTACAGGTTCTTGCGGTCACAAATTTGCTCTGAGCTAGGATTCAAAGACGGATCAATAGTTCTCTTATTTAAAAATGAACTATATTCTCAGAAATAATGAAGTTCGTACGAGACGTACTATTCCGTGGTTACACTTTGGGTAAATGCGTAGATTTACCGGGACTCTGTTCCAATTTCTCAATTGGGAATCTCTAATTTCTACTTTTAAATTTAATAATATAATTATTTTAAATAATTAGGAGGCATATATTTTATGTAATTTCAAAATTCAAAATTGTGTTTAGATAATCTACAGTTCTGGCAATTACTATAATTGTCAATGCCACGTTTTATTTCGCGAGTTTCCCAACTGTAACTAATTGCATATCATGTTATTTATATTGTGTACACACATTGTCATTTATTCCACTTCTACTTACCTATAATTGATTCGTTTATATAAAGTGCACTGTACTGTTGAACATTTTTATTACTGGTCATTATTTAATATGCCTCAGGCTGTGCGATGCATCATATCTTAATGGTTTGTATTGCCTGTGTATTACAACTTTGCAATATACAACTGATTTCAATATCAGCAAGTATCGGGGAAAGGCAGCCCAATCTATCGAGATAATCAAATCAAGCGCAAATTGGACTGATAAACAAGGGAGATAAAACCCGATAGTTATCCATAAAAGCTGGACATGACATGTTTGCCGAATTGCTACATAAAAACTTAAACAAACTTGGTATTAAGTTGGCTTAAATATTGGGTAAATTAGTGTAAAGTGTGAAGGATTATTTTCGTCACTCATGCTAGGAAAATCCATAATTCTCAAATTTGTATCGAAATATTAACGCTCAATAGAAATGTGCATAGTTTTGTGTGTCACTGTCAATATATATAGAAGGGAAAACAGAAACGATACTCAAACATTCATAGCGAGGTTTCAAACAGCAGGGAAAATGTTTCGTTATGTCTAGATTGACTTTGCATAGCCAGAAATGATCCCCAATATTGGTTTACCTTAGGAGATGAACGTTTATAAAAGGTTATGCTTCGTTCATGTCCTGCAATTATTCTGTGTGTGTACTTTATTAATGCTGTCTGTCTGTGATAAAAATACGCTTACACCAATAGCGGTATTGTTCCTTTTATAGTATGTTTAATCAGGATATGTTGGGTTGTATCTACAACAACAACAACATTTACATTTATTCAATGTCAGGCTACAATACAAGGTAACAACATGACATCAATTGTAGCAACATATTATACAAGGGTGTGTACACATGGGGACAGTGATTTTTCATAAAACGAAGTTTCATTTGTTAACTAACGTTGATATGGGAAATGAAAACATAAGTAAACATAAATACTTCGTTTGTACGCCAAAGAATAATTATTTTATTTGGAAAATTTACAACAAACATAGAACAGACTGGTCATGACATGAACAGTTTATAGTTGACCGTTAATAGTATAACGCACGGGAAACCCGGTGTTTACCCGAGACATATAGGAATGTCATTGACTATTATATTAATTGACTAGATATAGTGCGATACATATGTTGACAATAATGTGGATAGTAATGTCCTTCAATAGGTCTAATATTAAAGTGAAATATATCTAGGTTCCTTGTCTAGTTCAAAGTTGTAGCGAAAAAGTAGCGCTCAATATAAAAGTGCACAGTTTTTTTTATAGTGTCAGTATAATTTCACAATTACAACAAAATTCGTGATGGAACATAAGTCTAATAGTCAATGGCAGACTGAGTTACATACATAAAGAACATCATTGTTGATGTATGGGTATTTGAATTGCGTTAATTATATAAGATATATAAGAAAAAATCCCCCGTATGTCTTGAAAAATGTAATCTTCCGACTCGACGAACCATTTGGTTCCCGTTTGAAATTGGCTCCTACACGAACTATCTTCGACTATAATTACTTACTGTAATATGCGTTTAAATAGGTTACTGGTTGTATGTTTTTAATGTGACTTTTCTACAAAATGTCTATTAATATTATAGTAAGCCACAAAACAAGAAGGCCACTGGTTCATGTACATTGATCTTTTGATACATATTGCCACAACTGGAACATTTTCAGGACTTGTCATCTCTGTTCATACTATTAAAACAGTGACAGTACCAATAACGGATTCCATTTGCGATAGGCCCCGAGTTCGCGCCCAGCTATAGCCTTTACGACTGATAGGCATTTAAATTCCACATTGCCTCTTCTCTCTGCCTCGTGGCGATGGATTCCACCAGGAATGATGTCTTGAGAGTGATCATTATAAGTTGTAATAACAAGTTTTGCAATCGAACTAAAATAAATTTGTATAAACTGACGATCCCATTTCCTAAGATATGACAATGCACAACTCACATAACCTTCACTCAAAAATGTTGATTATCTGGATGTGTTCTGGGTTCAAACACAATGGCGTACACATATGGAGCCCCAGATGAAGTTCCAATTGGTTATGATTGGCTGTGTTCGAAACCCGGTTAGCCGCTACATATACAATCGTTTTGAGTGCTTGGTCTTGGCAAGGAAATGGTTGCGTAATTTATCATTAAATGGGCCACGTGTGTGTGCTAGTATTCATTGCGTACGCTTCAATAAACATCAATTTCTTTGAGTGTAGAATGTACAATGTTTGCCGTACAACTCGAAATAACAATCTTCACAATTTCAACATAGATCTCGAAACCCTCCTATCAGGAAATCCGGTCCTATCCGACCAGGAAAACACTCTCATATTCACACATGTACATACCTACATATCTGATAGTAAGTGATTTGAATACTAGTATTAATAACGATTATTGTGACATGAGACATACATTCTCTCCTCTCTTATCTTCGTATCACCTTCTTCTCACTACATTCTTTTTTCTCTCGCTCTCTCACTCACAATCCACTATATTATGATATTTTTTATTAATGTTTAACATGTAGTTATTTTCGCATGTATTCCTAACTCTACAACACAATTGCAAAAGCCAAGCGAAATACATACAATCTTTGCAGAGGAGAAGAATTATATAAGACTCTGTCTTCCATTCTAATCATGTTTCTGTATTCTGATTATGCGTGGTGTATGCATTGTTCAATATGTATTTGGTTGGGAAATAAAATATGTTTAAACTAATAAACATCAGAAAACATGAATTCAACCCAATAATAACTATCTAATTTGATATGATAATATTTTATTGCTCTATCTCTACATGTATATAACAATAACAATCGTATAACCGATACATAATTAGCAAATGGGTTGGGCCACACATTCTGACAACATTAGTGACTGGCCTTCCCCATAGAAACGATTTGAACACTAAATAATGAAAGAGGCGTTATTACGCAATCAAAAGCTTAAACATGTACACATGTTATATAGTATGATTATATGTAGTATTAGTCTTTGACTTTTCCAAAGAAAGGTACTAGTCTGCATAATCCACTATCCAGTTTCCGAAGATGTGCACCCCGAGAACAGGGCTCAAGCAAAAGTGATAACGAGAAAGGATTATGGTTTAGGGAGTTGCTAAATCTATTTTCTTGAGTGTGAAAGTTATATAAAGTACTCATTTAAAACGATTTGATTGCTTGATAAATTTATGTACTGCTGTGAATAGTACAATATTGTTTTCGTATTTCAAAGTATCTCTATCAAATAATAACTATCTAATATTAATGGCTACCTATTTCTTGGCTAGAATCCGATATTTAGCGAGTATCACACCTATGCATACCTATCTCATCTGCCAATGTAATATGTCTATTGCAAATTGCGTCATAATGCGTATAATGTTCAATTACGAACTGCATCGTTAGTACGAATTGCGTCATTATTCCGAATTAAACGATATTACGAATTGCGTCCTTATTGTAAATTACATCGTTGTTAGAAATTGTGTCGTTTATTCCGAATTTCGTTATCACAAATTTCGTGTTTAGTATGTCATGTCATAGCAACAGCATATGCAATTAATTACAGCTAAGTACGAACACTGGCATTTAACGAACACCGCTTCAAACGAAAACTTTAATCAATCACGTGATGGCAGGATCTAGATTCTAAGCTCGTACTGAAGTATAAATCAGGAAGTAATGGAACATATTAAAATGTTAGACGTTAAGCTCACATGTGCATTGTGTAATCGCTAACAAAATCAATCATTTTATACAGCTACCTAACAACATGGGCCAAGAAAACCATCTTATGTATAAAAACATTTGATAGATTAATTAAAATTGAATCTGATCTACATAAACTTATCTTAATATAGATATGCTGAGATAATTCATAATTAGTATCTCTCAAAAACCTCTCACATTGGAAATAATTTGATTTATTAATCTACATGTATATTGACTATCATTCTAACATTCTAACATTCTACATATATTTATGATTGTCTTCTTTTCTTCATTGCATGCAAATATATATTATAATATTATGATGTCGAGTTATGTAATTCTTAAGTGCAATATACGATGTGTTCTGTTATATTCATATATTCCTATTCAGTAAGGAGAAATGATACTGTATATACAAACCAACTTCTACTAAGTATGTGTGGCCTAATTGTATGTAATATGGACGTCATATTGTACGATAAAATCTAGATTATTAATTATTAATCTATAGTCCATTTCATAGTTTTATTTATATTAGCTGGTAAATTGTATTTATACAACGTACAGCTATGTACAATGTATTTATATTAGCTGATAAATCGCATTTATTCAACGTACAGCTATGTACAATGTATTTATATTAGCTGATAAATCGTATTTATACAACGTACAGGTATGTACAATGTATTTATATAAGCTAGTAAATCGTATTTATACAACGTACAGCTATGTACAATGTATTTATATTAGCTGATAAATCGCATTTATTCAACGTACAGGTATGTACAATGTATTTATATTAGCTGATAAATCGTATTTATACAACGTACAGCTATGTACAATGTATTTATATTAGCTGATAAATCGTATTTATACAACGTACAGCTATGTACAATGTATTTATATTAGCTGATAAATCGTATTTATACAACGTACATGTATGTACAATATATTTATATAAGCTAGTAAATCGCATTTATTCAACGTACAGCTATGTACAATGTATTTATATTAGCTAGTAAATCGTATGTATACAACGTACAGGTATGTACAATGTATTTATATTCATACCTTGTGTAGACACCATACAATTTTCTCGTGGAATTAATATTATATCATAATATACGTACTATGTAGAATGTTCCACCTTTTCTATATTTTCATTTGTGTTTGTGACATTAAACTGTATTGTTTTTTGTCAATAAATCATTGAATTGAAATGGTTTTGAGCTGAATACATTAAATGTACGTTTAATAATCGTAATATAAAACAATTCTGCTAACACTGATTTACACACATTCAGTTAGTTCGCTATTGTGATTGCCTAAGCAGATGGTACTGGATACAATAAAGCCATAGTTTGAACGAACCCATTGTCAATTTAGCTAAAATATATTTATTTAGCAACACGTAAAAGAAATGATATTACACTAAATACCAGTTATATCGTTAAACAACAATATATTTCGTATATGTTATTGCTATGCTTACTCGCACCTTATATAATATCATGCTTTTCTGTAAACTTTGTATGTGACCGCCAATCATTTTTCTTGGCGATCGACATGTACATGTTTATGGCAAAAACACTTTGACTTCACTTGAAATTGATAAGTCATTCGGGAAAGCTGGCGTGTGTGTTTTACGTTTATTTATCGTCGCTACCGGTTGCCCATATGAGTGACGCCTCCTGAAGAGATTTGTCATTTTAGATTGTTGGAGGATAGTGGATGATACTGACAGATACCCATTCCAGAGTCTCCTCTAGTTCATGTACGTGCACGGTGTAAAGCATCGACACGAGACCTCGGTTGAACGTCCCATCTGAAAGACTGTTACTTTCATTAGGGTCAGACGGGGGATCGAACGTGCGATCCCTGGATTACCAGTCCAGCGTGTTACCACTGGACTACAGCTCCGTATGTGGAAAGCTGGCAAACTACCAATGATACTAATATGTATACGTTGTGCTATTTTTAGGAATTATTTAAATTGCGAGCACGTAAATAGAATGCGGGTGGCTGTGAATAAAGGTTGTATATACGTAAATATGCGGAGGTACATCCGAGGTCGAATGTAGTCCTGATAACTAATATAGTTTTCTTTTTGGTAAAAATGCATTTTATGATAGGCAGTGTATAGTTTGTTTTGTTATTTTGGAGAAATTATGTGACTTGAGAATATTTCAGACTAGTTCGTGTATGTAGACAAACTGTGATATAAGAAGTCAGGCAATTGCAAACTGAACGTGGGGTATACTGTACTATTTGGAGTAAGAATACACAGTGACGTCATTCACAGGTAAAAAGTGTCAATGTTTGCAATTGCATTTGTAATATTTTGGCTGTTTTTCAGTGTGATTTAGAGTACCTTTTCACAGTGGACGTGGTATCAGAAGAAATGTAAGATTGGAAATATAAATGAACAGACTGTATGTTTTTAGTTTTTACTATGTTTTTAATAGGCAATGTATTTGTTGTTAGCCTAAAGCCGAACGGTGTTCGTCTAAATTCGGGATCATTTTATCTATAAAAAAATGACTAGAATAGTAAAACAAAAAATGTTCGAACACATTTAAAATGTCTTTGACTTCATTTCTTTACTTGGGTAATAATGGTTTTATGATGAGTCATCACATGATAGCAACATTCTTAGAAATTGTGATAGTAATTTTGAACATGAATATATCGACTATTTCATGTAATTCTACAGAGCTAGCCATTTCAACAGTCAACTTTATCCAATAGCTTGCATATTAGTCGCGCTGTCGAAAAACCAACATTCCGGACAAGGAAATGCATTGCTCGCACGCCTACTGGCCAAGACACATGTTTCCATCTACTTCCGGCGATTCGGAATTCCGTTATCCTTAGATCCACGTGCCATATTTTATCTCTCACGTGATCATCACATGATGTAGTGATATTGGTGTTTTTAATAATGATAGCGTCTCGGAATCATTCGCTTTGCTAAACGCAAATGCAGAAATGTATTTTTAATATACAAAAACTAACACATTTGAATCGAGAACATACCGTCTATTTGTCTATTGATCTATTTCATACATACGCACGTTCATGAATCGGTTAGAAGTACATTATCAATTAGTTCATCCAACAGATTCATTAGAGTGTCCGCTTGTGATAGACGCTCTCATAGTAACACGGGCGTATTTAATATATATAATTACCTGTCTAGAAATAGGCAGTTACATATATGTAGAACTGTTGTTGAGTCTGAAGCTCATGTATTAATAAACTGTTCTTTATACATTGATCTTAGGGTCATACTGTTTGATGGCGCATTAAGCGTAGAACCCAATTTTCTGAATTTGTCAGAGTGTGAAAATCTTTTCACTACTACCTCACTTATTATAAATTGTGCCAAATCCTGCTTTCATATTCTTAACAGACGCAAATCTTATCTTTGTAAATAATGCTATAATTCTTTTATATATTTCATTTCATATCCATTTTCGTTTACAGTTTTCCAAGAAGTAGCTGCTAATCAGTTCACCTACAGTCTGACTGGGGTGATATATGATATTGTAAAACATATTTTAAGATGTGCGTTAGTGCTTATTTTCTCTACTCAGTGTTTTAATATTATTTTCATTTAACACATTTTTAATGTAAAGATTAGCAACTACTCCTTGGCTTTTATATTGTAGATACAAGTATATGTCAATGACGATGTCTATATATTGAGTTTTAGTCTCTTATAATTCATATATTGAATGGCAATGCATATTATTTTATTGTGTATCATATTGTGATTTGTGAATGTATTATGTGATATACATTGATGAGACGATAATAATTAATTAAAGCTGAAACATGTACCCAGTTTACAAGATATAATATATGTAGTATTAGTCTTTGACTTTTTCAAGAAATGTATGCACTAGTCTGCACAATCCACTGATTGCGGATATATATATAAATCTAATGATACAACGAGTCAGCACAAACCCAAAACAGAGTGCCCAATGGTGTTCCATAGCACACACCCACAACAGAGTGCTCAATGGTGTTCCATAGCACACACCCACAACAGAGTGATTAATGGTGTTCCATAGCACACACCCACAACAGAGTGATTAATGGTGTTCCATAGCACACACCCACAACAGAGTGATTAATGGTGTTCCAGAGCACAAACCCAAAACAGAGTGATTAATGGTGTTCCAGAGAACAAACCCAAAACAGAGTGATTAATGGTGTTCCATAGCACACACCCACAACAGAGTGCTCAATGGTGTTCCAGAGCACAAACCCAAAACAGAGTGCTCAATGGTGTTCCAGAGCACAAACCCAAAACAGAGTGTTCAATGGTGTTCCAGAGCACAAACCCAAAACAGAGTGCTCAATGGTGTTCCAGAGCACAAACCCAAAACAGAGTGCCCAATGGTGTTCCAGAGCACAAACACAAAACAGAGTGCTCAATGGTGTTCCAGAGCACAAACCCAAAACAGAGTGCTCAATGGTGTTCCAGAGCACAAACCCAAAACAGAGTGCTCAATGGTGTTCCAGAGCACAAACACAAAACAGAGTGCTCAATGGTGTTCCAGAGCACAAACCCAAAACAGAGTGATTAATGGTGTTCCATAGCACACACCCACAACAGAGTACTCAATGGTGTTCCAGAGCACCAACACAAAACAGAGTGCCCAATGGTGTTCCAGAGCACACACCCACAACAGAGTGCTCAATGGTGTTCCATAGCACACACCCACAACAGAGTGCTCAATGGTGTTCCAGAGCACCAGCACCAAACAGAGTGCTCAATGGTGTTCCAGAGCACAAACACAAAACAGAGTGCTCAATGGTGTTCCAGAGCACAAACCCAAAACAGAGTGTTCAATGGTGTTCCAGAACACAAACCCAAAACAGAGTGATCAATGATGTTCCATAGCACAAACACAAAACAGAGTGCTCAATGGTGTTCCAGAGCACAAACCCAAAACAGAGTGTTCAATGGTGTTCCAGAGCACAAACCCAAAACAGAGTGCTCAATGGTGTTCCAGAGCACAAACACAAAACAGAGTGTTCAATGGTGTTCCAGAGCACAAACCCAAAACAGAGTGATAATGGTGTTCCATAGCACACACCCACAACAGAGTGTCAATGGTGTTCCAGAGCACAACACAAACAGAGTGCTCAATGGTGTTCCAGAGCACAACACAAAACAGAGTGCTCAATGGTGTTCCAGAGCAGAATGATGAATCAACACAAAACAGAGTGCTCAATGGTGTTCCAGAGCAAATATATATGTTGGTGAATGATGAATCAACACAAAACAGAGTGCGCAATGGTGTCCAGAGCAAATATATATGTTGGTGAATGGTGCATCAACACATAAAATGTTTACTGATCAGTTTACTCAGAGTATATTTTAAAGATTACACCCATTTGCGATATCTGCCGATTTAATGAAATCAACGAAACAGAGATGAGTCCAGCAGAATTGTTCTCCTCAGATTCAAAGATTAAACGAGATTGCCCTGGCCAGTAGGAGTACAGGAAACAGCACCCATCAGTATGTACTGGGTGTGGGACAAGGATATTCCACACGAGCGTTCAGAATATGACGTCAGAAATTAGGCAGTGCCGAGATACTCTTAATCTTGAATCGTGTGTGTGTTTTACGTTTATTTATCGTCGCTACCGGTTATCCATATGAGCAACGCCATTCCAGAGTATCCTATGGTTGTTTTACATGCAAGGTGTAAAGCACCGACATTAGACCTCTGTTGAAAGTCCCATCTGAAAGACCGTTAATTTTAGGTCAGACGCGGAATTGAACCTTCGATCCCTGGATTACCAGTCCAACGTGTTAACCATTGGAGTACAGATCCGTCTGTTATATTGAATCGCAGTAATAAGAGGAATGAACATTGAAGCATTATTATCGCACGTGGTGTTAGACACGAGTGATAATAATAGCTTTCTATGTTCATGAGTGAAATATTGTTCGATCCTTCACAGGCACAAACATAAATATTCTTTTTATTTAAGGCTGAAAAGTGTTTTTAAGATAGAAAACGATGCAACCGTGTGCTAAATGGAAATATAACGTCGTGCTTAAACGACAATCAATGACGTCATAAAGGACGTCATGAGTAGCCACTCAGACCGCTCGAGTCCACAACTGTTCGCATTGACAACATTTTAACATGTAGGGGCTAGATACCACACATCCAAAGCAGTGAGGAATAAATTGTGTTACTTTCAACCAGTAGAATATCACATTTTAGTTCACGTATGGTCAGCTCTAAGCGATAGCGGCTTTACTGTAATAAGAGTTGAGAAAAGAAGGTCTAAAACACGTCTAAAACACGTTTCGTAGTGTTCTTGTTAAATAAATCTATGTCATCTGGACGTAAACGAGATTCACTAACATTATTTGATAGTCGAATAAAATCAACAAGCACAATATTATGGTACAGTATCATTTTTTCGGCACACAAAATGCATGCCAATTGAACGAATGTAATAACACATCGTTGGAAATAGCTTTTCTTTAATGCTTTCCAATGAATTATTGAGTTTTCTCAATGGAAGTAATCTCCATCTTCAACTGTCAAACAGTGACAGATGGCATTTTCTCTGTCACTGTTTGAGTTCCGTATTCCTCCGCGGTTGGATGTGCTCTGTCACTGTTTGAGTTCCGTATTCCTCCGCGGTTGGATGTACTCTGTCACTGCTTGAGTTCCGTATTCCACCGCGGTTGGATGTGCTCTGTCACTGCTTGAGTTCCGTATTCCTCCGCGGTTGGATGTGCTCTGTCACTGTTTGAGTTCCGTATTCCTCCGCGGTTGGATACATGTACGTTTGTAATTTGCCTAGTTTCTGACACTCATGAACAGTTTATTATAAAGTAATATATTTTATTGAATTGATTTTGTTTGTGGTTTTTAATTTTGGCAGCAAACAGAAACTAACTTGAAAATTATACCGGAACTATTTCTTATTACGGACGTTCAGACTAACAAAAGTTGTTGGGTGGTTGTGTAATGTTAGTGAAACGAGGCTCACGACAGGGGCAGTTAAAATGAATTGATTATGCAAATATTAGATTATTAAAAATCATTGGAAATCATAACAAAAATTATTAGTGCTTATGGTACTAACGCCACACCTGGAAATGCAAATGTCGGTGCTCATTCGATGACATAAAATCCTATCTTACAATTAGTCTATTAAACACAAATATCCTCTATATTTTCAACAATTATGATTTAAATGTTCCAGTCGACACAAAAATGACATTTTTATTCTGTTTACAAAGAACGCATAGCAAGAACGCGCCGCTGCACATATATATGTCATTTATCATGCTGCACGACACAGTTTATCATGCTGCACGACACAGTTTATCATGCTGCACGATACAAGTTATCATGCTGCACGACACAGTTTATCATGCTGCACGATACAGTTTATCATGCTGCACGACACAGTTTATCATGCTGCACGATACAGTTTATCATGCTGCACGATACAGTTTATCATGCTGCACGATACAGTTTATCATGCTGCACGATATAGTTTATTATGTTGCACGACACAGTTTATCATTTAGTATACTGGATAGAGGAGTTGCCTATAGATCCAGAGGACCGAATTTTTAAATATGAAAATGTTCTCACTTCGAGGTGGGATATATTCCATATTCACTCAAAACAAACAAATTTTCTTTTTATTTTATGATAATTGGTGAAAAACAAACACAAAATGAAGAAATTAAAATAGCTGGCCGCCGTGTTTTTGCGCGGATGAATACATTAACGACTATACGTCGTGAGTCGAAAGAAACACAAATCTGCCGCCATCTTGAATTTAAAGTTGAATTGAGGAAAAATACATGAACAATCGCCAATCGCCAGCCTCGCCAATGGCTACAATATTGCAAAATTGGCTAATAAAAACTCAGTTTAATGGCTACAATATTGCAAAATTGGCTAATAAAAACTCAGTTTGGCGAAAATTATAAAAACGGCGAAAATCTGTAAAATATCCGAAAAGTGGAAATTCCCCCGAGACTATTACAAAAAAATTGTGGAAAATTTACTGGGGCAAGGTGAAATCGTGTCGCGCGTGACTAATATCTCGGACTGGAGAATCATACAAGCGTGTTGTTTGTTTATTTAATGGGGCGTAATGTTTGATTAGTGTGCAAACACGGGACACACTATGAATGCTTATTATATTGAGCAGGTGATAATTAAGAGCAGGGCATTACATTGTTGCCCAAATCCTTTGTAGACGATAATTATGCTACCAAATTGAAAAGCTTTACACGACAGAACAGAACAGAACATCTCTTTTATTTCACTCAATACATGTACAGAACATGCAAATATGAGGTATTTACAATAAACAAGACATACAAACGACTGTTAGACGCACACTTGTTTGGGTGCATGGTGCCTGTGGTTAGACGTAAGTGTGTCGGCAACTTTTGTTTTGTTTTTGTTGTCGTTAATTGGCTAAATTGGCTAAAGGAAACGCAGAGTGGGCTACAAAAAATTAAGAGCCAGAGAAGGCCTTAATTTAATTTGGATTTATTGTTTCAATTTACAGTGACAAAATTCGAGACATTGTCAGTTGTATTTCGCTTTTGATTTGTTTCATAACAAAAACAATAATACAGGTAAATAGTGTCATTGAAGCCAGGTAAACGGTGCAAGTTTGTGAAAAAAACAACATCGGATGATAAAATTATTTTACATTCCTCAATATTGTTAGATTCCATTTTTTATTTATTTAAATTTTGTTACAGCTATTAATTGTTTATATATTATTATTCAATAGCAGACGGTTGATTTGTTGTTTGTTGTTGTTGTTGTTGTCTAAGCATTTAAAGGGAGAGTAATAGTGCAAGAATAGTGTATTGGGAAGGGAGATAATAAAAAAGTAGTCCGGCAGTGAGATATAATCCATATCTCACCGATGAGATATGGATTATATCTCACTGATAGAACACTGTATTTCATCAATTAGCATAAAATAAATAATTATATCAATATAACATTATTGAATTTCATACTGCAATATCTGTTCACGGATTTCACAATTCTGCTTGGATATTTATAATTTTAAAAAATGTACAATATTCGGTTGGGACTCAAACTCTTATAAAAATTACCAAACTAACCTAATTTCTGTTTTACGCGTAAACGTCATCTTCTTCAAATGATTATTGAGATTGATACTGTACCCGACACTGGTAAATCCAATGTGCATAGATTACACCTAGCAGTTTTCTTATTCTCAGAGCGAGTCAAGCATTTCCAAAGTGTGACTGAGCAGGTGGCATTTTTGATGACAATATAATATTTTTTTCCGAATATTCGATTACGGGAACAGTATTCGAATATTCGGGCGTTCGTTCGGATATTCGAATAGTTGTTGCCATCCATACTTTTTATATACATGTGCATGTATATACGGAATCTCGATTGACAGGTTCAGCGTGGATCTTCACTGCCTGCCCATACCTGCCATCCTAGAGGCCATGTAAAGGTTTCTCGCCAGTATTATTGTTATCTAAAACACTGTCATGACGTCATACCCTTGTACTTGTAGTCCAATATTATTAATATTGGACTGCTATCAAACGGCTAGAGTATTATATTAAATCCCACGCGTAAATATACGAAATTAACAATTTTATTTAGATATTGTTATATAATATATGTACTGATTTTCATGTAATATTATCTATTCCTGAACTGTTCATAAATTGTTAAAACCTTGATGAGATAGCGTCATGTTTATCGCAATGTGGGATACTGCACAGTTGAAGATGTTGTAAGAATTTGTACATGCATTTCCTTTGATGCTGATTAAGCGTGATACTATAAACCACCATTGTCATACAGATACATGAGATGTATTTATAAACCACCATTGCATACAGATACATGAGATGTATTTATAAACCACCATTGATATACAGATACATGAGATGTATTTATAAACCACCATTGACATACAGATACACGAGATGTATTTATAAACCACCATTGACATACAGATAAATGAGATGTATTTATAAACCACCATTGACATACAGATACATGAGATGTATTTATAAACCACCATTGACATACAGATACACGAGATGTATTTATAAACCACCATTGACATACAGATACATGAGATGTATTTATAAACCACCATTGACATACAGATACATGAGATGTATTTATAAACCACCATTGACATACAGATACATGAGATGTATTTATAAACCACCATTGACATACAGATACATGAGATGTATTTATAAACCACCATTGACATACAGATACATGAGATGTATTTATAAACCACCATTGACATACAGATACATGAGATGTATTTATAAACCACCATTGACATACAGATAAATGAGATGTATTTATAAACCACCATTGACATACAGATAAATGAGATGTATTTATAAACCACCATTGACATACAGATAAATGAGATGTATTTATAAACCACCATTGACATACAGATAAATGAGATGTATTTATAAACCACCATTGACATACAGATAAATGAGATGTATTTATAAACCACCATTGACATACAGATAAATGAGATGTATTTATAAACCACCATTGACATACAGATACATGAGATGTATTTATAAACCACCATTGACATACAGATAAATGAGATGTATTTATAAACCACCATTGCATACAGATAAATGAGATGTATTTATAAACCACCATTGCATACAGATAAATGAGATGTATTTATAAACCACCATTGACATACAGATAAATGAGATGTATTTATAAACCACCATTGACATACAGATAAATGAGATGTATTTATAAACCACCATTGACATACAGATAAATGAGATGTATTTATAAACCACCATTGACATACAGATAAATGAGATGTATTTATAAACCACCATTGACATACAGATAAATGAGATGTATTTATAAACCACCATTGACATACAGATACATGAGATGTATTTATAAACCACCATTGACATACAGATACATGAGATGTATTTATAAACCACCATTGACATACAGATACATGAGATGTATTTATAAACCACCATTGACATACAGATAAATGAGATGTATTTATAAACCACCATTGACATACAGATAAATGAGATGTATTTATAAACCACCATTGACATACAGATACATGAGATGTATTTATAAACCACCATTGACATACAGATAAATGAGATGTATTTATAAACCACCATTGACATACAGATAAATGAGATGTATTTATAAACCACCATTGACATACAGATAAATGAGATGTATTTATAATGATCAACAGATAAATGAAATGTATTTATAATGATCAACAGATAAATGAATGTATTTATAATGATCAACAGATAATGAATGTATTTATAATGATCAACAGATAAATGAAATGTATTTATAATGATCAACAGATAAATGAAATGTATTTATAATGATCAACAGATAAATGAAATGTATTTATAATGATCAACAGATAAATGAAATGTATTTATAATGATCAACAGATAAATGAAATGTATTTATAATGATCAACAGATAAATGAAATGTATTTATAATGATCAACAGATAAATGAAATGTATTTATAATGATCAACAGATAAATGAAATGTATTTATAATGATCAACAACTATTAGTGTACCTGTAATTGTTTAGTATTAAAAAACTGTTGTATGTATAAATGTATACATGTACCATGGACTCATGAGTTTATGACCTTTTGTTCAATAAAATGTATCTATCTATAAGTGTGTGTTTTAAGTAAACCTTTTACATATTGGATCGTTTTCGGCTTATATCCTATACATAGATCCGTCCCTGAGAAATAGGAGACGGATAAAGTGATCTGGACGCCATTCCATACTCTTCTCTGGTTTCCTCGCACACTAATGACCACATGTACGCTTTCATCTGCGCCAACGAGAGTGATTGATATAAGTTGTTAGACCTTGTTTGGCAATCGTTGTAAAATAAATAAAGTTGAAACTTTTTATTTTATTTTAAATTTCTATATTTCTGTTGCACAGCTTAAAGCAGCATTACATCGTATGAAATAAAAGATATTTGAAAAATTAAATTTTTACACATTCTAACATTATACTTTGTTTGCTTATGTTCATTTGGTAAACAGTGTTTATTTGCGATAAAACAAACTCAAAACCGAAAGTAGGACTTTCCGAGTCGATTGGTCACGCACTTGTTTACAACCGGAACGCATCGTCCGCACTTGTTTACATTCGGAATGCATCGTCCCCATTTGTCCCACGTTGTCTTTTTTAATTAAATTACTTGATACGTTGATTCATACCTCTGTTAGCTAAGTCTTTTAGTGACATTTCTACATCCCCGAGAGGGGGTCGACATTAGAGGAAGATAGATAGATAGTATTTCATGTTCAAACTATATACATTGTTTTCTACATCCTCTGTTGTTTCACGCATGTGCGCTGTGCGTGTTTGTATTTCGTGTGTTGATAAACAAATTCGCGTATACGACGGTTTAAATTTATTGGAATTTTATCGTTTCTGAGCGACTATTTCGATTTTTGTAAACACACACATATTAGTATTTATATTTTACACAAAACATCCTTTATTACGATGTAATGCTGCTATGTTAAGATTCTATGAATACCGGTTGATAGTGTGCGTGTTCTTGTATTTACTACATGTATATCTTTCAGAGCGACTTAGTTTATTCATATTGTATTTGCATACTCACGCCAAAGCAAATAAAAACAACATGGGTTGGACAAAGAGTTCTAAGAACATTAGTAAAACGTCCCTCGCCGGGAGGAATATTTGAATAATTGACAAACATGTCTTGATGAATAAGCAAACACATTGTTTGAAGAAGGAAATGGAATCATGATTCCGTCCTAATAATTAGTGACGGGAAATGAATGGAGAAACATGGAACTGTAAAACAAATAGAGAAGTAGTTAGTTTATACAAATTTATTTTAGCTCGATTGCGAAACACGTTCTTACAACTTATATTAGTCGCTCTCGAGACATCATTCCTACTGGAATCCATCGCCACGAGGTAGAAAGAAGAGGCAACGTGGAATTGAAATGCATTGATTAAGGGCACAATCGTAACGGCTCCAATGGAGCTCGAACTCCGGACCTTTCGCACCTAAAACGAACGCGCTACCACTGAGCTATCACTTGATAAGTGAACTTTGAGAGACGTACTTGCTGTGTTTTCCATTCCCCCTTGTCATCATGAAATGGACAGTATACTAATGGTCTACCGTCCATTTTGAAGTTTCTGTTCATGGTACATGTAGTGTCATTGCAGCGAGACTCATATAATGAATCGCGAAAACATCATTGTATGCGTATACTTATGGCGGGGCAGAACATTATATTAAAAATTTAAAATCCCATATTTTCCTTGAACGTGCTACGTATCTGACCATGACTTGATATTTTGTTTCTATAAACAAAGGACAAATCTACCGTTGTTAATTCTGCATGGCACCACGGCTACGGTTGATGTATTTTTCTATAGAACTTATTTATTTAACAACATTACATTGGAATTGAACACAGATATTGTGAGGATTTTGTAGTGTTAATAACCAGCCATACAGGAAATACGGATGCTGGTGGAATATTTATCGAAGATATTCTACAGGGGCGTATTTTGTAAAGCCATCAGCCAAATAACAGACATGTCACAAAATACAAAATAACACATGTTGTACATGTGTTCGTTTATAGCAACATTACATGGGTCATGTTAGAATGGAAATAATATTTGTATTGCCGTTGTTTATCAACTAATAAACCACTGTTTGTTATCGAGCGCTTAGGAATTAAACGAGGGCTGCTGTATTACATGTCACATCTGGCCCACTATGAAGCAAATTACAACTTTTTGTAGTTGTATACAATGTTACTAAGTTTATTAAATACTACTATTTCCCATGACGTTTCAATGTACATTTGACACGTATTCTGGTACATTTGACGTCAGGTAATATTAGTGACCATCGTGGTACTTCATTTATACTAAATTCGATCGACCAGCTTCAGTTCCATACAACTGACGCTTGTGGAATTATAAAAGAGCAAATTTTATTAAACTTAATGAACATACAGACAGACCTGTAGTCAAGCGGTAACACGCTGGACTGGTAATCCATGGATCGCAGGTTCGATCCCACGTCTGACCCTAAGGAAATTAACAGTCTTTCAGATGGGACTTTAAACCGAGGTCTCGTGTCGGTGCTTTACACCGTGCACGTAAAAGAACCAGAGGAGACTCTGGAATGGGTCTCTGTCTGTATCATTGCACTACCCTAAACAATCTAAAATGATTAATCTCTTCAGGAGGCCTCGCCCATATGGGCAACCGGTAGCGACGATAAATACACGTAAACCACACACACGTCCCTCGTGCGACTGTGGTTTCCACACTGAAGAAGCTGTACACTACTTGTTTAATTGGTATCTATTTCGTGCTCAAAGACTTCAATTATTTACAGCAACAATGTCATATCATCCCCTGAGCACAAATAGCACAACTCCTTAATGGAAAGGATGATTATTCGGCAGATGAAAACAGATTATTATTTTCAGAATTTCAATCATTCATAAAACACGCTAACATATTCACATAGACACAAACAAGCAGAAAGTATTGCACTTTATCTGAGGGTTAACCACTATGACTAAATGTATATGGATGTTTGTCGCAAGATGGCTGATGACTGCAGGAAACGGGACTCGATCACAGGGCATTGTATATAGGAGAATCCCGCTTTTCTTATTCTCTCGATCACGACCCCTTCTCTTTCTCCCTCCCTGTCAAACCTTTTCTAATTCTTTATTATTTTGTTTTAACAAGTTTACATTTTTCGAAATTAAATGATTTTGTGCTTCTATAGTTATGCTTGAAGTCATTGGTCGCTGTTTCTTTTCATTTACTATCTTGTCGAGAAGGGCCTTAACTAGTGTTGCTAGAACGTGTGGCCCGACCCGTTTGTCTCTCTTTGATTTGTCATGCTTTGTATTCACAGGTATATATGTAAAACGAGGCGAGCAATAACATATGATTAAACAATAAGCACGCATATTGTAACAAGCAAACTTGTTAACTCTTGACTTAAAATGTACGACCAGTATGTCAATTTTATTAAATGAACGCTATGAAAGCTATACATTTCTATAATACAAAGCATTAGTTACTAGTACATTATCAAAACAACGGTTAAGCAAAGCATTTGGCACATGCAGTAGATACATTTGGCAGTAGGTAAAAGCGAATATAAATGAATTAACATGATATAGGAGTAAGGACTAAAGCAATTAGATGACTGAAACTCTGAATCATTTTTGTAAATTTACACATGGAGTGCCAACAGACGCAAATGTCGAATGTTTTAAAAATAGACTGCATCAATATCGTAAAATCAAATATGTAAAGATCAGACGGTGTTATTGATATAGTGCTCTGGGATTGGTTGAAAAAGTGTAGGGACGCCCTTAAGAGTTATTGATACATGAACTGATTGGCTGAGTAGGTATTGTCACAAATAGTGAAAATGACTTCTAAATATTAAAATACAATATATGAGCTGCATGTTGGCTATTTGGTGACAAATAAACAGCATATTATAAATGCAGGTGTCAGTGCACCACCAAATTACCTTCAGAGTAGGGGGTGGCAGCCTTTAGTGGGGGAAAAACCGCAATCGGTCAACCCCATTCAAATTTGACATTTTCCTGTGGCTCAAATGTCAGTCTGTTGAAAAATACTTTCTTTTGTGTCAAACTATTTTTGGGGAAAATATAATGGCACTGTGTGCTATAATGGTGGCCTATGGAAATTGCAATAAACCTAAACCTGACCTAAACAACATTAACCCGTCTGCAATAGTGAAATCACATGATAAACAGACTGTTTCAGACACATATTTAGTGGTTGTTACGTGGCTAGTTTCATATCAGCATAGGTATTAACCTGAGGAAACTTGATAGGTAACTCGGTATCAAGTTACCGAGGGTCGATACCTAGTCTGATATGAAACTAGCCACATAATTTCTTTACATCTTTATTACTTTAATATGATTTTGAACATTTCTCAATCGAAATCATGTTCCCCGTTATCCATTAATCAGAAATAAATCATAATTACTGAATTAGATATACGATAACGATTGCAATATTACCACGAAACTACAAACATCTGTTATCTGTCAAATTTGACACGCTGATACTCTAGGAGAAGTAATAAAAACTAGCATCGAGTGCGAATACGTTTTTTACTCATGAACTAGATAAGATATGGCTTTGTCTGGTTTGATGCTGGCTCGTGACCGTATCAAACCAGCAAACGTAAGATCAAACTGGAAAATACAACGCATCAACCTGGGTGGTAGATAGTATTGTGGCAAAAAAAAGCAAAACTTCATATCTAAGTAATAATACTAGACAGTCATTGGATATATTAAAAATTGTGACGATATTGTCTCCAGATTTAGATTCACAACCAACCATTAAACAGAGGTATTTCGTAAACAATAAAAGAATTCTCAGGAAACGAAAGGACCACATACCTTGAAATATCAATATTGTCACTATCACTTATTGTTGGATGCATCTCCAGATCGAGAGAAAAACTTTTCCTGCCACGGTCCTGGTTCCGCGCTTATGACAACCATCTCCTTACTTCCACCTCAATATCTCCTTATTGGCCTGCTTGGTGGTAGGATGTTTCTGAAGACATCCTAGTGAAAACAAATTTCAATCCAACATTACAAGACAATAATAAACTGTTAATAGTTTAAGATGAGCATGAAATTACAATGTACACTTAATCACTTATACAACTATAACTAGTTTTGTATTTGCTAACCATATATAACCATTAACAGTACATAAACACATATAAACACAATATCAAAGCAATAAACACATATATAACACATATATAACACATATATAACACATATATAACACATATATAACACATATATAACACATATATAACACATATATAACACATATATAACACATATATAACACATATATAACACATATGAAAACTAAACCCCGAGATCATACCTACGAATATAAATTATAGTTATTATAAACCATCAAGGATTTTTACTAGAACTGTATTTACGTTGGTAAATAAACAGTTCCAAACTTAGAAATCAGAATTCAATCAATCTAAATCAAATGTAGGCCTGCTACACAATATTCTGACCATTTGTGTTTGAATGTAAGTAAAATAAAATATTTCTGAGAATAAAATTACAATGAGTGTGTTGTTTGTTTGTTTGTTCGGGCTTTACGCCTTCATCAGCACCATTGTGGACTATATCGCTGGCGGACAGTTCACCTAGCAACGCCTTTCCTGGGCAGGCTCCCGTGGTTAAACAGTACTTGGTGCACGGTTATCCAACCTTCGTATGAAACTGCCAATTGTTTCATATACGGGGCTCAAACCCGTGACCATCAACGATGATAGGTTACAGTAGTATGCAAGTCTACGACCGTAACCACTCGACAACGAAGACGGACCTTTTAACAAAGTGTACACTCATAATGCAGTGATCATTTTGGGTCGTGATTCCGTGAATAGTTCGAATTAAAATCGTAGATTGCAAAATGGGAACAATAATCGAGCCGTCGAAATTCTTGCCGTTACACATGTTGACGTTCAGCTTGAAATTATAAGGATATTGATGAACTAGTAGTGGATTAACGACATCATGAAAGCGATTATTTGCATGAATACACAGAGCAGAGTAAGCACCTAATGACCGAGATTGTAAGTGGAAATCGTGATAGCGCTGTGGATCAGCGTTCGCTTCAGGTGCGAAAGGTCCGGAGTTCGAGCCCCGCTGGAGCCGTTACGATTGTGCCCTTAGGCAAGGCATTTAAATTCCACGTTGCCTCTTCTCCCTCGATGGATTCCTTCAGGAATGAGGTCTCGCGAGTGATTAATATAAGTTGTAATAACTTGTTTCGCAATCGAGATTGTAGAGCAACACTGAAACGATAGGGACAACGTCCTCTTGATATATATTTTAAAAGCATAAACAGAACGTGCCGTGATCACCGCTGGCTTGGCTGAAATGGCTTCGGCACAAGCAAGACAAAGTGTACTGTTTGATATGTATGAGGTGGAATGTTAAAAATACAATGGCCATTGGTACATCTAATTTCAAAAGTAAAATTATCCAGATGTGTATATAATCTGGTAACCATAGAGCTGCTGTATAATTTGTGTTATTTGTTGCTTCATTAAGGAGCTCGTGAAGATGTTAAAAATCTCCATCAATTTTTGTCAAATGTTAGAAAAAACCCATGTGTCCTGTCCAATATTATCCCTGTAATGGATATATATACTACAAAAACATGTCCCCACACAATACTATAGCAATTATAGCTAACTAGGACATTTTACATTAACAAAAGAAACATGTTCTGGTACAACCATGACTGATACATTGCATTCCTATTGCTTTATTAAAGAGTAATATATCTTGACAATCTATTCTCTTTCTTAATCAGCCAAATTACTGCGCATAGTAACAATGAAATCGAGGACTTACTAATCAACACGGAAGTTATTACACGGAAACCTTCCCTACTTCCCCTGATAGTTGTACTGTAATGTCAGGCTACTTGACATGACTTCCTTCTAGACACGATAGACAGTGTCCTTGACATTGGATACATCGAAAGGTAGTTGACCTGAAATCCTGTAAAGACATTATACTATTAACTTAATGAGTTATTATATCAAAGTTAATGTGTTTTCCTTTTCACTGAAATAAGTGTGTGAAAAGTTATGTACGTGTATACAAACACGTGAATTAAACCAACGCAGATTGATATGTTGTATTGTCAAGGTTGAATATCTGTATATGTGTGTATATTATGTACATTGCCGTTGATAAATAACTTATATCAGTGAACATGTCTACCACTCATGTGACTTTAGCAATGTGTAAATGTTTGGTATTATGTTGTCTCATGGACCAAACTGGTCTATTGACGTTTGTGAAATAAAACTTACCAAAAACAAACACTTACCATAATGTTAGTGACTGTAACAAATGGTGTTTAAGTGTATTGCATGCTTACATTTATACTACTGAGTATGTAATATTAAACTCGCTACAGGATGGTAGATTTATGAAGCAGCCTTGGAAATGCTGACGGAATGACAGAAAATCGCAGATCAATTATCAGCTCCCAGTATTAAGATCTATATATGGCCAATACGTTCATATAATTATAAATAACTATTACTATTTTATTCATGATTAAACTGACACTACACCAGTGAAAAAGCAAATTTCTACATAATGTAATTTCCTATTACAGTCAAACCTGTCTATAAAGGCCACCCTCGGGAAAGTAAAAAAGTGGCCTTTATTGAGAGGCCACTCAATAGAGGGTTAAAATGCATTGAAAATGGCTCGACGGGAGAGAAATGTTGTGGTCTTTAGAAACAGGTTTTTCATATGCGGCCATTATTCGGAGGTGGCCTTTAGCACAGGTTTGACTGTATATGGTATCATTTCACGCCTCAAATATTTGCCACATGTTCTGAGTATTTTAACTAATAAACAAACGTTTTATATGACGTATGTTGGCAGAACAAAATGTTGTAAATAGGAGCAACAGCATTGAGTAATAGAACGGGTGTATCCCGAACGAGTGTGACTGTCCGACGAGTTACCTGGAACCCTACTATCACTTTAGGGAACATGTATGTAGACCGCAAAACCACTGCTTATAAATTGAAAGTTAGTGTTCGAATTATTTGGTCTTGCAATATGTGTACCATATGATACCTGTTTCCTGATACAGAAATCATATAGTAAATAGTGCACATGATTTGATTTAGAAGCATTTATTTTCAATTCCAATGGGTATTGACAATTAAGTTTCATGTTGACTAATCGTACTTAATTTACGTCACAATAGGTATTGTGTCATTGGTACTATATCACGATGCGTATCTTGCTGCGAGGCAGGCGTATATGGTACTATATCACGATGCGTATCTTGTTGCGAGGCAGGCGTATATGGTACTATATCACGATGCGTATCTTGCTGCGAGGCAGGCGTATATGGTTCTGTACAACGATGCGTATCTTGCTGCGAGGCAGGCGTATATGGTTCTGTACAACGATGCGTATCTTGCTGCGAGGCAGGCGTATATGGTTCTGTATCACGATGCGTATCTTGCTGCGAGGCAGGCGTATATGGTTCTGTGTCACGATGCGTATCTTGCTGCGAGGCAGGCGTATATGGTTCTGTACAACGATGCGTATAGTGTTGCATAATCACCATTACATTACAGTTTGGCTAAATATAGTGTACTAACCGTGTCAACCGGGATGCCAGCCACGGCGTATCCGAGCTATTACCACCGACAGTTGGTACGGCTGGTGCAGTCGACATGCTTGGAGATTTGTTGGTGGCGACATCAACTGCGGTAGAGGTGATGGCTGGCTGTTACCAGAAATTCCCAAACTTTTTGAAACATTAATGTCTTTCAAACACCTTCCCGTACTCGTGCGCTTTCATCCTCTGACGATGACGTATCTGAGCCAGACAGCCTACCTGGTCCCCTGTTGATACAAAAGGATGTGAGTTGAAATAAATAAATATGTTCATGTTATGTAATAATCGAGTTTTATATGAAATCCGAAAGAATGTATAGAACATATACATTTACATCGTAATAAAGATTGTTTTGGGTAAAATATAGATACTAATGTATGTGTGTTTACAAAAATCGAAATAGTCGCTCAGAAACGATAAAAATTCCAATAAATTTAAACCGTCGTATACGCGAATTTGTCTGTCAACATACGAAATAAAAAACACGCACAGCGCGCATGCGTGAAACAACAGTGCGCATGCGTGAAACAACAGAGGATGTAGAAAACAACGTATATATTTTGAACATGAAAGACTATCTATCTATCTTCCTCTAATGTCGAACCCCTCGCGGAGATGTAGACATGTCCCTAAAGACTTAGCTAACAGGTATGAATCAACATATCAAGTAATTTAATTTAAAAAGACAACGTGGGACAAATGGGGAAGATACATTCCGAATGTAAACAAGTGCGGACGATGCGTTCCGGTTGTAAACAAGTGCGTGACCGATCGACTCGGAAAGTCATACTTTCGGTTTCGAGTTTGTTGTATTGCAAAAAAACACTGTTTACCAAAATGAACATAAGCATACAAAGTATAATGTTAGAATATGTAGCATCATTACTACCCATACGTAAAAATTGAATTTTTCAAATATCTTTTATTTCATACGATGTAATGCTGCTTTAAAGTCAATGTGAGCAATATAGCTATTATGTTTCTTTTACCCCAGAGGTAAACTAATTAACATTTTAATTAGTTTGACCATGTAGGTTACAATCATCTATAAGCTGATGTATGTTGAAACAATTAATGATTGCATGACAGTAATCATATTCTAATGAAATACATCAAATACAGCATTAGCTTTCGTTTGGGTCTGTCGTCGTGAATAGCATGATCCGTTTGTATGTCAGACTCCTCCTCCGATCTTTTCAATTTCATTCGAGGTTGCTTAAATGAGTCTGAAAATGTCATTGTACATTTGTATATAGTGCTCCTTTTCAAGAAACGCATTAAGCAATTTTCAGATCCCTAACAGACCATGTTACGGCCTGAACTGGTTATTTTAGTAAATATTCCCTTATTGATTAAAGCAAGGTTAACGTTGCACAATTTCATGTCATATTATATTAATGTTTCTATGAATATATTCTTGTTATATATATATATTTTTTGAGATATATGCGAGGGGCGGAAAGAAAGACACATGATCACCTTTTTATGGGAGAATATTTACATCACTGTTGTATTTCCTTCGGTGAACGCATGTGCCCTGATTGCGTACACTTTCGTATAAGGGTTTCCAACTAATGATATTCAGCTGGCATGTGCACTCGAAGTCACGGGCATGCGCATTCGCAGCGTTATGCAGCATTCGTCACGAGAAATGGCGTGTCTTACAGTTTACACTGTTCCAAGGATGATCTAATTATCAGATCCCCACCATACGGTAAGTCACAAATTGGAATAAATACCGTTAAATTGGTCTAAACATATTTATTCCATTATAT
Organism: Archivesica marissinica; assembly: GCA_014843695.1. Taxonomy (NCBI): domain Eukaryota; kingdom Metazoa; phylum Mollusca; class Bivalvia; order Venerida; family Vesicomyidae; genus Archivesica; species Archivesica marissinica. Next base: position 61,243,714 of record CM026403.1, read on the forward strand.
ACATTCACAAAACAATACATGTACACACAATCATTGTACCAGGAATGACATAATTATCAACCCGACGTATTGACAGGTAAATTCCCGGCACTACACAATTGGTACGTACTGTATTCTCTAACATGGGGATCATGATACTGTTTCTTGTTTACTATTTCATGATCCGGCATGATATAGCGAGTGTTCATACACACCATTTGTTCAGAAGCTTTTGTAACTTTCCTAAATAGCTTTCAAACTCAAAGCTTGAATATCTATCAAGCTCACCAAATATTGACAAACCATTCAGTCAGATGAACAAGCCCGTGAACATTGCATACATATTGATCGTCCCCATAAAACCCAACAAGTAATTGGTTTGCATAGTTACAATAAACTTCACAGAACAAATAACTGAATAGGCAATAAATTGCCTCAGAGGAAAGCATGGACTTTTTATGGAACTGTACGGACAGAGAACTCTTGAGAACAACTGGACCTGTACACAAGTAAGAATAAAGAACTGGATACATTGTCTCAAAGAAAAGCATGAACATGTTATAGAACTGTACGGACAGAGAGCTCTTGAGAACAACAGGACCTGTACAAAAGTAAGAATTGCCGTAGCTCTGTCAACTTCATTCAATGGCCTGCCTTATCTCAATAATTCATGTTGCAAATAATAACGTAAATATACCAGGAGTTCAGATCTACTCATATTGAATCTTATACCTTGCCTACAAAGAAGTGGAAGTCGTGATAGCGCAGTGGATGCACGTTCGCTTCAGGTGCGAAAGGTCCGGAGTTCAAGCCCCGCTGGAGCCGTTACGACTGTGCCCTTAGGCAAGGCATTCAAATTCCACATTGCCTCTTATCTCTCCGTCATGGCGATGGATTCCATCAGGAATGAGGTCTCGAGAGTGATTAATATAAGTTGAATAAACTTATTTCGCAATCGGGCTAAAATAAATTTGTATAAACTAAAGAAGTGGACCTATAGTCCACCGACCAATAAGACGTTTCAAAGACTTCCACGGAAACTAAATGCATGTAATCAATAGAGAATTGGCCAACCATACATATATGCAAAGCTCTGAATGGTGAATGACCAATATGGTTGTCTTCATTTTCCATTTTATTAAATAGTAATTCAGATCGCTAAACATAATCGGTTTCAGGAAAGGTCATTTTACCCTTCCAATTTCCTCGCTGGCAACATTTATCATACACCCAAAGAATCCAGAGTGACATTTTGCTTGCTTACAAACTTTTAGCAAGGGTATCGCATATGACACATTTCAACCGTGGTTGGGGAATCAATTCGAGGAAGTTCAATTCCTGTGCCACAGAGTTCGTTCATTTCATCAGCAGACAATTCAAGGAAATCATGAACGTTTGTAAGATTGTGCTCTCCCATAACAACCCTTAATAGTAAATGGACTGGACTGATAAATGCCACCTATCTTCCATGATATTGGCCAAAATTGAGTCCTTGTGATCTTAAATAAGAGCAGTCCATCAATGCTTATATGTATGTTAATCCGTTGTAAATCGTGAATGAGAGACATTACTGGTTTTTCTATTACCTCCCTTGATAGATAATGTCAGATTTATCCCTAAATGTATATTGTCCTTTTAGTTGGAATCCTTTGTTTTTACTGTTGTCGTCTAAACAGATGTTGCGTTAGGATTTAATGTAAAGGATATCTGTAGAGATTTAATAATTTCATAATTATAAGACTAGAATACGGATGAGAATGGAAAACGTGTGGTGCAAAGGAACAACGATAAAAATAGAGGAAACCAATTTAGAGGACCAATATACTATTAGAAATATTCAGGGGCAGTAACTGATTAATGTTTCTCATTGCAACAGGTGAACTGGATTCAATGTCTCTCTGTCAGACATAATTTTATTTCGAAATGATGGATTAGGACTACCCCAACATCTATTTACCCTCGTCTCCGGCGTGTGCGAGCGATTTTCGATGTTCTCAGTATTTATAGTTTTTTTTATACCCATCGATAGGTGACGCTTTTTAGGACAATGATCTCCCGTAATAAAGAGAACATAAATTAATAAACGTATGTTACAGACGAATCTGTAGTCCAGTGGTAACACGCTGGACTGGTAATCCAGGGATCGCAGGTTCGATCCCCCGTCCGAACCTAATAAAATTAAAAGTCAGAGGTATATATAAACAGAGGTCTCATGTCGGTGCTGTACACCTTGCACGTAAAAGAACCAGAGGAAACTCTGGAATGGGTCTCTGTCTGTATCATTGCACTATCCTCCAAATATATCAAATGATCAATCTCTTCAGGAGGCGTCGCTCATATGGGCAACCGGTAGCGACGTTAAATAAACGTAAAACACACACACACAGCGTGTGTTGGTTTATACAAATTTATTTTAGTTCGATTGCGAAACAAGTTCTTACAACTTATATTAATCACCATCGAGACCTCATTCCTGATGGGATCCATCGCCATGAGGGAGAGAGAAGAGGCAACGTGGAATTTAAATGCCTTGCCTAAGGGCACAATATAACGGCTCCAGTGGGGCTCGAAATCCGGACCTGAAGCGAACGCGCATCACGACTTCCACAAGCGTGTGTTGACTTGCACGTGTACTACACTTAATTATTGGAGATTATTAGGAAATAAGCGTGTGATAAATGTAGATAATAACTTACTTGTACAAGTCGTTTTGGAATTTGGGAACATCTGCTTCGTCTTAATATTTATACACCAAGCAAATGATAATGTTAATGAAAGGGACGCAACTATGCATATATAACTCAGTAACTATCATTGTGCTTTTCTTATGGACGTATTAATTTATTTGTAGATCTCACGGATACAAGAGTCAGGTGCGATTATGCTATAATATCCTATTACAGAATAAGAGTCACTTGACAGAATTACTCCTAAATTGGCGTTGTGTTCGGTTCAAATTGGCTGCGCCCACGATTCCGTTGAAATCGTACTATCGAAGTGGTTCGCTTCAGGTATGAAATTCATTGAGTTCACGTATAACTGTAGCCGTTACAATTGTGTCATTAAGCAAAGTATTTAAATTCCACATTGCCTACCCCCCCCCCCCCTCATGGAGATGTAATATATCCGGAATTATCTCTCAAGAGCGATTAAGATAATGTTGTAAGAACTTGTTTCGCAGTCGAGCTAAATTAAATGTGTATAAACCACAACCCCGAAAATCAACATGACTCCGCCCATAATACCGTTATTATATTTTTAAAAACACATATGAAGTATGTATTGTTATATTCCTGTTAAAGTTACACATAACTGTAGTACATAAGCTTCCACATACGTGACTGTATCCCTCATACGTGACTGTATCCCTCATACGTGACTGTATCCCTCATACCTGACTGTATCCCTCATACGTGACTGTATCCCCCATACTTGAGTGTATCCCTCATACGTGACTGTATCCCTCATACGTGCGTGACTGTATCCCTCATACGTGACTGTATCCCTCATACGTGAGTGTATCCCTCATACGTGGCTGTATCCCTCATACGTGACTGTATCCCGCATACGTGACTTATCCCTCATGCGTGACTGTATCCCTCATACGTCACTGTATCCCTCATACGTGACTGCATCCCTCATACGTCACTGTATCCCTCATACGTCACTGTATCCCTCATACGTGACTGTAATCCATCATACGTCACTGTATCCCTCATACGTGACTGTTTCCCTCATACGTGACTGTATCCCCCATACGTGCGTGACTGTATCCCTCATACGTGACTGTATCCCTCATACGTGACTGTATCCCGCACACGTGACTGTATCCCTCATACGTGACTGTATCCCTCATACGTGACTGTATCCCTCATACGTCACTATATCCCTCATACGTGACTGTATCCCTCATACGTGACTATCCCTCATACGTGAGTGTCTCCCTCATACGTGAATGTATCCCTCATACGTGACTGTAGCAAGCACAATAATTCCCTATACTGCTCGAAATCCGGGAGAGAAAGAAAGAGGAGAAATGTTCAAATCGAGCAACCATACTTAGAATAGTTTAATCGCACCGGGCTACGGACGGTAATCATGTTCTTGTATTATTTAAACTTTCTTTATTTTACAACGATTGTGAAGCAAGTTCTAACAACTTAATAAATTTTATATTAATCACTCTCGTTAGCGCGGATGGAAGCGTATATGTGGTCATTTATGTATTTATGTGGGAGGAAACCTGAGTATCCGGAGAAAACCCACCTGTCCGATCTGGCGACCACCGTATCATCTCACATGCTTCCTGGTATGTATGTGGGAGGAAACCTGAGTATCCGGAGAAAACCCCCCTGTCCGATCTGGCGACCACCGTACCATCTCACATGCTTCCTGGTCCGTAGATCGAACCCGGGCTGCATTGGTGAGAATCGAGCATGCTATCCAATGCACTAATCAAACAGCCTCTTGTATTATTGAAAATTAACACAATTTGTATATATTTTGAATTCTTCAACGCCAAATAAATTTCCAGGAATTCCTGAAATTCTGGAATCATTGCTAGAGTGTGTATACCTATTTTGTTTTGAAAGATAATTACTTCATACTTGGACAATATTCCGATAAATAAAAATCGGTTAATATAATGATGATATGTTATTTAAATTTCATTTCCAAATTTAATTTAATAAAATTTTAAAAACTATATTTTTAAAAATAGTCATACTAGTGAGATATGTGTTGGAGACAGATCATAGTCCTTCATTACACACGGAATTGTCTGTTTGTGTGGGGCTTTGCAACCACATTCAACAATAATTCAAGTATGTTCCAGACTTGCAAATGTATTTATAATGTGTGCACAATATGCTTCCCAAATGTTTAGGCTTCCCGGTTATCGCCGATGTCCACGGGGTTCATTAGTAGTTAAGGGTGGCGATCTGTGTACAGTTTTTCAAAAACAGAAAATAGTGCAGACCATGTACATTTTCCTCGAATATGACATACCGGGACAGTGTTGATATAATGAACTGTTTATAGCATCATAAAACGTCAGTCTTTGTTGACCGATGTCAGGGTCTGTGCCCATACCGCCATCCGTGAAATTACCAACATTCCTGTCAGCACCAATTCTACTATTCACGATAAATAGGTTATTACCTATAATGTGTATCTCCTTATCTTCTGTTTCTGTGTAGTTCATGTATGCATATATTGTCAACAGAATTAACACTCACCTAATCCCAATTGATCTCCAAGAATTTCAACGATCAAAATATAATCCGGCAAGGTAGACGTGTGCCCAATTATTTATAGACCATCTGTTCACGTCTACATATCATACACTGCTCAGTTCCAGTGTTCCTATCCGTTGTTACCTGGGTTATCTCCCGTTGGGCTTGAGCCAGCATATTGTTGTTCAAGAGAACAATTGACTTGTAACAGTGGAACGTTGATTGAATTGCTAGGGATTGTACCATTATATACTGTTGGTTGAATGCTGTCATGTGTTGATGACTGGGTTTCGTCGGGAATAGTAACAGTGTCCATGTTTTCACTGGACCCACGATTGATGTGTTGTTGCATACATATTTCCTCTAGGCTCATTGTTAGTTGCAGGGATTGAGTCAGCCACCTGTCTGCTGGTAATAGTACGGTGTGGTTGTGGTATCATGGTTGCATTCCTTCTGCTTGGACCGGTATGTGATGGTTCAGAACGACTCTGATTCGCGAACTGAGTATCATAAGTCTGTCTTCTGCTTTCAGATTTAAATTTCAATGTTAGTAAAATTCATTTCGGGACGTCCACCAAAAGCGATCCTCTAAGAAATTCAAACCACTCCGGCAATAAGTTACGAGTTATGCGACCATCCATCTTGATAGCAGCTGGGAATAGTAGTATCACTCGATCCTTTTCTGTCCATGGAAGTGTGCATGTCTCACTAATCTCTTTTGGATAGTCTCTGGAATGGCAAATGTGTGTGTCCTTGAGTAAGGGTGTCATACTTATAAGGGCCTAGACTTCACCAGCGTGGCTAAATGTGGCTCGAATGAACCGGGTTTAGGTGGAAATTCATGTCGTAAATATGGTGCACGCAGCACGTGGAATTATTGAATGTCCTAATCTCAATGCACGGACGATAATAATTTGGGACGGGTCCATTTTTAGATTGCTTGAGATTGTGTCTTTAACAAGATGTACGGTGTTTTAAAGTCGTGACTCCTTAATACCAGTAATGATAATGTTATTATTATTATTATTAAATACCAAACTTATATAGCGCTCTTTTTATCTAAAAATAAAACGTTCAAAAGCGCTTTACAGCCTAAATATCACAACTATTGATAAAAACTTCCACATACAATGAGATAAAACAAGACAAAATAGCAAACACAATTACAATGCATTCTAAATATGCTATAAAATATTCGGATCTAAACTTATAACAAATTTAAATATAGGTAATAATTAAATAAAATGTGTTCATTTGCAATCTTAATCCTGATTAATACATGTTATTTTCCCTGTATAGTGCCTCGGCGTCTATAATGTTGTGCTCGAGGAGACGTAAGCGTTGTTGTGTTGCCTCATGCTGTAGCACTTTGAGCATATAAATGCAATTCCATATTGACAATTCTATATCTTATAAGGCCCATACTTTACATTCCTTCAATGATAAAGTTCAGATTTGGGCAGTTGTTTTATTTCATCCAATTCCAGATCATTGAATGTTTAAAAATGTTGTGGCGGATGTGGTGGAGAGTCCGACAGTTCCACACCCGTCGTGCTGCGTGCTCACTTGGCACTCTAAAGGGGTTGCTCCAGGATTCAGATAACTTGAGGCCCAAACCTGTTCGGGTAAACGCCGACGGAACAATGACTGCTTCGTATGACTTTCGACTAAAGTGGGTGAGACAGAAAGCGTTGAATCAGATGGAGTAAGACTGTTCGACATGATTTCAAATGTTGGTCAATCAGATTCAAATTCATAACTTTGAAACGTTGGAATATTTACTAAACTTCCAAATTTAAAATATTTTTTAAGTACACATTATGATGGTAGATCCAAATTCCATTTAGGAAATATGTTCTTGAAAATTGATATACATGTAAGCTCTGCACAAGTCATGTAGTAAACAATTTACAACACATTATAATACCAAAATTATATTATGATAATGTTAGATTCAATAATTACTGGTTTAATGACTGGTGTAGGAAACATATATATATTTTGTTTTGGGTTTGGATGACGTTACGTCCAGAAATGACGTCTAATGTTACGTCACGCAATCGCGCTGTACATCCGTAGTCGCGTGGGAGATGATGATGAAGTTTAACCTTATTTAACCACGCCTCCTACACACCATATGGACGAACGGTCGTGTGGGAGACAGACTGACAATGGATTTTATAAATGACGTTACGCATGACGTGAAGTTACGTTTGACGCATGTGAAAACGGTAACGTTCGCGCTATACATGTAAGATTTTAAAAAATGAACAAATAATCTAAACGGAATTATCTTAAATGTTGAAAATCGCTTAAGGAAATTCTGAAGAAAAAAACATTTTTGAAAATTTCACTAAGTGATAAATCGCGTCCCATTTTGCTATTTGCTTTTGTGTTGCTTAACTCGCATTGACGGCTTAGATGGCGACTCTACAGCTGTTATCTGTGGAGGAATCCCCCGGATGCACCTCAACATTTCAAGTTCTGACGTGCTACATGTCATTGTGTACAACCAACGACATTACACAAGCTGTCTGGAAAGCTTCTTCAAATGACTTCGATACCCCCAGTGGGATTCGAACATACAGCGATGACTGAAGTCGTGTAATGTTAATCACCTTGACAACTTGGACCACCTAGTAACTGTATGTTCTCTATACACTCAATAATTTAAGCTCATACTGCAATTGAGACAAGGAAATAAATATAACGTCTTCTATAGGTCTGGAGAGGGTGGCTACTCTGTGGTCGAATGGTCACCGCTGTATTTTCGAATCGTGTGCATCTTGTACATCTAATGTTTGATGCAAAGTAATCGTTTCATACATTTTGTCCATTATGTATGAGTTACGACTATTACATTAGGCTATCCGATTAGCAGAGTGGTTAGCTCGCTCGCTTCTCACAAATGCAAACCAGGTTCGATCCTCGGAACGGGAAGAATGTGAGATGGTAGTGTGGTCGTAAGATCGGACATGTGGGTTTTCTCCGGGTACTCCGGTTTCCTCCCACACGAATGACCACGTTTACGCTTTCATCCGCGCCAACGAGAGTGATTAATATAAGTTGTTATAACTTGCTTCGCAATCGTTGTAAAATAAATAGTTTATTAGTTTAAAAAATGTTTTTTAGTTTTAATCATATTTTATTGCATTGATCAAGATATAATATACAAAACATAGGTATAACAATATAGCCTGATAATACAAATGGTTTGGGCCACAAGTTTTAACAACATTAGAAAACGGCCCGCACCAGAACGTCACATTGATGTATAATTAAACAAAGTGACGGATTATGACAAGAAAAGGAAAAACAACAACAACAAAAACCCATACAAAATGGTATAAATATTAAACTAAAGCAATGTTAGATAAATACACGCAGCCCACGATTCCACCCGCCGTTCCACCCCATCACGCCATGACCCGAACCCGAGACCCAAATAGCACCATCATAGTGATGTAGTATTAGTAATGGGTGACAATGCTACACAAACCGACCAGTATTTTTTATGTATGTTTGTACTTCTCCAAATAAAGTGGTATTCTCCTGATCAGATAAGGTCTCAATGCCATGAAGTAATTTATGTGAACCAAGTGGATGGAATGTGCGTGTATTGATACATAGTGAATGTCGTTCGTTCCTATACAGGTTACATCTGAAGAAGAAATGTGCTGCGTCCTCAATGCCATGAGTACATGAACAATCGGGAGAATCACGCAAATGGTTGAAGAAGAGGTCGTTGTTCAAATTACTGCAGCGGTTTCTAATACGAGTTTGCATAACAGTACAGTGTCTATCCCCAGTTAAATAATAAGAAGGAACTGCTGGAGATTTGAACTTATTTTTCAGTTTATCCTTAAATGATTGGAGGGTATTTGCATTTCTTGTTGATATATAGAGATCATTCCATAGTTTTATTGAATTTGGTATAACCGATCTGGAGTATGTTTCAGTGCGCCTCGGCAAAGGAACATAGTTAGAGTAGGATCGCAGTGGATAGTCATTGGAATCTCCTATAGTAGGCGGGAAAATAGCATGTAGATAGCTTGGAAGAGTTCCGTTTTTTCCTTTATACATGAGTATTAGTTTCTGAATAGATCTACGATCTGCAAGTGAAACCCAGCCTATTTCTTTGAGTAGATATTGTATTGAGACAGAACGAGTCAAACCTGTGACAAGGCGAGCAGCTTCATATTGGAGTTTCTCTAAAGTATCCTTTTCATATTGAGTGCAACTGTCCCATACTATTGATGCATATTCAAGTAATGGTCTAAGGTAAGATATGTAGATGGTGTTTAACGTTGTACGTTTAAGTTTAAATTTTAGCATTCTCATCGAGCCAAGTACTCTTGAAGCTGAGGTAGTAATATTGTTTATATGCGTATGCCATGATCCATCGTGCGTTAATGTGACACCTAAATGTTTATGATCATCAACAAAGTTTAGCGCAACGTTATCAAAAAATAGGGATGGAAGTGCTATATTTCGGAATGAGAAGAACATGACTTCAGTTTTGGCTGGATTAAATTTAACTAACCATTGTTTTGCCCAATTAGATAGTAAATCTAAATCAGAATTTAAAATCGTTTCCATGACATCAGAATCCGAAGCAGATACTGCAAGAGTACTATCATCAGCAAATAGTCTTGTGGTACTTATGAGAGAATCGGCTATGTCATTAACATAAACAAGAAATAAAAGAGGGCCTAGAACTGAACCTTGGGGTACGCCTGCGGTGATCAGTTTCGTATTTGAAAACGATTGGCCAACAAATACTCGTTGCGAACGATTGTGGAGATAGTCTGCGATCCAGTTAAGTACATTACCTGAAACTCCAAGTTGTCTTAATTTGAATAAAAGACCTTTATGCCAAACCCTGTCAAAAGCTTTAGAGATGTCGCAGAATACCATACATGTTGCCTTTTTTTCATCAACAGCTTTACATATTTGATTATATATATCGATAAGTTGATACACAGTGGAATGACCAGGAAGGAAACCTGATTGATTCTTATACATAAGATCATTGGAATTTAGGTGATTATATATGTATTTAAACACGATTCGTTCCATTACTTTTCCGACACAGCTTATTAACGATATTGGTCTGTAGTTAGAAGGTAGAGATTTATCTCCTTTTTTGAAGAGTGGCATAACGTTTGCTAATTTCCATTGAGTCGGATAACAATTTAAGATAATTGATCTGTTGAATAAAATACACAGCGGTTTAGATATAGTTTTAGAGCAACCTTTTAGCATTTTATGACTGATGTCGTCGGTACCACTTGCTTTATTTACTGCTAAATTATTTAACACGTCAATAACATCTTGCTCAGTGATAGTAAAATGGAAAATATCTGAATTTCTTTCTTGATTAAATTCTGGAAGATTTGCGTTAGAGTCATCTATGGAAACAAAATAATCATTTAGGAGCTTAGCTTTATCTACGTCAGAAACCGCAATATCATGATGTTCACTATTGAGAGGTGGGATTTGTTCATTGCTACATGAATTTTCTTTGACAAGCATTTTAACTAATTTCCAATATTGTCTAGGGTTTGAATAACTTAGGTCGTTCATGGAGAGTTCGAGAGTATTATAGAAATGTTCTCGCAGATGTTTTTTCATATTATTTACTCGATTCCTTAATGATTTGTATTTTTGCCAGTCAGAAATGTTTCCGGATTGAGTTGCAGTTTGCTTTGAACGATCGCGTTGACGAGATGTCTTACGGATAAGTTAATTATACCAGGGTTTATCGTAATTTGTACTAATTTAGTTGGAATACATACCTTTGCTAGTTCTAAAAATGTATGTTCAAAGAGTGTGGTAGCTGCATCAATGGATTCACTGCTCAGAGGTGACCAGTCTGATGAATTTATTAAGTTATTTAGTTTCGTAAAATCGGCTTGTTTGTAATTCCAAAGGCGACGAGTATAGCTCATGTTAGACTGGAAACTACTTTTAACATAGACATATGTACCAAAATGGTCGCTAATATGAGGAGGTGTTCGATGAATACCAGAATTTAATGAAGTGACAGAATTGGTGAGAGCTATTACGTCAATTAGGGTATTTGTGTTATGAGTTATACGTGTGGGTTCCTTAATTAAATTTGTCATGTTATTAAGTATTAGTATATCACGTAATGTATTATTTATTGCATTTAACTGGTCTTCGTTAATGTCACCAACTAAAATGATGTTACTTGATATTTCGGAGGCCTGTTCAATGAGTATATCACATCTTTGCCAAAATATTGTTGGCGAATTTGGTGGTCTATATATAGTTGCTATGACGAAGGTTTTATTATGATCTTTTATTTGAATGCATAGCGATTCAGGCATATTAATTTCTAGATCATGTAATCTCATCGGCTGTAAACCGGATCTACAATAAGTGATGATACCTCCTGAATGCGACGATACATCTTTGCGAAACATATTATCGAGACCATCGAGTTTTAGGTATTGATCAGAAATGTCATGTGATAAATGTGTTTCGGTAAAAGTTATAATATCGAAATCAAGGAATGTATCTTTAATGTAATCTAATTTGTTTCGGATACTCCTAATATTCTGATGCATTAAGGAAATACAACAATTAAGTTTTTGACATGGTCCAGGGTTTGGATGAACATCACCAGCTAGAGAAAGGAGTAAACGAACGACCATCACACAGTGGCTATATTCTACAAGTAATAGAGTTGGGTTGGAATTATGCTCGTCGTGTTGAGAACTGAGTCTCTTGTAATCATTTATCAGAAATCTGTAGGACCATTCATAAATAACGATCACGAACATATGTGGTAAACGTGAATAGGTATATGAATTGCAAACTATATTGCAGATGAAACTGTAAGCTAAATTGAGCGTGGTAATAATGATAAACCACAAGCAATTCATGTGTGATAAAAGGATCGTACACAGATTGTAATGGAAATGGTCCATTTTAGCGTAAGCACGCCCCCTGAAGTAGTGCAACCCGATCGCAGCCCTCCAAGCCCCTATGTCTATAGCTGCTCTCGACCACGGAGGCGGACACACGTGATCTGAAGTCAACGATGTTAACCCCACCGTCACCCTTGTATAGATATATGGTAGAATATAAAGGTATCAATATGAAAACTAATGTACAAGTTCTTCATTTCAAATTAAAAAGAAAATAGTATTACAGTCTACATCCGCTATGTCAAATTCCGTCGGACCAAACAAAATACATTTTGACTTAACGAAATTCGATATAAACAGATCCAGTTATATAAAAAATGATAGTGTCTGAAATGGGACTTTGATCCGACTTCGAGATAACTGGAGAATTCGACATAACCGACTTTGACATAACGGATATAGACTGTATATCATATATAACTACAGTCAAACCTGTGTTAGTGGTCACCCCCATTAAGCAGCCAACCTGTATTAAGCAGCCAGTTTCCAGATGCCCAATTGGTTGTTTTATTATATATTTGACCTGTATTAAGCAGCCACCTGTGCTAAGCAGCCACTTTCTCTGACTGCCTTGGCTGGCTGCTTAAGACAGGTTTGACTGTAGGTACAAGATTGAAAATGTAATATGTCTAATGATTTTACATTTCAGTTCAGTGAACTATCTGATTTGCTTATTTCATATTTTGTACAATGATAGTTGTTATTTCATTAATCGACAAATAAATAGTGCAGTAACTTGAAAGGATTCGCATTTACACATAAAGAAAATGTCGATAAATAGGAGTGAGGCAACGTCGTTGACTTCAAAATACTTTCCCCTTGCTTGTTTTAACGCACTGAGGGTGTGGATTGATATATCAGGAAGTTATGCAGCATGTATGCAGAAGACCGGTGGTTCTACAGTGATACCCGTCCACATTCACGAGTGTGCTCGTTTATACAGCCAGCTTCACTAATTAATAAATATGTTATATATATATTTCACTTGCATCAGCACCATTTTGGGCTACATCGCCGGCGGGCAGTTTACCTAACAACACCTTTCCTGGGCAGGCTCCAGCGGTTAACCAGTACTTGGGTGCACCAACCTCCGTAAGAAACTGCCAACTTTTTCATATAAATGAGACACGGTCTGAGCGGGGCTCGAACCCATGACCATCAGTGATGATAGGTTACAGTGGTATACAAGTCAGCGACCTTAACCACTCGACCACAGGGGCGGGGCGGTTTTGGTAGTTAATAAATTTAATAAGGGGTTGAAATGAAGATTAGGTCTAGTTGGTTGTAGTCTCGGATTGGTTTGTCATGTACTTGTGTTAGCTTCTACTCAAATATTTGAGTAATTATCGAGCGGATATGGTCTTTGAATAGAGGTTTCTGGAAACTACAACAAATAATGCCAAAATCTAATTAATAAAGGAAATGCTATTCAGATATAGTTATATTTACACACGCTCTTGTACACATACATATTTCACTAAATTAATGGAATTAACACTGGTATCACTGGTCTGATGTGTAGCACCATTCGAATATGTCCAGGTCAATAATATATTCTTAGAAATATTGTGATAACATTTCACATAATTGTTGATAATAGTTTGTGCCAATCTGCAGTAATTCAGGGGCCAATAATTCTGGTCATATCTAACCTGTCTATCAACACTGCCGAGCACATCAAATCTAATGCAGCAGTATACACATCCTCCACTTCACAAATCACCAGCATACTTGTCATAAAATATCCTTAAGTACTTGTACAAGTAAGATCTAGTACCACTCAATTTATATCTTTTGTTACGTTTTCGATTAATTTATAAGCCTCGGTGTTTTCCAGATCCATAACGTATGGTGGACGGGATAGCAAGTCATACGTTTCCTTGTCACGTGATATTCTTCGGCCAATCATGTCGTGCAGATCCATGTACTTGGCAACACAACGATCCATACAAACTGCTTCTGATTTCACCAAGTGTAGATGCTCATACTTATTATTTGAACATTTCCCTGCGCATGCGTTCTTCATGCTGTAAAATATGAAATCAACAATTAATCAACTACATCTACTACTGTTCGAACCTCGGACCGGGAAGTATGTGAGATGGTACGGTGGTCGCTGATCGGTAAGGTGGGTTTTCTCCGGGTACTCCGGTTTCCTCCCACCACACGAATGACCACATTTACGCTTTCATCCGCGCCAACGAGAGTGATTAATATAAGTTGTTACAACTTGCTTCGCAATCGTTGTAAAATAAATCAAGTTTAACTTTTTTTACAGTTATATTAATAAATGTGCCAAGAATTTACAGAAAACATTATTATATAAATCTAGTATGTCGTCATTATGATTTATTTCAATACTGTTCCATCAAATATTCCATAACTGATTCTCAATCATCATAGTCTCGTTAATTTCACACACATGACGTACATCTCTAATTTTCTCCTAATATTACCTCCCTTGGCAGATGAAGTCTGACTATGTTATATTTCGGGTTTTACGCCTGCATCAGCACCATTTCGGGCTATATCGGCGGCGGGCAGTTTACCTAACAACACCTTTCCTGGGCAGGCTCCAGCGGTTAACCAGTACCCGTGACCATCAGTGATGATAGGTTACAGTGGTATACAAGTCAGCGACTTTAACCACTCGACCACGGAGGCGGATTATATAATGTCTGATTTTATTTCAATATGTGAATAGGTCCTTTTAGTTAGAATCCTTTGTTTTTACTGTTGTTCCCTAACCAGATGTTGCGGTATGATAACTGTCATTGTGTTAATTGATAACATTCTTTTACATATAACTACCCATTGCATATACTGTATGAGATCTGTCGAGATATAGTAATTTAATAATCACAATAAGCGATAGTAGAATAAAATTGGTAGCATGTTGTGCAAAGGAAACAACAATAAAAGAGGAAAACACTTAATAGGACCTATCTACTTTTAGGGAGTATTCAGGGGCAGTAACTGACCGATGTCCCTCATTGCATAGTAACAAATATCTGTTAAGAACGTACTTCGCGTGTCTAATTTACGTATGTCTTTTTGTTCATATTTGACTTGAATGTTAATAAACAGATCTGTTTTCATTTTGCTATTACAAAATTGCATATGCGCAGTGTCCTTCGGTGTTGCCATTAAAGCAGCATTACATCTTATGAAATAAAAGATATTTGAAAAATTCAATTTTACGTATGGGTAGCAATGCTGCTACACATTCTAACATTATACTTTGTATGCTTATGTTCATTTGGTAAACAGTGTTGTTTTGCGATAAAACAAACTCAAAACCGAAAGTAGGACTTTCCGAGTCGATCGGTAACGCATTTGTTTACAACGGGAACGCATTGTCCGCACTTGTTTACATTCGGAATGCATCGTCCCCATTTGACCCACGTTGTCTTTTTTAATTAAATTACTTGATATGTTGATTCATACCTCTGTTAGCTAAGTCTTTTAGGGACATTTCTACATCCCCGCGAGGGGTTCGACATTAGAGGAAGGTAGATAGATAGTCTTTCATGTTCAAAATATATACGTTGTTTTCTACATCCTCTGTTGTTTCACGCATGCGCGCTGTGCGTGATGACATTTCGTGTGTTGATAAACAAATTCGCGTATACGACTGTTTAAATTTATTGGAATGTTATCGTTTCTGAGCGACTATTTCGATTTTTGTAAACACACACACATTAGTATTTATATTTTACCCAAAACATCCTTTATTACGATGTAATGCTGCTTTAAGAAGTCGTTTAACCGGTTACCATTTTTGCAGGCCAGACTCGAAATCTTGAATTAATAATATATATTTTGACTTTAAATCTTATCGTTGTTTAAAATGAATTCAAAAGATGTGTGAGTTTTACGTTTATTTATCGTCGCTGCCGGTTGCCCATATGAGCGACGCCTCCTAACGTCCCATTTGAAAGACTGTTAATTGTATTAGGGTCAGACGGGGGATCGAACCTGCGATCCCTGATTACCAGTCCAGCGTGTTACCACTGGACTACAGATCCGTCTGTGAATTCAAAATATGTTTGTATCATGTTATTTATACGAGTAACAAGTGCAAAACAGATGTGTTAGTTTTGGTAAGATTACAGATATTATCAAATGTTATATATCGAGGTGTATTTTGGTCAACATATGTAATACATCATTAAAGTCATAATTCAACCCGACTATTCAACCCATGGGATTTGAATCAAACCTGATTCTCAGAGTTTCCTTGCTATGTACAAGGAATCCAATCCGATCATGCCGATTTCGTAAGAACCCTATTGAGAGCGTTAACTATCTTACAAAACTCAACAAAGAGATCTACTGCTTTGCTATTATCAGCTCCACCCAAGAGGTAAACATCATATGTTTAACCATTATTTCATATAATTAAGTGTATAACTTTAATTGCAACTTCCATTATGGTAACATAATACCCATGTATCGCTCATCTGGTTCCCTTTTTACCACGGTGTCACCATTTTAAGAATTTTACGATCACATGGTACATCGATCATTCCTACCAAATTTTGCCAATATCCGACAGGTGGTTCTTGAGAACATTTGTTATTTTTAGACGATGGCCATCATTTGTTCCATTATAACAAATCTGAAAAAGCTTCACCCATGAACCATTACTGTGAAATTACTTTGGCAAAGCGGTTTTTGTGAAGAAGAATTTTGAAATACATGTATATAATAAAAGAACGACCGTTTGACCTTTCATCTGATTTTGACAACAATTGCACCAGACTGATCGCCTCGTTGATACATTCCATTTGATATATGGCAAGCTTATATGCGATCAACAATAAAAAATATGACAAATACTTGACCTCCCGGGATCAACAGTTGAACACCTTTGAACGAGTATTGTACATCGATCATTCCTACCAAGATTCGTCAAAATCCGGCTGGCGGTTATTGATAAGATTATTTAAGAATTTGTGCTATTTTTAGAATCTTGGATTTCAGAGGGAAGTTTAACATCGTTGGGAAGACTTCACCTAAAAATCATACAAGTAGAGTTTCTTGAACATTGGCTGATCAGTTAGTGAAAAGAATACGTTTGAAATCTCTCGTAAAAGGTTGATCTTTTGACATTTCGACGACCATCTTGGATGACGTAATCACCCGATGTTGATGATAATTGCTCCAGAGCGATAGCCTCGTCGATACCTTCGATTTGATACATGACGTGACCATATTCGCTCAAAAATAAAATTTGATCCCGACTTGACCTCCCGGTGTGGGGCAATTTTCAGGGGAGAGCCCTAGCTAATGTTAGTAACACTTGTTGCCCAACCTATTTGCTTCTAGATTTTATTCTTACAGTGTTCAAGTATAAGCATAGCATTGCAATTGTATCATTTTGCTTATATATTTAGCATGTTTATATTTAGCATTTTTGTGTTTTTTTGTGTTTATATTTAGCATGTTTATATTTAGCATGTTTATATTTGTAATTATATTGTATATAAAACAAGCAGTAACATATGCTTAAACTAATTTTCTGTGTGGGTATGTTACGGTTAAATTTGCATGTTTTCGTTAGGAAATAGTGTTGTTTACTTGCAACAAGCTTGTAATAAGAGACATCTCTAATTTCCATTACCTCCCTTGGCATATAAAGTCTGATTTATTCCAATTATTATGTTTTTACTGTTGTTCCCTAACCAGATGTTGCGGTATGATTAATGTGATGTTATCAAAATCGTGTTAACAAACTGATAACATTCGTATACAAATAAGTACCCATTGCATATACTATATGAGATATAGTAATGTAATACTCATACTGCATATTGTGCAAAGGAAACAACGATAAAAACAGAGGAAAACACTTAATAGGACCTATCTACTTTTAGGGAGTATTCAGCGGCAGTAACTCACTGATGTCTCTCATTGGTTCCAGAAAAAGATTTACAGTAACATATGTGTTACAAATACGCATATTACTTGCTTTTTATTGGTTATAGTTCAGTCATGTCAGTCTTCCTATGATGAAATATGTCATATTATAAGTGACAGCACACAACTGTAATCCTCTTACAGTGCTTGTTCAAGACACACTAGCTGGAGCTATTTGCATCTTGTAGTTGACGTTCTGTCATTTCTGTAATCCTCTTACAGTGCTTGTTCAAGACACACTAGATGAAGCTATTTGCATCTTGTAGCTGACGTTCTGTCATTTCTGTAATCCTCTTACAGTGCTTGTTCAAGACACACTAGATGAAGCTATTTGCATCTTGTAGTTGACGTTCTGTCATTTCTGTAATCCTCTTACAGTGCTTGTTCAAGACACACTAGATGAAGCTATTTGCATCTTGTAGTTGACGTTCTGTCATTTCTGACGTCATGAGAGCGACAGTAAGGTACCTGATCCACTCAACAGTTGTCATGACCATCATTGATATTGTGTGTTGTCTTCATTTGGTCTGTTTGACGTCTTAACACTTTCCTTCATTGAGATTTAGGTAATATACTAGTATATCTCCATACAAACGACAGCCATTTAGCTATCCTGCAGTGGACAAGTAGTCGCCATATCTATCCCACCTCCATAGATATTACTGGGACTACATGAGATTCTGTCCTTTTGTATGAACATTGGTTTGGCTACTACATTGTCAATGTATGTGGTGTCAAGAGGTGCTTCTGTAGGGGAAAGGGTTAAAACGTGTGCTCCATGCAAATGATTATTTGCTGTCAGTAGCTGGTGCAAGATTTAGTTGCATTCTTCACAAAACCCCTTGTTTTGTAGGGGGTGTGGTAAAAAAATGTCCCTAATCACCCCAAATTCTTACATAATACTGTAAAATTGGTATTTCTGTCTTATACAGACATTATTTCATATATTCATGAGAAATATTACACTGTTAGTATAAAGATTAACATGTGACGACATTATAAATGTCTTATTTAGAGTTCTATTGCTAACATGGGCAACATTCTATGTTAAGCACACTGCATAGTGGCCCATTTGAAGGTATGTGCTGTGCAATGGTGTTGTGGAAGACATAAGAAAGTCATATGTATGTGCAGAAATGTTTATTGTAATGGTATATATCTTTTATATTAAATGAAACGCAAATAAAATGTCTTTAGGTCAGACGGTGTTATTGATATAGTGGTATGGGATTGGTTGAAAAAGTGTAGTTTTAGTTTATACAAATTTATTTTAGCTCGATTGCGAAACAAGTTCTTTCAACTTATATTAATCACTCTCGAGACCTCATTCCTGATGGAATCCATCGCCATGAAGGAGAGAGAAGAGGCAATGTGGAATTTAAATGCCTTGCCTAAGGGCACAATTGTAACGGCTCCAGTGGGGCTCGAACTCCGGACCTTTCGCACCTGAAGCGAACGCGCATCCACTGCGCTATCACGACTTCCACTGAAAAAGTGTAGTGACGCCCTTAAGAGTTATTGATACATGAACTGATTGGCTGAGTAGGTATTGTCAGCAATAGTGAAAATGACTTCTAAATATTAAAATACAATATATGAGCTGCTTTTTGGAATATTTTAGAATATTTGCATACTGTGTGTCAGTTTAAGCATTATTATGTGACAACATTGAATATGTCTTATTTAGAGTTATATTGTTAAAGTGGCCAACAGTCTATGCTAAGTGGTGATGTGAGAGATATAGGGAAATTTAAAGTTTTAATAATATTTTATTGCAGTTTTTCATACATTACATTTAAATAGAAGAAACTGGACAGTGGAAGTCGTGATAGCGCAGTGGATGCGCGTTCGCTTCAGGTGCGAAAGGTCCGGAGTTCGAGCCCCACTGGAGCCGTTACGATTGTGCCCTTAGGCAAGGCATTTAAATTCCACGTTGCCTCTTCTCTCTCCCTCGTGGCGATGGATTCCATCAGGAATGAGGTCTCGAGAGTGATTTATATAAGTTGAAATAACTTGTTTCGCAATCGAGCTAAAATAAATTTGTATAAACTAAATAGAAGAAAAACATTGTTGTATAACTGAAGATTTTAACATATTGTATATATAGTAATGTTGTAAATACATCACTGAGTATTAAGATGTTATATAATTGTTCAGTATTTTACTAGTGCTGTGCGAAGGCTTTTACTAAGTTTTAAGTCTCTCATATTTCTTCTTAGAAAGGTTTGCATGATGAAAGTTTCTATATTATGTAATTATATGTACCATGTAAAGTGAGACTATAATAAACATATCTTATCTTATCTTACATTACAATTATACAAACAATGAAATACGTAGAAAACAATATGAAATTATATTAGGATTTATTATTATTGCTGTATACGATTTAATCTGGGGCACAAAAGCAAATGGGCTGGGCTACAAGTTATGACAACATTATTTACAGCCCCTCCCATAGGGAAGTCATATTTATGTGCAGAAATGTTTATTGTAATGGTGTTTATCTATTATATTAAATGAAACACACACAAAAACAGCCTTTAGGTCCGACCCTATTATTAATATAGTGATATAGTGGTCTGGGATTGGTTGAAAACGTGTAGGGAAGCCCTTAACCCATCTCATTCTGGATACCGTTCAAACAGTATTTGCAAAGAACATAGAGCCAGATCAACCGCCACGGAACGTTCCATCTGACCAGGCTCTATGCTGTTTGCTATTCAGATGATCTTGCTAAGACACTTGGCTATGTAGCAAACAACATAGATCCTGATCAGCACGCAGCGTCATGCTGCAGCTGATCTGGATCTATGTTGTTTGCAAAAGCCTTTAAATATATCCAGAATGAAATGGGTTAAGAGTTATTGATACATGAACTGATTGGCTGAATAGGTATTGTCACCAATAGTGAAAGTGACTTCTAAACATTAAAATACAATATATGAGCTGCATTTTGGACTCTTAGAAATGTGTGCATACTATTTGGTGAAAAAACACCATATAATATATGCAGGTGCCAGTGCAACAATCACCACCAAATTACCTTCAGAGTAGGGGGTAGGTGACGTTAGTGGCAAATAACAAAAACCCAATCGGTCAACCCTATTAAAATTCAAAGGTCAGTCTGTTGAAAAATATTGTAATTTGTGCCAAATAGTTTTGATTTGATTTAATCATATTTTATTATTTGTACATGTATATAGTTACACAATTATAATACAACATAACAAAAGCAAATGGGTTGAGCCACAAGTTTTAACAACATTACATTAAGCCCTTCCCAGTATTGAAAATTATACAGAATTATATAACAGGTGACATACAATTGATTATTTGTTAAATTAATTAAATAAGCATACATATATTAATGTTTATTTATGCAAATACCATAGTTATGACCATGTGCACAAGTATTGACCACTGAAACAATAAGTATTATGGTATATGCTATAATATTGCTATTCACTAAAAAATATTTAATTATATTTAACAATATTCACTAAAAAACATTCAATGATCAATATTTTATTATTTACTATATAAGAAAATAAACTACAACACACTACTAACACTATAAGAATAATTAAGTGGACACTGTAAGTGCATATTTAAGCCAAATTTTCAATCGACCAGTATTGACCAGTCGATTGCCAACTTGGCCTATGGAGATTTCAATAGTGGTGTCTGGCCTGCTACTTCTGCATAGCATAATTATGTACATGTTCAACTCTATAAACCCTAGATAGTTGTTACCCATAGCATAACTCAAGTTTATATTACTAAACATCATAGTTGGGCCAATATTTAATAAAAAGAAGAGTGGTGACAGTGCTTGTTTATTTTAGAAATAATTGGTTTGGGTCAATATCTAGCACATTATTATATAGTTTAAGTATATACAAATTTATTGTCGATTGCGAAACAAGTTCTTACAACTTATCAATCTCGAGACCTCATTCCTGATGGAATCCATCGCCACGAGGGAGACAAAAGAGGCAACGTGGAATTTAAATGCCTTGCCTAAGGGCACACTCGTAATAGCTCCAGCGGGTGTTTGCGGATCTTTCGCAACTGAAGCGATTATTATAAAAGCCATAGTTCCTCAACAGTGTGGCATCCGTGGTCCAGTGGTAGAGCAACGGACTTGGAATCAAACGGTCCCGTGTTCGATACTTGGTCAGGCCACGTATGTAGTGTCATTGAGCAAGGCACCTCACACACATTGCTTAGTACTGGTTAACCACTTAGGTCGGCTAAGCCTGCCCAGGAAAACATGTCTAGGTCCCCGCAAGGGGTTTGACATTAATGGAACATACATACATACAACAGACAGAGAATGTAATGCCCGATTATTGTTCAAGTATGTTTTATGATTTTATTTTGCTCAACAACAGACATAACTATGATCCGAAATTCCTCCCTGAAGTAAATAGAATTAAACACTGGTCAGATTGCACGGTTGTTCAGTTTCACCGTGTATCGCATACACAACAGTGACTTTAACAGTAAACTCACGTGTTAAACGTCTCGATAAGAAGTTCCTCCATCTGCGACATCACTCTTCTCTGTGCGTCTGTAACAGTCGACATAATTGTTCGTTGTTTTCCACGTGTGTTTAGCGAAATGACAATTCTACCTGCGAATTAATAGAAAAATGTTTAGCGAACTGTCACAACATTGTTTACATCGGAAGTCAACTGGCGGTGTTGATAATAGTTATCGTGAAAGTTACTTGACGTGAAAATAGCGTATTAAGGTATAAGACCTATAATAAGATTTTTTTTTTTAGATATTAGTGGGTTCATCACAGACGGATCTGTAGTCCAGTTGTAACACGCTGGATTGGTAATCTAGGGATCGCAGGTTCGACCCCCCGTCTGACCCTAATAAAATTACCAGGCTTTCAGATGGGACGTTAAACCGAGGTCTCGTGTCGGTGCTTTACACTGTGCACGTAAAAGAACCAGAGAAGATTCTGGAATTGGTCTATGTCTGTATCATTGCACTATCCTCCAAAAATCTAAAATGACTAATCCCTTCAGGAGGCGTCGCTCATATGGGCAACCGGTAGCGACGATAAATAAACGTAAAACACACATATTGGGTTCATATATTTTAATCATATTGTATTGCATTCATTCTATATATACAATATATGTATGTATGTTCCTTTTAATGTCAAACCCCTCGCGGGGACTTAGACATGTTTTCCTGGGCAGGCTTAGCCGACCTAAGCGATTAAACAGTACTAAGCAATGTGTGTGAGGTGCCTTGCTCAATGGCACTACATACGTGGCCTGACCGAGTATCGAACCCGGGACCGTTCGATTCTAAATCCGACGCTCTACCACTGGACCACGGACGCCACACAACAAAACAAAACAGAACAAAACAAATGAACAGACGTGTATAAGTATGCATAGTGTATACGATTTATGTCATTGTTTTGCACAAGAATTGTCAATAAATGTTGAAGCAATAGCGTTGGGTCACAAGTTTTACCAACATTAGTTACGGCCCTCCCCAAACTACCAGATTGTAACAAACAAAGTGACTGAATATATGAGTTGTGCAAATACTAAAATTAATGATTACTAACATAAAGGGAAAATTAGCAAAATATAGATAACTAGAATTTAGAACCAAACAAACTAACAATACCAACAAAAAAGGATTGGGTTAATTTACATACATAATAAATGTGTAACAACATCATTCAGCAGTCCAGCAGTAACACGCTGGACTGGTAATCCGGGGGTCGCAGGTTCGATCCCCCGTCTGGCCCTAATAAAATTATTACATATTTTACATGTTGGATCGTTTTCAGCTTATATCCTTTTTTCTTTTTTTTAATATTCACTTTTTATTTCGAAAATATGCAAACGTTGATGTTTTCATTAGTCTCATTTCCGTGTACCCTAACAGTCCCTTACACAGTTTATATGTGTGTGTTTTACGTTTATTTATCGTCGCTACCGGTTGCCCATATGAGCGACGCCTCATGAAGAGATTAGTCATTTTAGATTTTGGAGGATAGTGCAATGATACAGACATAGACCCATTCCAGAATCTTCTCTGGTTCTTTTACGTGCACAGTGTAAAGCACCGAACCTGCGATCCCTGGATTACCAGTCCAGCGTGTTACCACTGGACTACAGATCCGTCTGTGGCAGTTTATGTTTGCAACGTGAGACGTCTAATACTAGGCTTTACATGGTCACGTGTAAATCACGTGAAAAACGTGTCATGTGACGTTGATTGGTGTTCGAATCTTAGGTCCTGTTTTTGTCGTTGAATCCACATGTGAATGAACTTGTTGTTTTATTTTAGGATGTTGTGCAATCTTGTGTTTAGTCAGGCGTATTAAATGCGCAGTAATATTATTTAATCTGCCATAAAAGTGACTGTCAAGAACAGTCTTTCAGATGGGACTTTAACCCGATCAGCTTATATCCTATACGTAGATTATAAATGACCCACTCAACATGTTTAGGCTAACTGGTTTTATTTCTGTGAAACATATAGTTACGTTGCAGTTGATATCGACTGTTTGCCCAATGTTTGCCCAATATTCGCCGAATATAAAATGACGATACTTTGCTATGTATAATTGGCAGGTTCGATCCCCTGTCTGACCCTAATAAAATTAACATTCTTTCAGTAATAGTAGGTTATACAAATTTATTTGAGCTCGATTGCGAAACAAGTTCTTACCACTTATATTAATCACGCTGGAGACCTCATTCCTGGAGAGAGAAGAGGAATGTGGAATTTAAATGCCTTGCCTAATGGCACAACCGTAACGGCTCCAGCGGGACGTGAACGTCGTGTGTTTCGCACCTGAAGCGAACGCCCTACCACTGCACTATCACGACTTCCAAATAACCCGTCATGACGCAATAATCTTGTTGCTATAACGACTATCTCAGAATCAAGCGTTTGTGAGTTCGATAATCATTGGAAGACATGACATGCCATGCATAGCCTAGGAACATGCGTCGATAGATGTTGCTTGGTCAGTCAAATAAATATATTTTAACACCGAAACTATTAATTGGGCCGTATTGAGTTCCTGATCATTTTGACAGAAGTTAAAAAGTGAAATATTGACAGACTGGCACCCAGACTTTGCCAGGCAATCTGCTTCATAATGTTATAATGCAGATAAACACAAGTTATCTAATGCTGAAAGAGGAAAGGTTACTCGTGAAGTCATGTTTTGTTCACTAGTTTCGATTATTTCCCTTTGTTGTTGAGTTTTTGATTGAACAGCATTTCGGTTTTGTGTGTTATTATTGTTCCCGTTCAATCTGTGTACTCATATTTTATTCATGGTAATATAACATACAACACATAAGTACAATGCACAACATATATATAGCATGGTAATATAACATACAACACATAAGTACAATGTACAACATATATATATAGCATGGTAATATAACATACAACACATAAGTACAATGCACAACATATATATAGCATGGTAATATAACATACAACACATAAGTACAATGCACAACATATATATAGCATGGTAATATAACATACAACACATAAGTACAATGCACAACATATATATAGCATGGTAATATAACATACAACACATAAGTACAATGTACAACATATATATAGCATGGTAATATAACATACAACACATAAGTACAATGCACAACATATATATAGCATGGTAATATAACATACAACACATAAGTACAATGCACAACATATATATAGCATGGTAATATAACATACAACACATAAGTACAATGCACAACATATATATAGCATGGTAATATAACATACAACACATAAGTACAATGTACAACATATATATAGCATGGTAATATAACATACAACACATAAGTACAATGTACAACATATATATAGCATGGTAATATAACATACAACACATAAGTACAATGTACAACATATATATAGCATGGTAATATAACATACAACACATAAGTACAATGTACAACATATATATAGCATGATAATATAACATACAACACATAAGTACAATGTACAACATATATATAGCATGATAATATAACATACAACACATAAGTACAATGTACAACATATATATAGCATGGTAATATAACATACAACACATAAGTACAATGTACAACATATATATAGCATGGTAATATAACATACAACACATAAGTACAATGTACAACATATATATAGCATGGTAATATAACATACAACACATAAGTACAATGCACAACATATATATAGCATGGTAATATAACATACAACACATAAGTACAATGCACAACATATA
Source organism: Archivesica marissinica (assembly GCA_014843695.1). NCBI lineage: Eukaryota > Metazoa > Mollusca > Bivalvia > Venerida > Vesicomyidae > Archivesica > Archivesica marissinica. The sequence continues at coordinate 61,270,104 of CM026403.1, forward strand.
TATAGCATGGTAATATAACATACAACACATAAGTACAATGCACAACATATATATAGCATGGTAATATAACATACAACACATAAGTACAATGTACAACATATATATAGCATGGTAATATAACATACAACACATAAGTACAATGTACAACATATATATAGCATGGTAATATAACATACAACACATAAGTACAATGCACAACATATATATAGCATGGTAATATAACATACAACACATAAGTACAATGTACAACATATATATAGCATGTAATATAACATACAACACATAAGTACAATGCACAACATATATATAGCATGGTAATATAACATACAACACATAAGTACAATGTACAACATATATATAGCATGGTAATATAACATACAACACATAAGTACAATGCACAACATATATATAGCATGGTAATATAACATACAACACATAAGTACAATGTACAACATATATATAGCATGATAATATAACATACAACACATAAGTACAATGCACAACATATATATAGCATGATAATATAACATACAACACATAAGTACAATGTACAACATATATATAGCATGATAATATAACATACAACACATAAGTACAATGCACAACATATATATAGCATGGTAATATAAATGGTTTGTGCTAGCCTGGTGATTTTACGTTTATTTATCGTCGCTACCGGTTGCCCATATGAGCGACGCCTCCTGAAGATATTAGTCATTTTAGAATTTAGGAGGATAGCGCAATGATACAGACAGACCCATTCCAGAGTCTCCTCTGGTTCTTTTACGTGCGATCCCTGGATTATCAGTCCATTCGAAACAAGAACATCGCCTTTTGTACATTAATAAAATATGTGAAAAGGACGGAGATAATAGATCGTCAGCAGTACCTACAGTGCATTGTTACCCTCTCTAAGATCATTTTTTGATTGCGCACGAGTGCCCATATTCCCTTCAGTTTCTTAGCACTATGTATTGTAATTCATTTTTAGCTTTCAATTAGCGGCTGCTCCCCAGTTTTACCATGTATATAATGCTTTGACTGCATGCAATGATGTCGGTATCTGTGATAAAAGTCTCTTGTAATTCTACTTATTGAATGGCTATGTACGGTGTTAATTTGGTATGTGTTTATGTTTGCTGTATTGTACATAGTGTCGTATTAATAAACGCATTTCACTTTGGGGAGCATCGTCTGCAGGCTCCGGTTGTAAAAGATTGGTTTTATACAATTGTGTCGAAAGTCAGAGAGTTTGACATATCCCAACCTATTTCTGCATCTCTGAATAATAACATTATAAGTCAGGGCCGTCGCTGGAGCTATTTTGATGATACGCACGGCCAAATATGCTTGTTTGTCGAGTGAGCATAGCGAGCTAGTATGCTAGGGAGTCCGGGGGCATGCCCCCTTGAGATTGTTTGAAATGAGGATGCAATTTCCTGCATTTCAATGCATGTTGTAACATACAATTGCAGGACTAAAGTTCTTACGACAATGTAATAATATACAAGATTTATCGCCCTTTAATTATCAATGAAACAAGCACGTAAAATAGCACAAACTAAATTTCGAGATGCACCATATTTGCAATGGGCTCAATTATTCCACCACTCCACACATCACGGCGCCTATGTATCTCTACTATCCCTTGCGGTTTTATGGCATTTTTGGACTTTTCATTTTCTGAGACCAATGATACGCACGTGCGTACTTGCGTATGCCCAGCGACGGGCCTGTAAGTGAACTTAGGTCTTTATATCAGCTAAACTGGTTAGAACAAATTAACAATCCAGTTGAACCATCCAATAAGGGAGGTAACAAACTTAGAAGTTATTGTATGTTCAAAACTACCTTAGAAACTGAAATGTATTGTAAAATGATACTACCATTTTCTCACAGAGCTGCGCTCGCACAGTTTAGATGCGGGGTCGCACCTCTTAGGTTAGAGACTGGGAGGTATGAGACTATTCCCATCGAAAATAGATTGTGTCCATATTGTAAAGCTTCTGTTGAAACTGAAACACACGCTTTGCTGGATTGCTGTCTGTATAATGATATACGGGCTGGTCTTGTGTTACAAGCAACTCATATTGATACAAATTTTGATAGTTTTACTGCACATGAAAAGTTTGTTTTCTTAATGTCCAACCAGGAAATGACAAGGTATAGTGCCAAAACCTGTTTTAATATCTTAAAAACTAGACAATTCTTTATGTGTAAATAATGTCATGTTCTTTTTTAAGTTTGAAATGATTTTTATCACCGCTATATGGATGCTGCTAATCAAGTCACCATTGATCTGATCAAGTGTGATACCTGGTCTTTTAAACTATTTTTTAACAAGTGGACGCTAGTGCATTTCTTTTTTAAATTAGGAGATTTGCAACGTTCATATAGATTTATCAGTTTTAGATGTGTACATAGAGACTAAAATAAATATGAAAACTTGTTTTACAAGATTCAAGATATTTTATTTAGTTTAAACAATATTTTATTCAATGAATATACATAGTATAATGATCACAATAAGAAAATACATGTAGGATTGAGGAGAAAGCAACTTGCTTATATGGTTACCTCTTTCCTACGAATCATTTACAAAACATACCGTTAGAATTAAGCAACAAAATTACTGTCAAATATTGAGTAACTCATTAATTTTAGAATGTGAGAAAATGATACTAATTTTGAAATATATGTTAAGATATGATGGTGATTGTGCAACAGGATGACCAGCTACACTTGATCATCCAATTACATCACCACAATTGGCTATGATGATATTTTATTGGAGAAAGAAAGAAAAACAATTTGGAGGAGAGCGTTTCAGAATCAGATGCCACCGGCTTGTGCATGTACGGCAATTGAGTAGGCGTTCAATATGGCAATCGTTTGTTGTAGTGTTATGCAAATCGTTTTGTGTCTTTAATGTACTTGTGAACGTTAGTGAAAAGTGATATGTTTTGTTCAGAGCTGAGTTGTGCATTTCCTTCTAATAGTGTGCTAAGTATTGGTGTAGTAATGTTGCTGATTTCGTTATTTTATACTAAACCTTATATGGTAGAAGATCAAACATTATAATAACTATATGCTTGCTATTTTCTACTTTAACATTTAATGTAATGATGATCTCACATTGTATTCAAGTCACGTCTGTCATTATTGATTATGCAAATCAGCATCTTCGTGCAAACAGCAGGACCATACTTATAATACGGCTAGAAAGATATATTACATGGATTAGTCAGTAGTGTTGGCGAATGCATGGCTTTTTTTGCATGTACATGTACTTTTATATTTCAGTCAGTTAAGTTGCCTTGGGATTTGAAGAATATAGAAAGGCCGATTTATATTATTTCGGTGATTATTTATAGACGTCTCCGAGGCCTAGTAGTTAAGGCGTCCGCCTACGGAGCTTTTTTTTGATTTTTTTTTTTAACAGAGGTGTCCCATACGTCAGAAATGGCTGGCCCTTTAAATATGGGTGACACTATACACTTTACGTTTACTTTAAGTTTAAATTTTATTTATTTTACAACGCTTGCGAAGCAAGTTCTAACAACTTATATTAATCACTATCGTTGGCGCGTATGAAAGCGTAACTGTAGCCATTCGTGTGGGAGGAAACCGGAGTACTCGGAGAAAACCCACCTCTGGCGACCACCGTACCATCTCACGCGCTAACCACAGCGTTAATCGGACAGCCCATTTAGTTTTCATCTCTATTCAAGTCTCAGCTATGTACGTGTACATACATATAGTGCAAAGACAGAGGTAACCAATCATATTAAACGTATATAGCCATTCTGAATAGAATAATATGAGATATACTACAGCAAAACATATCGCATTATAAACATGGCTTCCTAATTATATTAATTATACATTCTAAAGCCAGGAAACATTTGCTAATTGCAATTTAAATATTACCAGAAATAACAACATTGAATTGAAAAACAAACACTAATGCACTATTAAGAAATATTTCACAAAATCAGTGATCACCTTAGATGGATCAGATCGAGAATGTGTATTTTACGTATATTTATCCAGGGATCGCAGGTTCGATCCCCCGTCTGACCCTAATCAAATTAACAGTCTTTCAGATGGGACTTTACGAGGTCTCGTGTCGGTGCATTACACCTGATATTATAGCGTATCTCGGAGTAGTAATCGTCAACATAGACTAAGAATAACAAGGAACCCAGAATGGAACACAGAGGCACGTCGGCATTGGTAGAACACCAATCAGAATATGAATTAGCGGAGACCACACGTTGCTTGCGATTAGAGAGGTAGGAACTGAACCAGTGCATAATTTAACCAGGAATACCAAATGACGAGAGCTTGAACAAGAGACCCCTGTGCCAGACACGATCAACTGCTTTTGAGATGTCACAAAATACCGTTCGCACTTCCTGAAATGCATTTAGCGGTATACCATAATTCTGCACACTTACGCATCCTATCGTTGAATCCTATCTTTGCCAAAACCTGTTTTAATATTTTTCAAATACATAGTTTTTACATCTGTAAATAATGTCTAGTATTATTGTATCTACATGTAACTATATAGTGTTTTAATATACTCTGAGAAGCAGCTATCACTTAGTTCACCATCGATCTGATCGACGTTGATATTTTGATTTTCCAAATTATTTCTTAGTTGCGAATTAGTTCCGTATTGATCTTCCGATTCGTAATACTCTGTTTCCATTTAATCTAGTTTTAGTTTTCAATTAGCGGCTGCTCTCCTGTCTTACATTGTATAGATTAATGCTGAATTATGCAATGATGATAAAGTTATAACACAAGTTCGATATACTAGAGGACATAGAAAACGCACACTTCGGATAAAGTGTGTTTTTACATGAAAAACAATAACTATATAAATACATAATTTTAAACATTTTGGAATATTTTAGTTGTTCAGTTTGTGTTTTGTAATAAAGATGTGATATATCTTTGATGGAATCCTTCGTATTTCATTGTCATGTAATAATAATCATATATAATGTAGGTGTGCGTTTTTTATGTCCTCTAGTATAATTGTAACACTAGTCTCTTGTAATTCTATTTAAAGAATTGCTATGTACATATGTTTATATTATATATAATAGCAAATGAATTTCTATTTATATAATGTTTTCCTTTTACCATTAAATTTAAAGCAGCATTACATCGTAATTAAGGATGTTTTGGGTAAAATATCAATACTAATGTGTGTGTGTTTACAAAAATCGAAATAGTCGCTCAGAAACGATAAAATTCCAATAAATTGAAACCGTCGTATACGCGAATTTGTTTATCAACACACGAAATGTAAACACGCACAGTGCGCATGCGTGAAACAACAGAGGATGTAGAAAACAACGTATATATTTTGAACATGAAATACTATCTATCTTCCTCTAATGTCGAACCCCTCGCGGGGATGTAGAAATGTCACTAAAAGACGCCAACAGAGGTATGAATCAACATATCAAGTAATTTAATTAAAAAAGACAACGTTGGAACAAATGGGGTCGGTGCATTCTGAATGTAAACAAGTGTGGACGATGCGTTCCGGTTGTAAACAAGTACGTGACCGATCGACTCGGAAAGTCCTACTTTCGGTTTCGAGTTTTGTTTTATCGCAAAAAAACACTGTTTACCAAATGAACATAAGCATACAAAGTATAATGTTAGAATGTGTAGCAGCATTGCTACCCATACGTAAAAATTGAATTTTTCAAATATTTTTATTTCATACCATGTAATGCTGCTTTAATCTTAGGTATTCATATGTTAACATATTTGCTACATAAATGAACATAGTGTGAAAAACACATTATTGCATTGATGAAGTTAACTTTTAAATTCATCGAAGTATGAAACATAGCGATTTCTGATAAGATGCACGGCGCCCGATTTCAATATTGCGTCAAAGGAATTTTTTTATCCATGTTGCTCTATTCATAATATTTATAGTCATGGTGTAGCAGTCGTTTCTATGAAAATACATAAAGCATGAACACCTGATACTAGCTATGTATATGTAGTAAGTAAAATGCATATGTTCAACAAGTTATACGCGCATTCTCAAGCGTAATCTATACTAAAGGAAAATCTTCGATAGACGTTTTGCACATTTTGTGTGATTTACGTTTATTTATCGTCGCTACCGGTTACCCATATGAGCGACTCCGCCTGAAGAGATTAGTCATTTTAGATTTTTGGATGATAGTGCAATGATACAGACAGAGATAGTCTCCTCTGATTCATATACGTGCACGATGTAAAGCACCGACACGAGACCACGGTTTAAAGTCCAATCTGAAAGACTGTTAATTTTATTAGGGTCAGGCGGGTGATCGAACCTGCGATCCCTGGATTACCAGTCCAGCGTGTTAACCACTGGCATACAGATCCGTTTCCCATGTATGCCAAATCTAATTGTAATTGTGAGCTTATACTCAACATATGTGTGTTATACATTTATATATCGTCGCTACCGGTTGCCCATGTGAGCGACGCCTCCTGAATAGATATTAGTCATTTTAGATTTTGGAGGATCATACATGATCATACAGACATAGACCCATTCCAGAGTCTCCTCGTGTTATTTTACGTGTAAAGCACCGACACGAGACCTTGGTTTAAAGTACCATCTGAAAGACTATTAAAAAACGTTCTGCTACTTTAAATATGTTTTAGTAGTTATGACGTCATAACTAATAAAATTGACTTCCTTTTACCCACACTAATGAAAACATATACAACGGACACAAAAAGAATATACGTAACTTTTTAAATGATATATAAATAGCTTTTAAATGATATATAAATAGCTTTTAAATGATATATAAATAGCTTTTAAGACAGAGAAGTGTTCAGTTAAATATTTTTGTTGATACAATTAAGTAGCATTTGCTTAAGAGCTGATATTTGTCTTTCCGTTATTTATTGGCGAATAATTCTAAATCTAGTCCTGACCAAACTATCTATTAAGCGCAAAAACGAACGATGTAATTTTGTTTATAGTCGCCACCGCATAAATGCATTTGGGCGACTGTATTTTCTAAGATGGTTATGTCCTAAGGTGATTCTTCTTGTCTAAGGTGATTCTTCTTGTCCTAAGGTGATTCTTCTGTGGTGGTTATTCGATGATGATTATATGTGTTCTGTGATGATTATTCCTATGCTTCTATGATGATTATTCCTGTTCTTCTACGTTGATTAGTTCGGTATTCTCTGAAGGTTCTGTATTCTGTGTGGCTTATGAAGACGTCATCAGGTGGTTACTTCTTTCTGTGCCGGCCAGGTTGACAAGGCCTGGTCTGTACGTGGTCCTTTGTAGGGCCACACTCCTCACTGTTGGTCACCCCGCAACAGCATTAATACGGATCTGACAGTTAGACATCTGGTCGTCGATTGTCGCAAACGAGTCTACTAAACTCCGGTGTAGCTCGGGGGAGCGTGGATCCACGACTGTTGCCGCTCCCTCAGGTCCGCCGTCTCGTCTATCCGCCGGAGAAGTAGAAGAAGGAAGAGAAAGTGTCGAAAAAAGCCGGCGAAGATATAGTGTTTCATTAGCACTATCTAGAGTGTCCACTATCTAGAAGAGCTGGTGGATCTGTCCTGATGTGCCGTAGCCATGGATCCACATGCTGGCGAGCCTCCCCTTCACCAGATCGACGACCAGAAGATCCCAGAATCCTACGCTGCTGCTGCGGGATGTGCCCCGGTCACGACGTGCACGTCGTGAGGAGATCGACCGGGAAGCGCAAAAAGAGTTGGTATTCTTTACTTATCCTCCAATATTGAAGAGCATACACACATGTTACATATCAATTATCAGAACATTTACATCGGCGAAATATTTTACAATTATATACATATTCAATTATATTATTATTATATAATTAATAATATTTTGTATTTGTTAAATTCAGTAAACCACAATTTACAGAGGTCGCTGACTTGTATACCACTGTAACCTATCATCACCGATGGTCATGGGTTCGAGCATCGCCCAGACCGTGTCCCTTTATATGAAAAAGTTGGCAGTTTCTTACGGAGGTTGGTGCACCAAGTACTAGTTAACCGCTGGAGCCTGCCCAGGAAGGTGGTGTTAGGTAAACATTTACAGAGGTCGCTGACTTGTATACCACTGTAACCTATCATCACTGATGGTCACAGGTTCGAGCCCCGCTCAGACCGTGTCTCTTTATATGAAAAGTTGGCAGTTTCTTACGGAGGTTGGTGCACCAAGTACTAGGTAACCGCTGGAGCCTGCCCAGGAAGGTGGTGCTAGGTAAACATTTACAGAGGTCGCTGACTTGTATACCACTGTAACCTATCATCACTGATGGTCACAGGTTCGAGCCCCGCTCAGACCGTGTCTCTTTATATGAAAAGTTGGCAGTTTCTTACGGAGGTTGGTGCACCAAGTACTAGGTAACCGCTGGAGCCTGCCCAGGAAGGTGGTGCTAGGTAAACATTTACAGAGGTCGCTGACTTGTATACCACTGTAACCTATCATCACTGATGGTCACAGGTTCGAGCCCCGCTCAGACCGTGTCTCTTTATATGAAAAGTTGGCAGTTTCTTACGGAGGTTGGTGCACCAAGTACTAGGTAACCGCTGGAGCCTGCCCAGGAAGGTGGTGCTAGGTAAACATTTACAGAGGTCGCTGACTTGTATACCACTGTAACCTATCATCACTGATGGTCACAGGTTCGAGCCCCGCTCAGACCGTGTCTCTTTATATGAAAAGTTGGCAGTTTCTTACGGAGGTTGGTGCACCAAGTACTAGGTAACCGCTGGAGCCTGCCCAGGAAGGTGGTGCTAGGTAAACATTTACAGAGGTCGCTGACTTGTATACCACTGTAACCTATCATCACTGATGGTCACAGGTTCGAGCCCCGCTCAGACCGTGTCTCTTTATATGAACAGTTGGCAGTTTTCTACGGAGGTTAGTGCACCAAGTACTAGGTAACCGCTGGAGCCTGCCCAGGAAGGTGGTGTTAGGTAAACTACCCGTTGCTCAAATGTGCAACCGGTAGCAACGTTAAATAAATTTAAATACATTTTGTTTTAAATATTACAGAAATTATGGTCAACTAATATTGTTTTATTGTATTAAAGAGTAATGTTACCAGCAGTGGATGCGCGTTCGCTTCAGGTGCGAAAGGTCCGGAGTACGAGCCCCGCTGGAGCCGTTACGGTTGTGCCCTTAGGCAAGGCATTTAAATTCCACGTTGCCTCTTCTCTCTCCCTCGTGGCGATGGATTCCATCAGGAATGAGATCTCGCGAGTGATTAATATAAGTTGTAATAACTTCTATCTATCTGTATATCTATCTTCCTTTTATGTCGAACCCCTCGCGGGGACGTAGACATGTTGCGCGTCAAAAACTTGTTTCGTAATCGAGCTAAAAATAAATTTGTATAAGCTAAAGAGTTCATGATATATTGGACATTCTAATATAACATAGTCTTCATCTTCTAACAAATTACTAAAATTGACAGTGTCGTGTAGTATATATTTTATTCTTTATTTACGTCTCATCAATGTACAAGAAACAACATTCAATATAATAAAAACATATCGATGTACATTGCCACTCAATAATGAATTATAAGAGACAGTAACAGTAACAATTCACAATAGAACACGATTCAACATATAAGTTGATAGTGTCATGTGTGTGTTTTACGTTTATTTATCGTCGCTACCGGTTGCCCATATGAGCGACGCCTCTTGAAGAGATTAGTAATTTTAGATTTTGGAGGATAATGCATGATACAGATAGAGACACATTCCAGAATCTCCTCTGGTTCTTTTACGTGCACGGTGTAAAGCACCGACACGAGACCTCGTTTTAACGTCCCATCTGAAAGACTGTTAATTTTATTAGGGTCAGACGGGGGATCGAACCTGCGATCCTCGGATTACCAGTTCAAACGTTTTACCACTGGGCTACAGATCCGTCTGTTTGATAGTGTCGAAATGTTACCAACATTTTATAGTTTATCTAATTACCATACAGTGTGCATGCATTATGCTAATTAGGTAATATTAATATGCTTTCATTGCCGGTTTTGTACAGTAGCACATTTTCGCGAAAGGAGTGAATTCTCTTTCATTCATACAAAATTTCAATTTTTTGCAAGTGAAATTTATACAAATTAAAATGGTGTGATTTGAATCGCAATGGTATTTCACAAAAAAGCAAGCTACAGTTTGGCACAATGTATATCTTACTAGCGTTAGTAGTTCTTGGCGTATGTGTTTTTAACTGAACAATGCTGGTTTTGTCATGGTGCGGCTCAAATAATATTTCTTAAATTTACTATACATGTCAAGCTTGTTTATGCCCAAAATACAGGGACGTACCAAGTATCTTAAACCGTATTATAACCATTGGCCCAACATTAATAAGATTCAACAGATCATGTCGGAACAGTCAAAACGTTGTATTCTTAATACTTCTAAGTTCATACATTATGCATTAATCAGTAGGAGTAGACATTAATACATTTTAATATTTAAATAATCATATTAATACATACAACTCACCATAAACATATTTATGCAGAACAGATCCTTGTAATTCGAACCTGGCATCTGTTCACAAGATGTTATTAAAGAGACCTCTCGGTAATTATTTGTGTGTATCCACTACACTGTGTAACTATTGTATTTGCTCTAAGCATCTTATAGATGTTTTACGCAATAAACTATTGTTGTTGTTGTTGTTGTTTGTGTATCCACTACACAGTGTAACTATTGTATTTGCTCTAAGCATCTCATAGATGTTTTACGCAATAAACTATTGTTGTTGTTGTTATTGTTGTTGTTTGTGTATCCACTACACTGTGTAACTATTGTATTAAGAGTGTATCAGCAGCTAACAAGCAAGAACGGTTCGTCAGAATTCAAGCACAATTAACCATACGCACATTATTAAATCGGACAGCCCATGTGTACTCTGGTCGGCGTGTAGAATGAGGCATGAGTTACTTCCCCTGTGTAAAATAGCGGCGTCAGTCGTGGGTCAATTGGTATCAAGACAATTCTTAAGTACATGTTACAAATGCTCGCTATTGGCTGTCAACAATGTTGAACATATAATGTGTTATTGCCATGCAATTGATCACATAAGGTGTAAAGTGTTGAACATTTTAGCTGACATTGTTAGTACTAAAGATTATATAGAATTCATGCATTTATCACCAATGGACCAGTGCAATGCATTACTATCGTTAGCATTACAGGTAGATGATAATCTTGTTCCAAGGAACTTGTTGCTATTGAAGCTAATATGTAGAATATTTTCCGGGTAGTTGAAAGCAAACTGATTCTATGTTTTACAGGTGCACATTGTTATGTTCGGACATCATAACTGTTATATATTGCTAATTATGTATTCGTCCATAGTCGAGGCCAATTGACTAAATACAAGGTTATATGTGCTGCGATTATTCAACTGATATTTAACCCTGTTATTTGTGCATTGATATTATACTGTTTGTACATATATATTAATATGATTTGTAAATATGTTATGCTCTTCAGCAATGGAGGAAATAAAAGTATCTATCTATCTATCTATCTATCTATCTATCTATCTATCTATCTATCTATCTATCTATCTATCTATCTATCTATCTATCTATCTATCTATCTATCTATCTATCTATCTATCTATCTATCTATCTATCTATCTATCTATCTATCTACTATCTATCTTCTATCTATCTATCTATCTATCTATCTATCTATCTATCTATCTATCTATCTATCTATCTATCTATCTATCTATCTATCTATCTATCTATCTATCTTCTATCTATCTACTATCTATCTATCTATCTATCTATCTATCTATCTATCTATCTATCTATCTATCTATCTATCTATCTATCTATCTATCTATCTATCTATCTATCTATCTATCTATCTATCTATCTATCTATCTTTAAGCATCTTATAGATGTTTTACGCAATAAACTATTGTTGTTGTTGTTGTTTGTGTATCCACTACACTGTGTAACTATTGTATTTGCTCTAAGATCTTATAGACGTTATACGCAATAAACTATTGTTGTTGTTGTTGTTTGTGTATCCACTACACTGTGTAACTATTGTATTTGCTCTAAGCATCTTATAGACGTTATACGCAATAAACTATTGTTGTTGTTGTTGTTTGTGTATCCACTACACTGTGTAACTATTGTATTTGCTTTAAGCATCTTATAGACGTTATACGCAATAAACTATTGTTGTTGTTGTTGTTTGTGTATCCACTACACAGTGTAACTATTGTATTTGCTTTAAGCATCTTATAGATGTTTTACGCAATAAACTATTGCTGTTGTTTGTGTATCCACTACAATGTGTAACTATTGTATTTGCTCTAAGCATCTTATAGACGTTATACGCAATAAACTATTGTTGTTGTTGTTGTTGTTGTTGTTGTTGTTGTTGTTGTTGTTGTTGTTGTTGTTGTTGTTGTTTGTGTATCCACTACAATGTGTAACTATTGTATTTGCTCTAAGCATCTTATAGACATTATACGCAATAAACTATTGTTGTTGTTGTTGTTGTTTGTGTATCCACTACACTGTTTAACTATTGTATTTGCTCTAAGCATCTTATAGATGTTTTACGCAATAAACTATTGTTGTTGTTTGTGTATCCACTACACTGTGTAACTATTGTATTTGCTCTAAGCATCTTATAGATGTTATACGCAATAAACTATTGTTGTTGTTTGTGTATCCACTACAGTGTGTAACTATTGTATTTGCTTTAAGCATCTTATAGATGTTTTACGCAATAAACTGTTGTTGTTGTTGTTGTTGTTGTTGTTGTTGTTGTTTTTGTGTATCCACTACAATGTGAAACTATTGTATTTGCTTTAAGCATCTTATAGATGTTTTACGCAATAAACTATTGTTGTTGTTGTTTGTGTATCCACTACACAGTGTAACTATTGTATTTGCTCTAAGCATCTCATAGATGTTTTACGCAATAAACTATTGTTGTTGTTGTTATTGTTGTTGTTTGTGTATCCACTACACTGTGTAACTATTGTATTAAGAGTGTATCAGCAGCTAACAAGCAAGAACGGTTCGTCAGAATTCAAGCACAATTAACCATACCGCACATTATTAAATCGGACAGCCCATGTGTACTCTGGTCGGCGTGTAGAATGAGACATGAGTTACTTCCCCTGTGTAAAATAGCGGCGTCAGTCGTGGGTCAATTGGTATCGAGACAATTCTTAAGTACATGTTACAAATGCTCGCTATTGGCTGTCAACAATGTTGAACATATAATGTGTTATTGCCATGCAATTGATCACATAAGGTGTAAAGTGTTGAACATTTTAGCTGACATTGTTAGTACTAAAGATTATATAGAATTCATGCATTTATCACCAATGGACCAGTGCAATGCATTACTATCGTTAGCATTACAGGTAGATGATAATCTTGTTCCAAGGAACTTGTTGCTATTGAAGCTAATATGTAGAATGTTTTTCGGGTAGTTGAAAGCTAACTGATTCTATGTTTTACTGGTGCACATTGTTATGTTCGGACATCATAACTGTTATATATTGCTAATTATGTATTCGTCCATAGTCGAGGCCAATTGACTAAATACAAGGTTATATGTGCTGCGATTATTCAACTGATATTTAACCCTGTTATTTGTGCATTGATATTATACTGTTTGTACATATATATTAATATGATTTGTAAATATGTTATGCTCTTCAGCAATGGAGGAAATAAAAGTATCTATCTATCTATCTATCTATCTATCTATCTATCTATCTATCTATCTATCTATCTATCTATCTATCTATCTATCTATCTATCTATCTATCTATCTATCTATCTATCTATCTATCTATCTATCTATCATCTATCATCTATCTATCTATCATCTATCTATCTATCTATCTATCTATCTATCTATCTATCTATCTATCTATCTATCTATCTATCTATCTATCTATCTATCTATCTATCTATCTATCTATCTATCTATCTTTAAGCATCTTATAGATGTTTTACGCAATAAACTATTGTTGTTGTTGTTGTTTGTGTATCCACTACACTGTGTAACTATTGTATTTGCTCTAAGCATCTTATAGACGTTATACGCAATAAACTATTGTTGTTGTTGTTGTTGTTTGTGTATCCACTACACTGTGTAACTATTGTATTTGCTTTAAGCATCTTATAGACGTTATACGCAATAAACTATTGTTGTTGTTGTTGTTTGTGTATCCACTACACAGTGTAACTATTGTATTTGCTTTAAGCATCTTATAGATGTTTTACGCAATAAACTATTGCTGTTGTTTGTGTATCCACTACAATGTGTAACTATTGTATTTGCTCTAAGCATCTTATAGACGTTATACGCAATAAACTATTGTTGTTGTTGTTGTTTGTGTATCCACTACACTGTTTAACTATTGTATTTGCTCTAACCATCTTATAGATGTTTTACGCAATAAACTATTGTTGTTGTTGTTTGTGTATCCACTACACTGTGTAACTATTGTATTTGCTCTAAGCATCTTATAGACGTTATACGCAATAAACTATTGTTGTTGTTGTTGTTTGTGTATCCACTACAATGTATAACTATTGTATTTGCTTTAAGCATCTTATAGATGTTTTACGCAATAAACTATTGTTGTTGTTGTTGTTGTTGTTGTTGTTGTTGTTGTTGTTTGTGTATCCACTACACTGTGAAACTATTGTATTTGCTTTAAGCATCTTATAGATATTTTACGCAATAAACTATTGTTGTTGTTGTTTGTGTATCCACTACACAGTGTAACTATTGTATTTGCTCTAAGCATCTCATAGATGTTTTACGCAATAAACTATTGTTGTTGTTGTTATTGTTGTTGTTTGTGTATCCACTACACTGTGTAACTATTGTATTAAGAGTGTATCAGCAGCTAACAAGCAAGAACGGTTCGTCAGAATTCAAGCACAATTAACCATACCGCACATTATTAAATCGGACAGCCCATGTGTACTCTGGTCGGCGTGTAGAATGAGACATGAGTTACTTCCCCTGTGTAAAATAGCGGCGTCAGTCGTGGGTCAATTGGTATCGAGACAATTCTTAAGTACATGTTACAAATGCTCGCTATTGGCTGTCAACAATGTTGAACATATAATGTGTTATTGCCATGCAATTGATCACATAAGGTGTAAAGTGTTGAACATTTTAGCTGACATTGTTAGTACTAAAGATTATATAGAATTCATGCATTTATCACCAATGGACCAGTGCAATGCATTACTATCGTTAGCATTACAGGTAGATGATAATCTTGTTCCAAGGAACTTGTTGCTATTGAAGCTAATATGTAGAATGTTTTCCGGGTAGTTGAAAGCAAACTGATTCTATGTTTTACTGGTGCACATTGTTATGTTCGGACATCATAACTGTTATATATTGCTAATTATGTATTCATCCATAGTCGAGGCCAATTGACTAAATACAAGGTTATATGTGCTGCGATTATTCAACTGATATTTAACCCTGTTATTTGTGCATTGATATTATACTGTTTGTACATATATATTAATATGATTTGTAAATATGTTATGCTCTTCAGCAATGGAGGAAATAAAAGTATCTATCTATCTATCTTTAAGCATCTTATAGATGTTTTACGCAATAAACTATTGTTGTTGTTGTTGTTTGTGTATCCACTACACTGTGTAACTATTGTATTTGCTCTAAGCATCTTATAGACGTTATACGCAATAAACTATTGTTGTTGTTGTTGTTTGTGTATCCACTACACTGTGTAACTATTGTATTTGCTTTAAGCATCTTATAGACGTTATACGCAATAAACTATTGTTGTTGTTGTTGTTTGTGTATCCACTACAATGTGTAACTATTGTATTTGCTTTAAGCATCTTATAGACGTTATACGCAATAAACTATTGTTGTTGTTGTTGTTTGTGTATCCACTACACAGTGTAACTATTGTATTTGCTCTAAGCATCTTATAGACGTTATACGCAATAAACTATTGTGTTGTTGTTGTTTGTGTATCCACTACAGTGTGTAACTATTGTATTTGCTCTAAGCATCTTATAGATGTTTTACGCAATAAACTATTGTTGTTGTTGTTGTTTGTGTATCCACTACAATGTGTAACTATTGTATTTGCTTTAAGCATCTTATAGATGTTTTACGCAATAAACTATTGTTGTTGTTGTTGTTGTTGTTGTTGTTGTTGTTGTTGTTGTTGTTTGTGTATCCACTACACTGTGAAACTATTGTATTTGCTTTAAGCATCTTATAGATGTTTTACGCAATAAACTATTGTTGTTGTTGTTTGTGTATCCACTACACAGTGTAACTATTGTATTTGCTCTAAGCATCTCATAGATGTTTTACGCAATAAACTATTGTTGTTGTTGTTATTGTTGTTGTTTGTGTATCCACTACACTGTGTAACTATTGTATTAAGAGTGTATCAGCAGCTAACAAGCAAGAACGGTTCGTCAGAATTCAAGCACAATTAACCATACCGCACATTATTAAATCGGACAGCCCATGTGTACTCTGGTCGGCGTGTAGAATGAGACATGAGTTACTTCCCCTGTGTAAAATAGCGGCGTCAGTCGTGGGTCAATTGGTATCGAGACAATTCTTAAGTACATGTTACAAATGCTCGCTATTGGCTGTCAACAATGTTGAACATATAATGTGTTATTGCCATGCAATTGATCACATAAGGTGTAAAGTGTTGAACATTTTAGCTGACATTGTTAGTACTAAAGATTATATAGAATTCATGCATTTATCACCAATGGACCAGTGCAATGCATTACTATCGTTAGCATTACAGGTATATGATAATCTTGTTCCAAGGAACTTGTTGCTATTGAAGCTAATATGTAGAATGTTTTCCGGGTAGTTGAAAGCAAACTGATTCTATGTTTTACTGGTGCACATTGTTATGTTCGGACATCATAACTGTTATATATTGCTAATTATGTATTCATCCATAGTCGAGGCCAATTGACTAAATACAAGGTTATATGTGCTGCGATTATTCAACTGATATTTAACCCTGTTATGTGTGCATTGATATTATACTGTTTGTACATATATATTAATATGATTTGTAAATATGTTATGCTCTTCAGCAATGGAGGAAATAAAAGTATCTATCTATCTATCTATCTATCTTTAAGCATCTTATAGATGTTTTACGCAATAAACTATTGTTGTTGTT
>CM026403.1:61289887-61299887 GCA_014843695.1 Archivesica marissinica
GAAGGATTTTCACGAAACTTGGGTCAAATGTTCACCTCATCGAGATGACGTTCAGAACCCATGTTCCAGCCATGTAGTTTCAAAGTCAAGGTCACACTTTGAGGTCAAATGTCAAGTGCCTACAGTTCGTGTCCGGTCCATATCATGTAGGTGTGAATAGGTGTTAGGTGTTAATACCTACAACGCGTACGTGCATTTGTATCTACAAGTGCACGTACAAGTCATCTCAACATCTTAATTATCGGAAGTGGGGAGCTCTATGCGGCAAGTTGAACGACCCATTTTAAAGTTGATGTGTACCTTCGACCGATAGGGCTCTCGGGAGCTCTATGCGTGTTTGCCTAACGCATATCGCTTTTTAGGAGCTCTATGCGTTGTGGCCTAACGCATAGAGCTACCTGTGAGCTATATGCGTCATGCCACAACGCATATAGCTCCTCGAGGAGCTATATGGGTTAGGAGCTCTATGCGGCGTATCAGTGCCCTTTGGCAAGGCATTTAAATTCCACGTTGCCTCTTCTTTCTCCCTCGTGGTGATGGATTCCGTAAGGAATGAGGTCTCGAGAGTGATTAATATAAGTTGTAATAACTTGTTTCGCAATCGAGCTAAAATAAATTTGTATAAATTAATAAATAGATATGCAAGGTGCTTAAAGCGGAATTACATCGCAACAAGCCAACCAAATGCTTTCTACTTATAAATAGCATTGCTACTACAAATTCTTGCGAAATAATTCGAACACTAACTTACTATACATCAACAGCGCTTTTGTGGTAAACAAACTCTCAAAAGTGAAAGTAGAATTTCATATAACGGTTAGCTACTCTCCTGAATTGACGTTTTTTACTATTTTAAATCGTATTAGTCTAAAAATGAAATATGCACATGCACAAAAGGTGAGATATAACGGTAAATATGTACCATAAATCGTGTTATTCAGGATACACACATTGTATGGATGTTCAACGCATGGATGTTGACCCTATTTACATTACTTTGTTATGTCAGCAAACGTCATATACGGCGTTTCTTTATTAGTTCAAATACCCAGCTTTGGAGTCAAATAATATTGGGAAAACAATTATATAGTTTGGCAACATTAAACTGAGACTAATTAATCTCCGCCAAAGCCATCGTAAGTTTTTCTGAACTTAAACTTTATTTCTTTTACAACGATTGGAAGCAAGTTTTAACAACTTATATTAATCACTCTCGTTGGCACGGAGAGCGTAAATATGGTCATTCGTGTGGGAGGAAACCGGAGTACCCGGAGAAAACCTACCTGTTCGATCTGGCGACCACCGTACCATCTCACATACTTCCCGGTCCGAGGTTCGAACTCAGGTTGCATTGGTGAGAAGCGAGCGCGCTAATCGGACATCTCAGTTTTCGGGACTACTATTTGAGTAAAGTAGGTCTAAGTAAGTGACCATAATCTAATGCTCATATTTTACTTCGGAAATCGATTATTAACGAAGTCAGTTTAATGTTGCCAAACAAAACCATATAGAAATCAATTATTACCGAAGTAAGTTCACGGAATATGCACATGTCTCAGTTTAATGTTGCCAAACAATACCATATAGACACGGAATATGCACATGTCTCAGTTTAATGTTGCCAAATAATACCATATAGACACGGAATATGCACATGTCTCAGTTTAATGTTGCCAAACAATACCATATAGACACGGAATATGCAAATGTCTCAGTTTAATGTTGCCAAACAATACCATATAGACACGGAATATACACATGTCTCAGTTTAATGTTGCCAAACAATACCATATAGACACGGAATATACACATGTCTCAGTTTAATGTTGCCAAACAATACCATATAGAACTCGATTATTACCGAAGTTAGTTCACGGAATATACACATGTCTCAGTTTAATGTTGCCAAACAATACCATATAGAACTCGAGTATTAACGAAGTAAGTTCACGGAATATACACATGTCTCAGTTTAATGTTGCCAAACAATACCATTATAGAACTCGAGTATTACCGAAGTAAGTTCACGGAATATACACATGTCTCAGTTTAATGTTGTCAAACAATACCATTATAGAACTCGAGTATTACAGAAGTAAGTTCACGGAATATGCACATGTCTCAGTTTAATATTGCCAAACAATACCATATAGAACACGAATATTAACGAAGTAAGTTCACGGAATATGCACATGTCTCAGTTTAATGTTGCCAAACAATACCATATAGAACTCGAATATTAACGAAGTAAGTTCACGGAATATGCACATGTCTCAGTTTAATGTTGCCAAACAATACCATTATAGAACTCGATTATTACCGAAGTAAGTTCACGGAATATGCACATGTCTCAGTTTAATGTTGCCAGACAATACCATTATAGAACTCGAGTATTACCGAAGTAAGTTCACGGAATATACACATGTCTCAGTTTAATGTTGCCAAACAATACCATATAGAACTCGATTATTACCGAAGTAGGTTTACGGAATATACACATGTCTCAGTTTAATGTTGCCAGACAATACCATATAGAACTCGATTATTACCGAAGTAAGTTCACTGAATATATAATAGTAAAATACATTCTGTAGAAATTTGCGTTTCCACAAATGTTGGTTGTGTCGCTTTAAAGTAAAACACCTATGATTTCACTGAACGTGTATTTTTCGTGGGCGTTGTACATGCGTTTCAGTGGGTGTTTGAGCAATGTTATCTCGCTATACAATCCACAACAAAGTAGGAATACTACGACGGCAAGTTTGATCGTTCATTTGAAGAATGATACAAAAAGCATCATTAGTAAATTATCCTCATAACATATTAGTTACGTTTATTGATTGAGCAATTTATGAGCATTATAGCAATCTTGAAGCGAACTATATAATTACTTTATATTTCCAACGTATATTGAAATATCACGTGTTGCTGGGCATTCTCTCGAGCGTGCGTGCGTGTGTGTTTTTAAAGTTTATATATCGCCCACAAGCTATCCATATGAAATTCCATATTGTGGAAGTCGTGATAGTGCAGTGGATGCGCGTTCGCTTCAGGTGCGAAAGGTCCGGAGTTCGAGCCCCGCTGGAGCCGTTACGATTGTGTCCTTAGGCAAGGCATTTAAATTCCACGTTGCCTCTTCTCTCCCTCGTGGCGATGGATTCCATCAGGAATGAGGTCTCGAGAGCGATTTATATAAGTTGAAAGAACTTGTTTCGCAATCGAGCTGAAATAAATTTGTATAAAACTAAATCCATATGAGAGATTAGTCATTTAAAGATTATTGGAGGATAGTACAATGATACAGAAATAGACTAATTCCAAAATCTCCTCTGGTTCTTTTACGTGCACGGTGTAAAGCACCGACACGCGACCTCGGTTTAAAGTCCCATCTGAAATACTGTTCATTTTATTAGGGTCAGACGGGGGATCGAACATGCGATCCCTGGATTACCAGTCCAGCGTGTTATCCACTTGATCCATAGATCCGTCTGTGCAATCTCTCGTAAATAACATTGTTTCACGTCGTTAAGATGTTCCGTATTTGCTTAGAATATGGTCCCCGGCAGGCAGGTGCGTAACTTGGGTTTGAGATATGTTTGGGTACCATTAGGCTAGGGGGCTCGAGGATATGTCCCCGGACTATTGTGAAAATCTATATGGCCGTAGTTGCATTCTGTGGCATTTTAAGGCAAGTGTTGACAATATATATATCAAGGAACATATTTGTTCAGTTCTGAAAATCCTCTATTATAAATTAAAAATTAGTGAAATACTGACTTAGTTCCACAATTTATGGGTACGTTGTTCCTCGTGTATATCTATTAACATATAAAAGTATCGTTCGTGTTAAGCATATTATGGTTGGTACAATAAAGCCAAACTGCTTTCACATTTTCTCGTGCACATTCGCTTAGTATTAAACCTCGCTGCCTATTCAGAAATCAATAAAAGCATTTATAACATATTTAAAACTGTTGGAAGTTTGATCATTGTGTTTTACGCTTGATTGGGTACGTTTTATTTCCTTGGTGTGTTCAAATATCTTTTATTCAAATTAGACTGCCATTTACCTACAAGTATTAACAGACGGATCTGTAGTCCAGTGGTATCACGCTGGACTGATAATCCAGGGATCGCGGGTTCGATCCCCCGTCTGACCCTAATAAAATTAACAGTCTTTCAGATGGGACGTTAAACCGAGGTCTCGTGTCGGTGCTTTACACCGTGCACGTAAAAGAACCAGAGGAGACTCTGGAATGGGTCTCTGTCTGTATCATTGTACTATCCTCCAAAAATCTAAAATGACTAATCTCTTCAGGAGGCGTCGATCATATGGGCAACCGGTAGCGACGATAAATAAACGTATAACACACCCTACAAGTATTATAAGTCCTCGTGGAATCTTAACCCTCAACCTGCCGGATAAATTGGAAGGAATGCGCAAACAACATAGATCCAGTCTAGCGTAGAGCCGCGTCTGTTCAGGATCCAAATTGTTTGCTATTCAGACAAGTGCTTTAGCGGAAGTCGTGATAGCGCAGAGGATGTGCATTCGCTTCAGGTGTCTGTGTCATCTGATCTGGCTCTATATTGTTAGCAGAAGTGATTTTACTTGTGTTTGGCATGCTAAGGGTTAATATCCAATTAATACCAACTCCATAAACCGCAAGTGCTTCAAGATTCGGGCTTTCCAGACAAGATAGACAAGCATCATATTAGCTAGCTCGGATCGAGCGCAGACCGATCAGCAACATGTACACTACCCGGAATCCAACCAAGATAAACCGACAACATGTACACTACCCGGAATCCAACCAAGATAAACCGACAACATGAACGCTATCCGGAATACAACCAAGATAAACCGACAACATGAACGCTAGCCGGAATCCAACCAAGATAAATCGACAACATGAACGCTAGCCGGAATCCAACCAAGATAAACCGACAACATGTACACTACCCGGAATCCAACCAAGATAAACCGACAACATGAACGCTATCCGGAATACAACCAAGATAAACCGACAACATGAACGCTAGCCGGAATCCAACCAAGATAAATCGACAACATGAACGCTAGCCGGAATCCAACCAAGATAAACCGACAACATGTACACTACCCGGAATCCAACCAAGATATACCGACAACATGAACGCTACACCGAGTCCAACCAAGACATACCGTCATCCTGCACGCTACACAGAGTCCAACCAAGACATACCGTCATCCTGCACGCTACACCGAGTCCAACCAAGACATACCGTAATCCTGCACGCTACACCGAGTCCAACCAAGACATACCGACAACCTGCATGCTACATCGAGTCCAACCAAGACATACCGACAACATGCATGCTACACCGAGTCTAACCAAGACATACCGACAACATGCATGCTACACCGAGTCCAACCAAGACATACCGACAACCTGCACGCTACACCGAGTCCAACCAAGACACACGGACAACCTGCACGCTACACGGAATCCAACCAAGACATACCGGCAACCTGCATGCTACACCGAGTCCAACCAAGACATACCGGCAACCTGCACGCTACACCGAGTCCAACCAAGACATACCGGCAACCTGCACGCTACACCGAATCCAACCAAGGCATACCGGCAACCTGCATGCTACACTGAGTCCAACCAAGACATACCGACAACCTGCATGCTACACCGAGTCCAACCAAGACATACCGGCAACCTACATGCTACACTGAGTCCAACCAAGACATACCGACAACGTGCATGCTACACCGAGTCCAACCAAGACATACCGACAACCTGCATGCTACACCGAGTCCAACCAAGACATACCGACAACCTGCATGCTACACCGAGTCCAACCAAGACATACCGACAACCTGCATGCTACACCGAGTCCAACCAAGACATACCGACAACCTGCATGCTACACCGAGTCCAACCAAGACATACCGACAACCTGCATGCTACACCGAGTCCAACCAAGACATACCGACAACCTGCATGCTACACCGAGTCCAACCAAGACATACCGACAACCTGCATGCTACACCGAGTCCAACCAAGACATACCGAAAACCTGCATGATACACCGAGTCCAACCAAGACATACCGACAACCTGCACGCTACACCGAGTCCAACCAAGACACACGGACACCTGCACGCTACACGTAATCCAACCAAGACATACCGGCAACCTGCACGCTACACCGAGTCCAACCAAGACATACCGGCAACCTGCACGCTACCCAGAATCCAACCAAGACAAACTGGCATCCAGCACGCTACCCAGAATCCAACCAAGACATACCGACAACCTGCACGCGCCAATACCCATGATCCAGCACAGACGAACCTGGACGATATCTGAGACTATATTCATTGTATTAATACACTCTATGATATCATATGTACATGTACAATGATATTGCCCACGCTTTTTCGTATATCGTCAGTATGTCTATATGTATTGTAGCCTCGTTTATATGTTTTGTCAATTGTGATAACCTCATATTTGCATGTTTATACATGTATAGAGTGAAATAAAAGAGATGTTCTGTTCTGTTCTTCTGACAATATATTCACTTAAAGCATAATTATATTTGTAATTTAATGATCAATTGGTTTGAAATTGATCATTTTGCTAAAATTATTCTATAGCATTGAAATCATGCATTTAACATATTTCATAGCGAGGGTAAGTGCAACGCTAATGAGCCGTCCATCAACCGTGATTACAGACGCATGACACATTAACTGCACATAGCCTTGAACAAACTGCATAATGACGAAGAACACCATTGTGTGTATGTGTTTTATGTTTGTTTATCGTCGCTACCGGTTGCCCATATGAGCGACGCCTCCTGAAGTGATTCATCATTTTAGAGTTTTGGAGGATATTGCAATGATACAGACAGAGACCCATTCAAGAGTCTCCTCTGGTTCTTTTACGTGCACTGTGTACAGCACCGACACGAGACCTCGGTTTAATGTCCCATCTGAAAGATTTATTAGGGTCAGACGGGAGAACGAACCTGCGATCATATGGATTACCATTTCAGCGTGTTACCACTGGACTACAGATCCGTTTGTGTACACCATTGTTAGTTATTCTAATCATAAATAATTAGCTAAATAAATGTTAATTTACAAAGATACTCGCCCACATGGTTAGCCGGTGACGAGTGTGAATAAGCGTCACCTTAGTTTATACAAATTTATTTTTGCTCGATTGCGAAACAAGTTCTTTCAACTTATATTAATCCATCTCGAGACCTCATTCCTGATGGAATCCATCGCCATGAAGGAGAGAGAAGAGGCAATGTGGAATGTAAATGCCTTGCTTAAGGGCACAATCGTAACGGCTCCAGCGGGGTTCGAACTCCGGACCTTTCCGGATCACGACTTCCTAGCTGCTTCATCTTCATTAATATTAAAATCGCACCGATTTCATTTAGCAAGCTGAGAGGAACATGTTGTGTGTGTGTGTGTTTTTTACGTTTATTTATCGTCGCTACCGGTTGTCCATATGAGCGACGCCTCCTGAAGATATTAGTCATTTGAAATTTTGGAGGATAGTGCAGTGATACAGACAGAGACCCATTCCAGAGTCTCCTCTGGTTCTTTTACGTGCACGGTGTAAAGCACCGTCACGAGACCTCGGGAACACGTTTTTGTGTATACAAATTTATTTTAACGCAGTAGTAGCGGGTTCGCTTCATGTGCGAAACACCCGGAGTTCGTTTGTATAAACTAATTCTCAAAATCAACCAATCAAATTACTTCAGATTGAAACTCGAGAAACGCATAATAATGTGTTTTACGTTTATTTATCGTCGCTACCGGTTGCCCATATGAGCGACGCGTCCAGAACAGATTAGAAATTAACAAATATTGGAGGATAGTGCAATGATACAGACAGATACTCATTCCAGAGTCTCCTCTGGTTCTTTTACGTGCACTGTGTACATCACCGACACGATACCTCAGTTTAAAGTCCTATCTGAAAGACTGTTTACCAGTCCAGCGTGTTACAATTGGACTACAGATCCATCTGTAACGCATACTAACATCCTGCCTTGTGTTTATATAATCACAGTTGAAATACTGTTAATAGTATTATAGTCTGACGGGGGTCATCGAACCCGCATGCTAACCACTGGAGGTCGTGATAGCGCATTGGATGCGCGTTCGCTCCAGGTGCGAAATGTCCGGAGTTCGAGCGCCACTGGAGCCGTTACGATTGTGCACTTAGGCAAGGCATTTAAATTCCACGTTGCCTCTTCTCTCTCCCTCGTGGCGATGGATTCCATCAGGAATGAGGTCTCGAGAGTGATTTATATAAGTTGAAATAACTTGTTTCGCAATCGAGCTAAAATAAATTTGTATAAACTAAACTAAACTAACCACTGGATGACTGCCCCGTTCTATATACATGTTTAACTTTTATAGAAATCATGCACAGAATAATATAAAACCACTGTGTATTGTACGTTTATCTGTAGTTCAGTGGTGAACACGCTGGACTGGTAATCCATGGATCGCAGGTTCGATTCCCCGTCTGACCCCAATAACATTAACAGTATTTCAAGTGGATCTTTAAACCGAGGTGCTGTACACCTAGCCTGGGTTCCAGTCTGTCTTTCACTTTTTAACGTCTGACAAAATGACATTGATATGATCAGAAACTCAATACGGCCCAATTAATAGTATTGGTGTTAAAATATATGTATTTGACTGACCAGGCAAAATATATCGACGCTTGTTCCCATGCTACTGTACGCCGTGCACGTAAAAGAACCAGAGGAGACTCTGGAATGGGTCTCTGTCTGTATCATTGCACTATATTCCAACAATTTTAAATGACTAATCTCTTCAGGAGGCGTCGCTCATATGGGCAACCGGTAGCGACGATAGATAAACGTGTGTGTGTGTGTTTTACGTTTATTTATCGTCGCTACAGGTTGACCATATGAGCGACGCCTCCTGAAGCGATTAGTCATTTTAATTTATATATATAGTCTAAATAACAAAAGGGTAATTAATTAAATTAATAATTAGCATAGTTAACCCCAATTACACCTCCAGCAAGTTAATTAATTATAGATAATAAATGTATATTAAAAATCAAATAATTGTTGTTATCGCAATTAAAACAATCAGGTGTCAACGCATAAATCAGGTTCATATGTCAACACGTCCATCTTGAATAGAAGTAAAACACATTTTTATTTCAACATTTGAAGGTTCTTTTTCTGCGTTTCTTCGAGGAGTGTGTGTTTTACGTTTATTTATCGTCGCTACCGGTCGCCCATATGAGCGACGCCTCCTGAAGATATTAGTCATTTTAGATTTTGGAGGATAGTGCAATGATACAGACAGAGACCCATTCCAGAATCTCCTCTGGGTTTTTTACGTGCACGGTGTACAGCACCGACACGAGACTTCGGTTTAACGTCCCATCTGAAAGACTGTTAATTATATTAGGGTCAGACGGGGGATCGAACGTGCGATCCCTGGATTACCAGTCCAGCGTGTTACCACTGGACTATAGATCCTTCGAGGAATGAAAAGTTTTCTTACACCTAATTTGCATAAAAATCGTCTTCGATTTTTATGCAAATTAGGTTAAACTGTCATTTCATACGTCGATGAAACGCAGAAATAAAAAAACATTCAATTGTTATAATCATCATCATCATCAATCCTCTTCACCCCGGTTGGGGTATAGGGCCTTCACCACTGCTCTCCACTTGGACCGGTCCGTTGCTGCTGCTTTGGCTTCCCCCCAGGACATCCTGCTTCGGCGCAGCTCACTGTCCAGAGTCCTTCGCCATGTCGTAACTGGTCGACCTCTTTTCCGTGTGCCCTGTGGATTCCAATCCAGTGCTTGGCGTGCTATGTTGGGCTGGTCTCGTCGTAGAGTGTGCCCTATCCACCGCCACTTCCTCTGTGTGATAGAGTCTGTGATGGGGTCCTGTCTTGTTTGCCGCCACAATTCCTGGTT
>CM026403.1:61304887-61367811 GCA_014843695.1 Archivesica marissinica
CAGCGTGTTACCACTGGACTACAGATCAGTCTGTAAATCGTCACGTGTCTTACCATTAGCGTTATATACCAATTTAAATAGAAATATACATAATTTA
Organism: Archivesica marissinica; assembly: GCA_014843695.1. NCBI lineage: Eukaryota > Metazoa > Mollusca > Bivalvia > Venerida > Vesicomyidae > Archivesica > Archivesica marissinica. The sequence continues at coordinate 61,304,985 of CM026403.1, forward strand.
ATTAAAACTAAAATTTACAAATTTATAAAGATTATTCTCTCAACCAATTAGAATCCTTCCAGGTTGTATTACACGTGTGTACATATAAGAACATTATGTGATGGCTGTATTACACGTGTGTACATATAAGAACATTATGTGATGGCTGTATTACACGTGTGTACATATAACAACATTATGTGATGGCTGTATTACACTGAATACACTGAATACATGCAAGGTTGATAATACAACGACGTACGAACTGTTGGGATACAGCATTCATGACGTGTTGTTGGATCTTCCACCACAACTATTAGCTAGAGAGTCGTAATTTGATCTAATCTGTTGGTGGGCGACTTTAAACAAGCAAACACAAACAGGGCGTATTGGAATAATACATTCGTTTTTGTTTGTTTTGGGACCTTAGAGTGGCGACAACAGGTTAGATCATATTACGGAAGGTTGGTGGTTATATGCGTGTCCGTCCGTGCACGAGAAACTGCTCTGAAGGGCAACCGGGGTCTTCTTCCACACTGAAGATAACTGTGTCGCCATATGACTTAAGTTGTTAGTTTAAACTTTATTTATTTTTACAACGATTGAGAAGCAAGTTTTAACAACTTATATTAATAACTGTTTGCCATAAAGTATGCATGTATATGTCCGCATGGGCTTTTGAGCCTATTTGAATTCAGAAATAAAATATCAAAAATATTAATCACTCTCGTTGGCGCGGATTAAAGCGTATACTTATGTGGTATTCGTGTGGGAGGAAACCGGAATACCCGGAGTACCCGGAGTACCCAGAGTACCCGGAGAAAACCCACCTGTCCGAGTTGGCGACCACCGTACCATCTCACATACTTCCCGATCCGAGGATCGAAAACGGGTTGCATTAGTGAGAAGCGAGTGCGCAAACCACTGCGCTAATCGGACATATTAGGTCATATGGCGACTCTCCAACTATTATTGATGGAGGAGGACGGCTGGTGCCCCTCCAAACAGTATTTAGACACGGACCGGCACCCGGATAGAACTACCGATAATCCGCAAGCTAGCTGGATATCCACTTGAACGAATTCGACACCCCAGTGGGATTAAAGTCTACATGGGTGAGGGGCAGGTGATTTGAAGTCAACGACCGTAACTACTCGTTCAAAGAGGCCCCCTAAAATTGTATTCGTATCATAATTATTTAAGCGTCGTATTGGAATGCAAAAGTCGTATTGGAATGCAAGAGTCGTATTGGAATGCAAAAGTCGTATTGGAATGCAAGAGTCGTATTGGAATGCAAGAGTCGTATTGGAATGCATAAGTCGTATTGGAATGCAAAAGTCGTATTGGAATGCAAAAGTCGTATTGGAATGCAAGATAGATAGATATATAGATTTCTTTATTTATAGAGGGTGATCTAATTAGTTTTGAACTAATCCTCCTTAGGGCCCTCTTCAATTTGTTAACACTATAGAATAAATGTACATACACAATAATTATAACATAGTTTCGCCGTACAATATACATGCATAATGTTGTACAAAGTAACTTAAACAACAGCCTAATAATAAATCAGGTACTTTGATAGAAATACAAAACGACATAAGCATATTGATTTACAATCATTATATATATATATAACTGTCTAGTGTCTACCGATTAAAACGTTGTATCCATACTTTACATTTTGTCTTGAATATATTTAAAGATCTGGACGTCTTAATTTCAAATGGTAGACAAGTCCATATCTTTGGACCAGAGTATTCTAATGATTTCTTATACATTTCACATCTAGGTCTTGGAATATAGAGATCCATATTTGAAACATTTCTCAATGTCATATCTGAAGTAACTGAATTGCAATGTCTTAATTGAAAATGTTCATTCAAATAATTCGGTACAAAATTGTTCATAATTTTGTACATTGTTACTGCTTTTTGAAAAATAATCCGTTGGTCAAAAGTCATTATATTAATTTCAGACATTGATTCACGCAAAGAAATATAATTTTGGCCCAGAATGAATTTACAAGCTCGTCTCTGCAATCTTAATAGTGTGTTAATATTTTGTTGTGTGGTGTTTCCCCATATGATACAACAATAATCAAAATGTGGTTGGATATATGCCTTGTAATAAAGTATTCTGTAGTTCAGATTCACAATATACCGTATTTTACCTAATAGCCAAATGTTAGTTGAAATCTTTTTCACAGTATATTTGATATGTGAGTCCCATTTTAATGAATCCTGAATGTGTACTCCAAGCAACTTCTCTGATTTGCTGGTTTTCAATAATATATTGATATATAAGAGTCGTATTGGAATGCAAGAGTCGTATTGGAATGCAAGAGTCGTATTGGAATGCAAGAGTCGTATTGGAATGCAAAAGTCGTATTGGAATGCAAGAGTCGTATTGCGCATGTAGGGCGTGTTAGTTCAGAGATATAATGTAATTAAATTGATTTCAAATACACATATTGTTATAGTGCAAGATCATTATTGCAATACAAGATCATTGAGAACTGAATACATGATCATTGAGAACTGAATACATGATCATTGAGAACTGAATACATGATCATTGAGAACTGAATACATGATCATTGAGAACTGAATACATGATCATTGAGAACTGAATACATGATCATTGAGAACTGAATACATGATCATTGAGAACTGAATACATGATCATTGAGAACTGAATACATGATCATTGAGAACTGAATACAAAATCGCTGAGAACTGAATACATGATCATTGAGAACTGAATACAAGATCGCTGAGAACTGAATACATGATCATTGAGAACTGAATACAAGATCATTGAGAACTGAATACAAGATCGCTGAGAACTGAATACATGATCATTGAGAACTGAATACAAGATCGCTGAGAACTGAATACATGATCATTGAGAACTGAATACAAGATCGCTGAGAACTGAATACAAGATCGCTGAGAACTGAATACAAGATCGCTGAGAACTGAATACAAGATCGCTGAGAACTGAATACAAGATCGCTGAGAACTGAATACAAGATCGCTGAGAACTGAATACAAGATCGCTGAGAACTGAATACAAGATCGCTGAGAACTGAATACAAGATCGCTGAGAACTGAATACATGATCGCTGAGAACTGAATACAAGATCGCTGAGAACTGAATACAAGATCATTGAGAACTGAATACATGATCGTTGAGAACTGAATACATGATCGCTGAGAACTGAATACATGATCGTTGATAACTGAATACATGATCGCTGAGAACTGAATACATGATCGCTGAGAACTGAATACATGATCATTGAGAACTGAATACAAGATCGCTGAGAACTGAATACATGATCGCTGAGAACTGAATACATGATCGCTGAGAACTGAATACATGATCATTGAGAACTGAATACAAGATCGCTGAGAACTGAATACATGATCGCTGAGAACTGAATACATGATCGCTGAGAACTGAATACATGATCGCTGAGAACTGAATACATGATCATTGAGAACTGAATACAAGATCGCTGAGAACTGAATACAAGATCGCTGAGAACTGAATACATGATCATTGAGAACTGAATACATGATCATTGAGAACTGAATACATGATCGCTGAGAACTGAATACATGATCGCTGAGAACTGAATACATGATCATTGAGAACTGAATACAAGATCGCTGAGAACTGAATACAAGATCGCTGAGAACTGAATACATGATCATTGAGAACTGAATACATGATCGCTGAGAACTGAATACATGATCGCTGAGAACTGAATACATGATCGCTGAGAACTGAATACATGATCGCTGAGAACTGAATACATGATCGCTGAGAACTGAATACAAGATCATTGAGAACTGAATACATGATCGCTGAGAACTGAATACATGATCGCTGAGAACTGAATAAATGATCGCTGAGAACTGAATACATGATCGCTGAGAACTGAATACATGATCGCTGAGAACTGAATACATGATCGCTGAGAACTGAATACATGATCGCTGAGAACTGAATACATGATCGCTGAGAACTGAATACATGATCGCTGAGAACTGAATACATGATCATTGAGAACTGAATACATGATCATTGAGAACTGAATACATGATCGCTGAGAACTGAATACATGATCGCTGAGAACTGAATACATGATCGCTGAGAACTGAATACATGATCGCTGAGAACTGAATACATGATCGCTGAGAACTGAATACATGATCGCTGAGAACTGAATACATGATCGCTGAGAACTGAATACATGATCATTGAGAACTGAATACATGATCGCTGAGAACTGAATACAAGATCATTGAGAACTGAATACATGATCGCTGAGAACTGAATACAAGATCATTGAGAACTGAATACAAGATCATTGAGAACTGAATACATGATCGCTGAGAACTGAATACATGATCATTGAGAACTGAATACATGATCGCTGAGAACTGAATACATGATCGTTGATAACTGAATACAAGATCATTGATAACTGAATACATGATCGTTGATAACTGAATACAAGATCATTGATAACTGAATACATGATCGCTGAGAACTGAATACATGATCGCTGAGAACTGAATACATGATCGTTGATAACTGAATACAAGATCATTGATAACTGAATACATGATCGCTGAGAACTGAATACATGATCATTGAGAACTGAATACATGATCATTGAGAACTGAATACATGATCATTGAGAACTGAATACAAGATCGTTGAGAACTGAATACAAGATCATTGAGAACTGAATACATGATCATTGAGAACTGAATACAAGATCATTGAGAACTGAATACAAGATCATTGAGAACTGAATACATGATCGTTGAGAACTGAATACATGATCGTTGAGAACTGAATACAAGATCATTGAGAACTGAATACATGATCATTGAGAACTGAATACAAGATCATTGAGAACTGAATACAAGATCATTGAGAACTGAATACATGATCATTGAGAACTGAATACATGATCATTGAGAACTGAATACAAGATCATTGAAAACTGAATACATGATCGCTGAGAACTGAATACATGATCATTGAGAACTGAATACATGATCATTGAGAACTGAATACATGATCATTGAGAACTGAATACATGATCATTGAGAACTGAATACATGATCGCTGAGAACTGAATACATGATCATTGAGAACTGAATACATGATCGCTGAGAACTGAATACATGATCATTGAGAACTGAATACATGATCATTGAGAACTGAATACATGATCATTGAGAACTGAATACATGATCATTGAGAACTGAATACATGATCATTGAGAACTGAATACAAGATCGCTGAGAACTGAATACAAGATCATTGAGAACTGAATACATGATCATTGAGAACTGAATACATGATCATTGAGAACTGAATACATGATCGCTGAGAACTGAATACAAGATCATTGAGAACTGAATACATGATCGCTGAGAACTGAATACAAGATCATTGAGAACTGAATACATGATCGCTGAGAACTGAATACATGATCATTGTGAACTGAATACAAGATCATTGAGAACTGAATACAAGATCATTGAGAACTGAATACAAGATCATTGAGAACTGAATACAAGATCATTGAGAACTGAATACAAGATCATTGAGAACTGAATAAATGATCGTTGATAACTGAATACATGATCATTGACAACTGAATACATGATCATTGAGAACTGAATACATGATCATTGAGAACTGAATACATGATCGCTGAGAACTGAATACATGATCATTGAGAACTGAATACATGATCGCTGAGAACTGAATACATGATCATTGAGAACTGAATACATGATCATTGAGAACTGAATACATGATCATTGAGAACTGAATACATGATCATTGAGAACTGAATACATGATCTTGAGAACTGAATACAAGATCATTGAGAACTGAATACATGATCATTGAGAACTGAATACATGATCATTGAGAACTGAATACATGATCGCTGAGAACTGAATACAAGATCATTGAGAACTGAATACATGATCGCTGAGAACTGAATACAAGATCATTGAGAACTGAATACATGATCGCTGAGAACTGAATACATGATCATTGAGAACTGAATACATGATCGCTGAGAACTGAATACAAGATCATTGAGAACTGAATACATGATCATTGAGAACTGAATACATGATCATTGAGAACTGAATACATGATCATTGAGAACTGAATACATGATCATTGAGAACTGAATACAAGATCATTGAGAACTGAATACATGATCATTGAGAACTGAATACATGATCATTGAGAACTGAATACAAGATCATTGAGAACTGAATACAAGATCATTGAGAACTGAATACAAGATCATTGAGAACTGAATACATGATCGCTGAGAACTGAATACATGATCGCTGAGAACTGAAACATGAATACATGATCGTTGAGAACTGAATACATGATCGCTGATAACTGAATACAAGATCATTGAGAACTGAATACAAGATCATTGAGAACTGAATACAAGATCATTGAGAACTGAATACATGATCGCTGAGAACTGAATACAAGATCATTGAGAACTGAATACAAGATCATTGAGAACTGAATACAAGATCATTGAGAACTGAATACATGATCGCTGAGAACTGAATACATGATCGCTGAGAACTGAATACATGATCATTGAGAACTGAATACATGATCATTGAGAACTGAATACATGATCGCTGAGAACTGAATACATGATCGCTGAGAACTGAATACATGATCGTTGATAACTGAATACATGATCATTGAGAACTGAATACATGATCATTGAGAACTGAATACATGATCGCTGAGAACTGAATACATGATCGCTGAGAACTGAATACATGATCGCTGAGAACTGAATACATGATCGCTGAGAACTGAATACATGATCGCTGAGAACTGAATACATGATCGCTGAGAACTGAATACATGATCATTGAGAACTGAATACATGATCGCTGAGAACTGAATACATGATCGCTGAGAACTGAATACATGGTCATTGAGAACTGAATACATGATCATTGAGAAATGAATACATGATCGCTGAGAACTGAATACATGATCGCTGAGAACTGAATACATGATCATTGAGAACTGAATACATGATCATTGAGAACTGAATACATGATCGCTGAGAACTGAATACATGATCGCTGAGAACTGAATACATGATCATTGAGAACTGAATACATGATCATTGAGAACTGAATACAAGATCATTGAGAACTGAATACATGATCATTGAGAACTGAATACATGATCATTGAGAACTGAATACAAGATCATTGAGAACTGAATACAAGAAAATTGAGAACTGAATACATGATCGCTGAGAACTGAATACATGATCGCTGAGAACTGAATACATGATCATTGAGAACTGAATACATGATCGCTGAGAACTGAATACAAGATCATTGAGAACTGAATACATGATCGCTGAGAACTGAATACAAGATCATTGAGAACTGAATACATGATCGCTGAGAACTGAATACAAGATCATTGAGAACTGAATACATGATCGCTGAGAACTGAATACATGATCGCTGAGAACTGAATACATGATCATTGAGAACTGAATACATGATCGCTGAGAACTGAATACATGATCGCTGAGAACTGAATACATGATCGCTGAGAACTGAATACATGATCGCTGAGAACTGAATACATGATCGCTGAGAACTGAATACATGATCGTTGATAACTGAATACATGATCGCTGATAACTGAATACATGATCGTTGAGAACTGAATACATGATCGCTGAGAACTGAATACATGATCGCTGAGAACTGAATACATGATCGTTGAGAACTGAATACATGATTGCTGAGAACTGAATACATGATCGTTGATAACTGAATACATGATCGCTGATAACTGAATACATGATCGCTGAGAACTGAATACATGATCGTTGATAACTGAATACACGATCGCGCATAAATGAATACATGATCGTTGATAACTGAATACATGATCGCTGAAGCATGAATACATGATCGCTGAAACATGAATACATGATCGCTGATAACTGAATACATGATCGCTGATAACTGAATACATGATCGCTGATAACTGAATACATGATCGCTGATAACTGAATACATGATCGCTGAAACATGAATACATGATCGCTGATAAATGAATACATGATCGCTGATAACTGAATACATGATCGCTGATAACTGAATACATGATCGCTGATAACTGAATACATATCGCTGATAACTGAATACATGATCGCTGAGAACTGAATACATGATCGCTGAGAACTGAATACATGATCGCTGAGAACTGAATACATGATCGCTGAGATCTGAATACATGATCGCTGAGAACTGAATACATGATCGCTGAGAACTGAATACATGATCGTTGATAACTGAATACAAGATCATTGAGAACTGAATACATGATCGCTGAGAACTGAATACATGATCGTTGATAACTGAATACATGATCGCTGAGAACTGAATACATGATCGTTGATAAATGAATACATGATCGCTGAGAACTGAATACATGATCGTTGATAACTGAATACATGATCGCTGATACTGAATACATGATCGTTGATAACTGAATACACGATCGCTCATAAATGAATACATGATCGTTGATAACTGAATACATGATCGCTGAAGCATGAATACATGATCGCTGAAACATGAATACATGATCGCTGATAACTGAATACATGATCGCTGATAACTGAATACATGATCGCTGATAACTGAATACATGATCGCTGATAACTGAATACATGATCGCTGAAACATGAATACATGATCGCTGAAACATGAATACATGATCGCTGATAAATGAATACATGATCGCTGATAACTGAATACATGATCGCTGATAACTGAATACATGATCGCTGATAACTGAATACATGATCGCTGATAACTGAATACATGATCGCTGATAACTGAATACATGATCGCTGATAACTGAATACATGATCGCTGATAAATGAATACATGATCGTTGATAAAATGAATACATGATCGTTGATAACTGAATACATGATCGCTGATAACTGAATACATGATCGCTGATATTATACAAATTTATTTTAGCTCGATTGGAAACAAGTTCTTCAACTTATATTAATCACTCTCGAGACCTCATTCCTGATGGAATCCATCGCCACGAGGGAGAGAGAAGAGTCAACGTGGAATTTAAATGCATTGCCTAAGGGCACAATCGTAACGGCTCCAGCGGAGCTCGAACTCTGGACCTTTCGCACCTGAAGCGAACGCGCATCCACTACGCTATCACGACTTCCAGTCGGTAGAGCATTCACCCTACCTGTAAGGGAAATGTCCCATGATACCGGTTTGTTGCACATTTTTCTCACCCTGTGACGTTTAGCACCCGATGACGCGATTGAATATATTTAATTCGAGGTAATCTATTACTCTATCCCTGGACATTCGTGGAAGAATTGCAATTTGGTGGGGTAGTATGTCGCGGTCAGGACTATTGGGGAGTTCATGCGTAAGCGGCCTGTGGGGTAGTATTTCGCAATCCGGACTATTGGCGAGTTCATGCGTAAGCGGCCTGTGGGGTAGTATGTCGCGGTCCGGACTATTGGGGAGTTCATGCGTAAGCGGCCTGTGGGGTAGTATGTCGCAGTCCGGACTATTGGCGAGTTCATGCGTAAGCGGCCTGTGGGGTAGTATTTCGCAATCCGGACTATTGGCGAGTTCATGCGTAAGCGGCCTGTGGGGTAGTATGTCGCGGTCCGGACTATTGGGGAGTTCATGCGTAAGCGGCCTGTGGGGTAGTATGTCGCGGTCCGGACTATTGGGGAGTTCATGCGTAAGCGGCCTGTGGGGTAGTATTTCGCAGTCCGGACTATTGGCGAGTTCATGCGTAAGCGGCCTGTGGGGTTGTATGTCGCAGTCGTGACAATTGGGAGTTCATGCGTAAGCGGCCTGTGGGGTAGTATGTCGCGGTCCGGACTATTGGGGAGTTCATGCGTAAGCGGCCTGTGGGGTAGTATTTCACAATCCGGACTATTGGCGAGTTCATGCGTAAGCGGCCTGTGGGGTTGTATGTCGCAGTCGTGACAATTGGGAGTTCATGCGTAAGCGGCCTGTGGGGTAGTATGTCGCGGTCCGGACTATTGGGGAGTTCATGCGTAAGCGGCCTGTGGGTAGTATGTCGCGGTCAGGACTATTGGGGAGTTCATGCGTAAGCGGCCTGTGGGGTAGTATTTCGCAATCCGGACTATTGGCGAGTTCATGCGTAAGCGGCCTGTGGGGTAGTATGTCGCGGTCCGGACTATTGGGGAGTTCATGCGTAAGCGGCCTGTGGGGTAGTATGTCGCAGTCCGGACTATTGGCGAGTTCATGCGTAAGCGGCCTGTGGGGTAGTATGTCGCGGTCCGGACTATTGTGGAGTTCATGCGTAAGCGGCCTGTGGGGTAGTATTTCGCAATCCGGACTATTGGCGAGTTCATGCGTAAGCGGCCTGTGGGGTTGTATGTCGCAGTCGGGACCATTGGGAGTTCATGCGAAAGCGGCCTGTGGGGTAGTATGTCGCCGTCCGGTCTATTGGCGAGTTCATGCGTAAGCGGCCTGTGGGGTAGTATGTCGCGGTCCGGACTATTGGGGAGTTCATGCGTAAGCGGCCTGTGGGGTAGTATGTCGCGGTCCGGACTATTGGCGAGTACATGCGTAAGCGGCCTGTGTGGTAGTATGTCGCGGTCCGGACTATTGGGGAGTTCATGTGTAAGCGGCCTGTGGGGTAGTATGTCGCAGTCCGGACTATTGGCGAGTTCATGCCTAAGCGGCCTGTGGGGTAGTATGTCGCGGTCCGGACTATTGTGGAGTTCATGCGTAAGCGGCCTGTGGGGTAGTATTTCGCAATCCGGACTATTGGCGAGTTCATGCGTAAGCGGCCTGTGGGGTAGTATGTCGCAGTCGGGACCATTTGGAGTTCATCCGAAAGCGGCCTGTGGGGTAGTATGTCGCCGTCCGGTCTATTGGCGAGTTCATGCGTAAGCGGCCTGTGGGGTAGTATGTCGCGGTCCGGACTATTGGGGAGTTCATGCGTAAGCGGCCTGTGGGGTAGTATGTCGCGGTCCAGACTATTGGCGAGTACATGCGTAAGCGGCCTGTGTGGTAGTATGTCGCGGTCCGGACTATTGGGGAGTTCATGTGTAAGCGGCCTGTGGGGTAGTATGTCGCAGTCCGGACTATTGGCGAGTTCATGCCTAAGCGGCCTGTGGGGTAGTATTTCGCAATCCGGACTATTGGCGAGTTCATGCTTAAGCGGCTTGTGGGGTTGTATGTCGCAGTCGGGACCATTGGGAGTTCGTGCGAAAGCTGCCTGTGGGGTAGTATGTCGCCGTCCGGTCTATTGGCGAGTTCATGCGTAAGCGGCCTGTGGGGTAGTATGTCGCGGTCCGGACTATTGGGGAGTTCATGCGTAAGCGGCATGTGGGGTAGTATGTCGCGGTCCGGACTATTGGGGAGTTCATGCGTAAGCGGCCTGTGGGGTAGTATGTCGCGGTCCGGACTATTGGCGAGTACATGCGTAAGCGGCCTGTGTGGTAGTATGTCGCGGTCCGGACTATTGGGGAGTTCATGCGTAAGCGGCCTGTGGGGTAGTTAGTCGCGGTCCGGACTATTGGGGAGTTCATGCGTAAGCGGCCTGTGAGGTAGTTAGTCGCGGTCCGGACTATTGGGGAGTTCATGCGTAAGCGGCCTGTGGGGTAGTTAGTCGCGGTCCGGACTATTGGGGAGTTTATGCGTAAGCGGCCTGTGGTGTAGTATGTCGCAGTCCGGACTATTTGGGAGTTCATGCGTAAGCGGTCGGTGGGGTAGTATGTCGCAGTCCGGACTATTGGGGAGTTCATGTGTAAGCGGCCAGGTCAGCTAAATCCATCGCACTGTAAGTGAAAGGTCCCGGGTTCAACCCCGAGGTTGGCTACGCAACAATCATGTCATTGTACAGATCATGTCCACAACATCCCTATAATGCTATTGCTGGCTTGCGGAAGGTTGGTGGTTCCATGCGTGTCCGTCCGTGCGTGACAAACTGCTATGAAGGTCAACCGGGGTCTCCTTCCACACTGAATATAGCCATATGACTTAAGTTGTTAGTTTAAACTTTATTTATTTTACATTGATTGAGAAGCAAGCTTTAACAACTTATATTAATTACTCTCGTTGGCGCGGATGAAAGCGTATATGTTGTTATTCGTGTGGGAGGAAACCAAAGCATAACTGTGGTCATTCATGTGGGGAGGAAACCGGAGTACCCGGAGAAATGCCACCTGTCCGATCTGTCGACCACCGTACCATCTCACAGTGACCACTAGGCTAATCGGATGTTGTTTGTGGCGTTATTTTGGAACACTTATTACAGGATGCTGACAGACGTGTAGCTGTCTGTACGCGAATACACAACTGCTCACTAAAATTCTGAAATAAAAAATAAAAACGCCAAAAATGCGATACAACCTGATGGAGGAGGGGGGGGGGTGATGATAATGGAAATTCAAGATCATTTTGCGTAATTAAAATATCAGTCTGGCTATGCGCCTGGATGATATACAGCCACATAATTATTCAAGCATAGAACGGCATCATGCAGTATATTATAATAATTTAGTATTTAATCATAATAACATGCCCGCCTCCGTGGTCGAGTGGTTAAGGTCGCTGACTTGTATACCACTGTAACATATCACTGATTGTCAGGAGTTCGAGCCCCGCTCAGGCCGTGTCTGTTTATATGAAAAAGTTGGCAGTTTCAAACGGAGGTTGGTGCATCAAGTACTGGTTAACCCTGGAGCCTGCCCAGGAATGGTGTTGCTAGGTAAACTGCCCGTCGCTCAAATGGGCAACTGGTAAGATAAATACAACTTCATTTTTAGAAATATATAGTATATTAGTATATTCAATCTTCCACAGTTTACGTGCACATGTATGAACATAAATTTGATGATAATAGTCATGGTAAGTGAATGTCGTGATAGCGCAGTGGTAGAGCGTTCCCACCACGGATGCGAAATATCCGAAGTTCGCACCCAGCTGTAGCCGTTACTATTGTACCCTTGGGCAAGGCACTTATATTTCACATTGCCTTTTCTCTCTCTCTCGTGGCGATGGATTCCATCAGGAATGAGGTATCGAGAGCGATTAATCGAACGTTGTAAAATCTTGTTTAGCAATAGAGCTAAACTACATTTCTATAAACTAATCTATTGCAGGTTAATGCGAATTTGCAAATTCTACGATTTTGAAAGTATTAAGATGTTTCATAATATGCCTCAAAATTGCATATTTTAATACTATACTTTATACAAGAACTAAGCGTTGAGATCATCCGAGCTTTACAAATTCGTGAATCGCATCATCTCCTTCAACAGCGCTCTCCCTTAGTGGGCGAAATTTTAAATTATTCACGGATACTTGCTTAAATTTAATTGATAATGTAATATTCCTGTGGCGTACAAAATAAGCTTTATATTACGGTATACCTCTTAATAGTCTTGAGTTATATACCTGTGTTTCTTTGAAGCATGTCTCTCTCTCTCTATCCCTCTCTCTAGTCCAATGAAGATCGATTTATAAATGAGAAAGTTAGCGAGGCTCGGAGATTGAACGATAACTTTTACATGACGTTAACTTAATTCATTTTCAACCCATCATTCAAGGCGACTCGTCATACAATATGAATAAAGTGTTTGTGAATATCGTCTAGCTTATAGTAGAGGTTTTAATATTTTAAATAGTTCACGATGGGGAAGGATTCGGATAAAACAAAGCAGGTTACTTTTATTGGGGCCTGGCGCACGCAGCAGGTAACAGATCAATTACTTCAACAGATCAGCAAACAGATTTCATCTAAGAAAAGTGTTCCAGCATATCTTAAATTCACAGTAGAAGGACTTGAACTGATAATTACTAACGCAAAGGGACAAGTTACTCGTCATGATAAAATTGCGCTTGAAAATATTGTGGACTTTATTGACAATAAGTACAGCACAACGTGCACGCTGGCAATTGTAAGAGAGAAACAACAGAGGCATTACACTGTGTTCGTATTTATCTGCAAGTCTAACGGCGACGCAGCTGAACTTGTCCAAGTCTATCAGACTACGAAGAGACAGCTACGTGGTGAAGGTTACAATACTGACCTGACACCAAAGGGTGTCAACTGGACTCTGCAGCAGAAAGATAAAGAACCCGTTCATAGAGTTGTGAATGGTGACGTACGAGTAATTGCACAGAGCAGCGAAGGTGTTCTGGTAAATAATGCAGAAAGACAAAACGGCGGAGTGACTTTTATTAATAATGATATGCGACATGATAGTTTCTCTCGCGAGTCTATCAAAACATCTAGTTCGGAAGTACAAGAGGAGCTGCACCACCTTGCCAATGAGGTGAGAGATATTAAACGCATACTACAAGGTTCTAAAGGTAGCGCGCACTTTGAAAATCACTATGGTTACAGAATACTCCAGAATCCACAAAGCCATGGAGTGCCAACAAGGAAAGAATACGTGGCCCGAGATACTGCCCAACCTATTGAACTTAAAAGTGAACCGTTGTATGTGAAACATGGAAATGTTATGCGATATCCAGATGTTCCGCAAGAAAGCAAAAAGCAAATCGTATATGTGAAAAATGGAAATTACATACAAACAGATAGTCCGCAAGTGATCAAAGTGTCTGGTGATGGGGGAATTTCGCGAAACACGCGGCGCTACACGAGTACGAGTCATTATGTCACAGCTTCTAATACCCCGACTAGAGTAAATTACACAAAGAGAGTATATGATTCAACGAATCCTCATCTAGAAGCCGGTACACGCGTTAATACTGTGAGAATGGTGAAACAGCATACACAACCAATGTTGGTTCCGATGACACGACAGCATATTACGTCATACAGCTCTGATATTGTCCACAAGAATATAGAAGATGTCTACAAATCAAGATCATCGCGCAGATTGTATCTCCCTCCGCCACTGGGTGCCCGAACGGTCGACCCTCCGCCACTGGGCGCTAGAACGGTCGAGTATGCTAACAACGATGTCATACATCTTCACCAAAGACCACCAATAGAACATCTAAACGGCAGTGTAACAACTGCGGAAGAAACAGTCCATACACCGCCTGGTGTGCGAAGCGTCTACGAAAATACAGGTACAGAAGTGTTGCTAGAATCTGAGTCTTTAAATGTAGGTACACATTTCAACATTTCTACAAATGGAAATAGCAATGGTAAAATGAGACCGGTTGATAGAAACATTGACTCTAATCTGCATGAACGTAGAATAGAAACAGACAACAATGTAATTGTTGTAAAAGCCACTGGTGAAATAAGTCGAAGCACGCCAGGTGAAGAAATACAACATGCAATACATGATGAAAGCAGCGGAACGGGTCAGCACCATGGTGGTCAGGTTTATTACGTCGGATATGCTGATGATTCCCAGAAAGAGATTATTAAAGCCGACAACGTAATAGTAATGGAACACAAGAATGAAGTGAGCCATGAACATGTCAATACAATTGAACACGGCAGAGACGAGTTGCAAACAGGTGTGTACACGGTATCAGTCGAAGGTGACGTCAATATTAGCCCTGTGGAAAATGCTGAACATAACCCAGAAGACACGGGTTTGTTTGGTGCATATACTAAAAGACCCGACGATTCTGATGAAGATGAAAATAAAATCATAGAAGAAACGGTGTATCGTTACCATGAAGACGAAGAGATACACACCGATGAAAACAAACAGCATGCAAATGAAGTTGCGGCCAGTTTGAAAGAGAAACATGTACGTTATGAGGAAACAGTTGAGCAAATACCAACCACAGATAACGAATACGAGCATCATGGAACAGGTGTCATTGTTGCGAAGTTGAGAAATAGCTTTAATGGCAAAGAAAACGTGAACGAGGAAGTTGATGAGGAAGATGATGACAACTGTGAGATCGATCTAGATGCTCTTAAGGCTTACACAATGGATCCTGACATTGTTATTGTTGGTGCTGGCGGTGTGGATTCTGAAAACGTGAAAGAGGAAGATGACGATGAAGAAGATGACAACAATGAGATCGATCTAGATGCTCTTAAGGCTTACACAATGGATCCTGACATTGTTATTGTTGGTGCTGGCGGTGTGGATTCTGAAAACGTGAAAGAGGAAGATGACGATGAAGAAGATGACGATGACAACTATGAGATCGATCTAGATGTTTTTAAGGCTTACACAAGGGATCCTGACATTGCTATTGTTGGTGCTGGCGGTGTGGATTCTGAAATTTCAACAGATGTGGGGGCAACTATTCGTATGGAGCCAGAAGTAGCTATTACGGAAACACAAATAATTGCGACAGATGAACTATCGGATAGTACGGAAGACGTTAGTCGTGATATTCATTCGCAGTCGGAAGACACGGTGCTATTTTGAATGACAAACGAGTAGCTGAAAACATATTACGTAAGTGTATGCAACGGAAACGTGTTATTGAAAATGGAACTACATCAGTGTATACAACATAGTAGTAATATAACAAAACTAAAGTATATTACTCGAAAGTGGGATATAAACTATAATAAAATATTAATTTGCTGACAACCATTTTCAACGCTCACTATAGTGACGTGCGTAGCTATATTTAAATGTGTTTAACGTTTCTGGATGTTACACAGCTTAGCTTAAACAAATTTATTTTAGCTCGATTAACACTACACAGATTATACAAAATAATTTGGAAAGAAAATGTGAATACTATCCATATAAGACACCATGAAAGATGTATCGAAAGCAAACGATTGATTCGAGGGTAGAATGCATATCTCCTGCATGACACTAAAATTAGTGTTCTACGATGTTTTTGAGCACACCTTTCGTTGAGTACTGGCAATATGGGGCGTCGTTTTGCTATTTATTCAGTATTTATGGATATCCATAATTCGATTTTTGGATATCAATAGTTCGATATATGGATATCCATAATTCCAGGCGCGCCGTTTGCTATTTATTCAGCATTTATGGATATCCATAATTCGATTTTTGGATATCAATAGTTCGATATATGGATATCCATAATTCCAGGCGCGCCGTTTGCTATTTATTCAGCATTTATGGATATCCATAATACGATTTAAAAATCAAAGGAATTCCAAATATCCAAAGGAATCCATAAATAACGAATACATAGCAAAACGGCGGCCCATATGGCAACGATATATATATTAGGTGTAGATTGTATATACGTGGAAATAACTTGAAGCATATGTAGGATACCCATAGTGCCCTATATGCTTACTTGAAGCATATGTAGGATACCCATAGTGCCCTATATGCTTACTTGAAGCATATGTAGGATACCCATAGTGCCCTATATGCTTACTTGAAGCATATGTAGGATACCCATAGTGCCCTACATGTTTACTTGAAGCATATGCAGGATACCCATAGTGCCCTATATGCTTACTTGAAGCATATACAGGATACCCATAGTGCCCTATATGCTTACTTGAAGCATATGTAGGATACCCATAGTGCCCTATATGCTTACTTGAAGCATATTCAGCATACCCATAGTGCCCTACATGCTTACTTGAAGCATATGTAGGATACCCATAGTGCCCTATATGCTTACTTGAAGCATATGTAGGATACCCATAGTGCCCTACATGTTTACTTGAAGCATATGCAGGATACCCATAGTGCCCTATATGCTTACTTTATATGCTTACTTGAAGCATATGCAGGGTATCCATAGTGCCCTATATGCTTACTTGAAGCATATGCAGGATACCCATAGTGCCCTATATGCTTACTTGAAGCATATGCAGGATACCCATAGTGCCCTATATGCTTACTTATGCTTTGAAGCATATGCAGGATACCCATAGTGCCCTATATGCTTACTTGAAGCATATGCAGGATACCCATAGTGCCCTATATGCTTACTTGAAGCATATGCAGGGTATCCATAGTGCCCTACATGCTTACTTGAAGCATATGTAGGATACCATAGTGCCCTACATGCTTACTTGAAGCATATGCAGGATACCCATAGGCCCTATAGCTTACTTGAAGCATATGCAGGATACCCATAGTGCCTAATGCTTACTTGAAGCATATGCAGGATACCCATAGTGCCCTATATGCTTACTTGAAGCATATGCAGGGTATCCATAGTGCCCTATATGCTTACTTGAAGCATATGCAGTGTATCCATAGTGCCCTACATGCTTACTTGAAGCATATTCAGCATACCCATAGTGCCATATATGCTTACTTGAAGCATATGCGGGATACCCATAGTGCCCTATATGCTTACTTGAAGCATATGCGGGGTTCCCATAGTGCCCTATATGCTTACTTGAAGCATATGCGGGGTACCCATAGTGCCCTATATGCTTACTTGAAGCATATGCGGGGTACCCATAGTGCCCTATATGCTTACTTGAAGCATATGCAGGGTATCCATAGTGCCCTACATGCTTACTTGAAGCATATGCAGGACACCCATAGTGCCCTACATGCTTACTTGAAGCATATGCAGGACACCCATAGTGCCCTACATGCTTACTTGAAGCATATGCAGCATACCCATAGTGCCCTTATATGCTTACTGCTGCGTTACATTAGTTGCTGCCGATCAAGGTATCATATAGAGTCTACATCCGCTATGTCAAAGTCGGTAATGTCGAATTCTCCGGTTATCTCGAAGTCTGATCAAAGTCCCGTTTCAGACACTATTTTACATATAACTGGCTCTGTTTATATCGAATTTCGTTAAGTCAAACTTCGGTTAAGTCGAAGTATTTTATTCGGTCCTACGGAATTCGACATAACGGATGTAGACTGTATATACATATGTATTAATGATGTAAATAATACTTATCTGCGGGACCTATATATATATGTACAGGTACAACTATTATAGGGCATTATGATGAATGGATAGCGAGGAGATGTTTCTGAACAATGTAACCAAAGATGTCAATCTTAAAGTATAAAATAACCAAACACACGTATCAATAAAGGTTAAAGTTTAAACTTTATTTATATTACAACGATTGCGAAGCAAGTTCTCTAACAACTTATATTAATCACTTTCGTTGGCGCGGATGAAAGCGTAAATGTGGTCATTCGTGTGGGAGGAAACCGGAGTACCCGGAGAAAACTCACCTGTCCGATCTGGCGACCACCGTACCTCACATACTTCCCGGTCCGAGGATCGAACCCGGGTTGCATTTGTGAGAAGCGAGCACACTAACCACTGCGCTAATCGGACACGTATCAATAAGTGTGTGTTGCTGCTGTTTTGAAGAAATACATTTCATATTAAGTCGTGTTCTGTCTTCTGTGGACATTGTAAAAGGTCGTGTGTTAATATTAGGGATTGGCATCGAATGTTCTAATATTCGAATATTAAAACCATATTCGAATATTAAAAAATATATTCAAATCAAATTGTAATCAATTGCAGTTAAATCATAACTTAAAAGGGTAGATATGTTTGTTTAAATTTCAATCAATTAAGTTTCGAAAACAAAGAATGACCCATGCATGCCCGAAGGTGCGAAATGTCATCGCGATTTGGCTCAAATAACAAAGGAGGGTGATGACATGTTGTTCACACCTTACAGGGGTCACTAATTGATTAATGCAGTCTATTTGACGGGACACAAACTGAGAAGCATTTGTTTTATATGTACTAACTGTAGTGGAAATCGAAAGTTGGAGAAATTTGTGAATAATTGAATATTCGTTCGGAAGATCATCCGAATATTCGAATATCACAATCACCATTCGTTGCCATCCCTAGTTAATATAGCATGTTATTGCCTAGAACTCGTGCATAGGAACTATTATTCAGTAAATACTACCTACGGGTAAACAGGTACACGGCAGAGTGGCTACCGTGGTTACTATAGGTGACTTCACATCGCTTCCCCTTACCGCTGATGGTCACCGCTGTTAGTTCGAATCCTGCTTTGTTTGTCTAATTATTTCATGTGAGGACACTAGATAGCGTAGTGGTAGTGCGTTCGCTTCAGGTGCGAAAGGTCCGGAGTTCGAGCCCCACTAGAGCCGTTACGATTAGGCAAGGCATTTAAATTCCACGTTGCCTCTTCTCTCTCCCTCGTGGCGATGGATTCCATCAGGAATGAGGTCTCGAGAGTGATTTATATAAGTTGAAATAACTTGTTTCGCAATCGAGCTAAAATAAATTTGTATAAACTAAACTATCCAAGCTGGCTTGTAGAAGGTTCTACCCGGGTGCCAGAAATACTGCTCGGAGGGGCACCCGTGGTCTTCATACACCAATAATAGCTGAATAATCGCTTATATCACTGCCCTAAGCTATTGGGGCCATTTTACACCCCCTCCAACACCCACCCTCCAAATAGTTATTAATATAAATTCAGAAAACATATTACATGTAATTTCACTGCCTGTCATACATACAGTCAGGCGCGTAGCTAGGCTTACGCATGTACGCACGTGCGTAAGATATATTTTGAAAATGAAAATGAAATAAATGCGAAAGTACAATACAAACTGGATCGTAAGGGGGTAAGGGGGGACACTGACATTGATCATTCACAAGAAAACAGACATGAACGAAATGCCACCATATATTGATTGTAGCTGATGTTAATAGTAGGCAAAAGTCACGTAAGACCATGTAGTGGGGAAAAAATTCTCCGGGTGGGGCATGCTCCCAGACCACCTAGAATGGTGCGTAATCCATATTTAGGCCTAGCTACGCGCCTGACAGTGTTTACAATACTAGATATACGTAACATAACGAACAATGATTGATAGCACATATCCATGTCATTAATAAACAAGAAGGTGTACATCGATCAGTTATCCACGTATTGTTCATAATCAAATCAATTGCTATTATATAGAATGCTCCGGGGAAAATACCTGCATTTCATTTAAAATTCATCAATTTCGTGTTTTGTTTGAAATGTTGTATAATGTTAATATTTTATGCTACGCAATTTTTCCGTACTATTATTATGTGTGTATATATATGAATAATGTATAGTGGTTCAATTTCGCGGCTGTATAAATTTGCGGATTTATGATATTTAACATTCGCGGTATTTAGCGCAAGTATGCGGTGTACTAGAATCACGGATTCGTGAAATTTAGCATTTACGCACTGTAGTGCATTCACGGATTCTTGAAATTTAGCATTTACGTGGTGTAGTGCATTCACGGATTCTTGAAATTTAGCATTTACGCGATGTAGTGCATTCGCGGATTCTTGGAATTCAGCATTTACGTGGTGTAGTGCATTCACGGAATCGTGCAATTTAGCATTTACGCGGTATAGTGCATTCACGGATTCGTGAAATTTAGCATTTACGCGGTGTAGTGCATTCATGGATTCGTGAAATTTAGCATTTACGCGATGTACTAGAATCACGGATTCTTGAAATTTAGCATTTACGTGGTGTAGTGCACTCACGAATTCGTGAAATTTAGCATTTACGCGGTGTAGTGCATTCACGGATTCGTGAAATTTAGCATTTACGCGGTATAGTGCATTCACGGATTCGTGAAATTTGGCATTTACGCGGTGTAGTGCATTCACGGATTCTTGAAATTTAGCATTTACGCGGTGTAGTGCATTCACGGATTCTTGAACTTTAGCATTTACGCGATGTAGTGCATTCGCGGATTCTTGAAATTTAGCATTTACGCGGTGTAGTGCATTCGCGGATTCTTGGAATTCAGCATTTACGTGGTGTAGTGCATTCACGGAATCGTGAAATTTAGCATTTACGTGGTGTAGTGCATTCGCGAATTCTTGGAATTCAGCATTTACGCGGTGTAGTGCATTCGCGAATTCTTGGAATTCAGCATTTACGCGGTATAGTGCATTCACGGATTCGTGAAATTAGCATTTACGCGATGTAGTGCATTCACATATTCGTGAAATTAGCATTTACGCGATGTAGTGCATTCACGGATTCGTGAAATTAGCATTTACGCGATGTAGTTCATTCACATATTCGTGAAATTAGCATTTACGCGATGTAGTGCATTCACGGATTCGTGAAATTAGCATTTACGCGGTGTAGTGCATTCACGGATTCGTAAACATTAGCATTTACGTGGTGTAGTGCATTCACGGATTCGTGAACATTAGCATTTACGTGGTGTAGTGCATTCACGGATTCGTGAACATTAGCATTTACGTGGTGTAGTGCATTCACGGATTCTTGAAATTTAGCATTTACGCGGTGTAGTGCATTCATGGATTCTTGGAATTTAGCATTTTCGGGGTGTATTAGATGCACGAATTAATTATGTTTGATGGGGCCTCGGTTGTCGAGTGATTACGGTCGTTGACTTCAAATCACTTGCCCCATATGGCTGTAGGTTCCAATCCCACTGGGAGGTCACGAATGATTGCATGTGAGGACGCTATCCAGCTGGGTTGTGGAAGGTCGGTGGTTCTACCCCACCAATAATAGCTGGACTGTCTCCATATGCAGCTGTTAGTGCGATTGAAACCCCCAAAACAAACAAAAGTATTTTTGAAATAAGATCACATTGAATTGTGTGATGGTTGTAATAATGGGTTTCTCCGTGTGATTCACAATCATTTGATGATATCGTAATACCGCAGTCATAGCAAAATGAAACCAACCTCGAGTTATGCACACTAAACCATCCGCGGGTTATGCACACTAAACCATCCGCGGGTTATGCACACTAAACCATCCGCGGGTTATGCACACTAAACCATCCGCGAGTTATGCACACTAAACCAACCGCGAGTTATGCACACTAAACCAGCCTCGAGTTATGCACACTAAACCAACCGCGAGTTATGCATACTAAACAACCGCGAGGTATGCACACTAAACCATCCGCGGGTTATGCATACTAAACAACCGCGAGGTATGCACACTAAACCAACCGCGAGTTATGCATACTAAACCAACCGCGATTTATGCATACTAAACCAGCCTCGAGTTATGCACACTAAACCAACCTCGAGTTATGCATACTAAACCAGCCTCGAGTTATGCACACTAAACAACCACGAGTTATGCACACTAAACAACCGCGAGGTATGCATACTAAACCAACCGCGAGTTATGCATACTAAACAACCGCGAGTTATGCACACTAAACAACCGCGAGTTATGCACACTAAACAGTATTGAATATACTATGGCCATATTTGCATTGGACAACATATACGCTTTTCCGGTTGCTGGTGATTTGTGTCTATTCTGCATATTGGGGTTTGATTTCCAATTAATATGAAATATCAATATTATACTAAACACGAGCTATATATAGCTTATAAGTATCAAAACCCGGTGTATTACAGCTTATAATAATTTATAACCAGTGGCTATGATAACATTGATAGAGTTTCAAACTGTTTGATTTGCATATTTCAAATCATATTAAGAAAAAAATGGATTTATCTGCCTCTCCCCGTGAGTGGGCGATTATTGAAATGTTGAGGTACGGTAATGGCTTTGATGCAATGGTAGGCGTATATGGTTTATGTCATGATGTCAAGCTGTGAACAGTATAACCAATACTTACCTATTCGGATCATTGAAACTGCGTGGGTGCTCAGCTACTTCAGCGGCTTCTTGCGCAAATAAATCTATACGAGTGACAATAGCGTACAGTTTTTAATCAAGTTCGTTTAACACACGACCATTGTACTCCACCTATTTATACATGTATATATTGTATAGGATCTTTTGTTTTACGTTTATTTATCGTCGCTACCGGTTGCCCATATGAGCGACGCCCCCTGAAGAGATTAGTCATTTTAGATTTGTGGAGGATAGTGCAATGATACAGATAGAATCTCCTCTGATTCTTTTACGTGCACGGTTAAGGCACCGACTCGAGACCTCGGTTTAAAGTCCTATCTGAAACACTGTATGGGATCATACACTCGTGTCTCGCTTTGATGCCGACCTAGATTACGGACAAGTCGGGCAGGTTAACCCATTTCATTCTGGATATATTTAAAGGCTTTTGCAAACAACATAGATCCAGAGCAGCCGCAGCGTGACGCTGCGTGCTGATCATGATCTATGTTGTTTGCTGCATAGCCAAGTGTCTTAGCAAGATCATCTGAATAGCAAACAGCATAGATCCTGATCAGACGGCACGTTCCGTGGCGGTTGATCTGGCTCTATGTTCTTTGCAGATACCGTTTGAACGGTATCCAGAATGAAATGGGTTAACTTACAGCAATGCATGGGTTTTACTGTTATATTACCTGTCAATTCTGGTAACAAATTGAGGCACAGGCTCAGTTATCGGAAATCAATGAATTGTTTGGTCAATATGGTACATATAAATCCTCGTAAAGTTATGTTATAAAAGGACTATTTTAAAAGGACATATACTTTGAGCCTTATTACATCTCAATGAGATCAGTAAGGTGTATCCATACGCTGTAGTAAATAGTCCCGGATAGTCAAACAAACAACTCCACGAAAATAATCGACACAATACATTTAATCACTATTCTGTAAAGAACTAGTGCATATTTAACATTTTATTGATTGACGGCAAAGTTACAAACTATAATATGATGTCAAATATGTCAAAAGCGAGCTGTCATGCCGCAACCAATCAGAATCATTCCCGGGTGTTATTACACGTGTGTTGATATATAGAGAATATTAGGTTACTGTCTTATAAATTTTAATTTATTAGGCGAGTCGGAGAAAAAATACAAGGCGAGGCTCTGCCGAGCCTTGTATTTTTTCGGAGACGAGCCTAATAAATTAAAATTTATAAGACAGTAACCTAATATTCTATTTATCCTACATTCTGAGTGTGCACCCGACACAAACACAAACAAACTAGCCATGACAGCTTACAAACTCGCTACGCACTTGGTAATATGCTGCGCATTGATATTTCTATTTATATCCACGGTTAGCCCTATGACGTCACGAAAGCTTTATTAGGCACTGACTAATAAAGCAAAATTTATTAGACAGGCCGTTTTTGTACGTTATTTCGCATGAAGGTAGGATAAAAGAAAATATGCAATGACTGTATTACACTGAATACAAGCACATTTATGTGATATAAATACATAGCGGCCTCCGTGTTCAAGTTCTTACGTGTCTTAAACATTACAGCTGTAGTTTCGAACCCCACTGGGGGTATCGAAAATAGCTGGAGAGGCGCCATATGAACTTTTCAATAATTTTTTTAACTTTTAAGCATATTGTATTGCATTGTTTCATACAATACACTACAATAATACATACAATGAAATATGCTGAAATCAATTTGAAATTAAATTAGGATTAATTAGTGTTGCTAAATACGATTTAATGTGGAGAAAGGCAAATGGGTTGGGCTAGCCTGGCTGCCAGTCTGTCGATTTTTCACTTTTTAACTTCTGGCAAAATGACAGTTGGTATGATCAGAAACTCAATACGGCCCAATTAATAATCTCGGTGTTAAAATATATTTCTTTGACTGACCAGGCAAAATATATCGACGCCTGCTGGTTCCCAGGCTAGGGTTGGGCTACAAGTTATGACAACATTATTTAGGTTAAACACTATTTTATTCAAGAATGATACATAGGAATAGTTGCAACAGCACAGTTAGGATTGGAAACAATGTTACCTACAACATTATTTACATCCCTTCCCCATATGTGCGATTTTTAAACCCAAAAACACACACACAAACCCAAAGCCGCTGATGTATGATGTTAGTAGATGCGTAGGGGACATTGTCAGTCACGTGACACCTGCAACAGTGTTTAGTAAGAATTCATGTTTAGTGTATATATGTGTATGTATAAATGGTACAAAGCTTCTGTGATATAGAGGTTGTGTTGGATATAGAGGTTGTGTTGGATATAGAGGTTGTGTTGGATATAGAGGTTGTGTTGGATATAGAGGTTGTGTTGGATAGAGGTTGTGTTGGATATAGAGGTTGTGTTGGATATAGAGGTTGTGTTGGATAGAGGTTGTGTTGGATAGAGGTTGTGTTGGATATAGAGGTTGTGTTGGATATAGAGGTTGTGTTGGATATAGAGGATGTGTTGGGAGGATTTTGTCGCAATCTGTGTTGTATAATTATATGCTACTAACAATATCATTGCATTGTTAAATGAATCACACTGTACCCATATATTCTAGATATTTACCTGTCAACATATTGTTTTTGTTTTGCAATCGATTTGTTTCCATTACATTTTTACACCTTGATAAATGTTGTTGCAGTATCCTTAAAGCAGCATTACATCAATTTTTACGTATGGGTAGCAATGCTGCTACACATTCTAACATTATACTTTGTATGCTTATGTTCATTTGGTAAACAGTGTTTTTTTGCGATAAAACAAACTCGAAACCGAAAGTAGGACTTTCCGAGTCGATCGGTCACGCACTCGTTTAATTAATTACAACCGGAACGCATCGTCCGCACTTCGGAATGCATCGTCACCATTTATCCCACGTTGTCTTTTTTAATTAAATTACTTGATATGTTGATTCATACCTCTGTTAGCTAAGTCTTTTAGGGACATGTCTACATCCCCGCGAGGGGTTCGACATTAGAGGAAGATAGATAGATAGTATTTCATGTTCAAAATATATACGTTGTTTTCTACAACCTCTGTTGTTTCACGCATGCGCGCTGTGCGTGTTTACAGTTCGTGTGTTGATAAACAAATTCGCGTATACGACGGTTTAAATTTATTGGAATTTTATCGTTAATGAGCGACTATTTCGATTTTTGTAAACACACACACATTAGTATTTATATTTTATCCAAAACATCCTTTATTATGATGTAATGCTGCTTTAAGACTAATTGGGGGACATGACAACGTTTCTAATGTTACTCAACAACACATTTTCCAAATTCATAGAACTGAACAAGAGAAGCTCAATACAACCACATCTTTACTTTTATTGCATTGGTCCGGCTGGTTTGCGGGCGGTCGGTGGTTCTACCCGTGTGTCTGTCCGTGTGTCGGGAAATATTGGTAGGAGAGAAATCCGTTTGTCATCCTAGCCTCACGTCTGATCACTTACTGCAGATAAGTGCAGCCTACCGGTAACTTTTGAATTTGAAATATTTATGTCGTGTCAATTTTTAGCAATATTCAGCTGAAAGTAAATATGTATTCTATATAATGATATAACAAATGCATTTGATCATGTAGTACATACAGTCTTATAAATATATGTGTGTGTGTGTGTGTATGTGTGTGTGTTTGTGCGTGCGTGCGTGTGTGCGTGCATGCTGCGTGCGTGGTTGCATGCATGCGTTGCGTGCGTGTGTGTGTGTGTGTATAAAATGTTAAGCCGAACAAATATATTGTATTCATATGTATGCATTTTTTACGCTCAATGAATAAGATTATGTCAGTTAAAGCGACACTACATCGGTGAAAAAAGCAACTGTCTAGATAATGTAATTTGCTAGTTATAATTATGGCATTATTTTTTTCCAAAGATTTGCAACATAATCTGAGTATTTGAACTAATAAATAAGCGTTATATACGGGGTGTTTGGCTTTTGCGATGTCATGTTGCTTTTAATTAAAATAGTTTCGTATTATATTTAGGCACAACTTTGCATTAAATTTGCCGAAATTGTGTCTACGCATATTTCAATTATTTAATATTTCTTTAAATGTGCATGTCGGTTATCATAAATAGATAAAACACCATTTTATGACAGTTACATTCACGTGTATTGAAGTTAAGAGTATATTAAATCTCCGCTTAGAGATACGATCTCTGTCTGTCTGTCTGTCTGTCTGTCTGTCTGTCTGTCTGTCTGTCTGTCTGTCTGTCTGTCTGTCTGTCTGTCTGTCTGTCTGTCTGTCTGTCTGTCTGTCTGTCTGTCTGTCTGTCTGTCTGTCTGTCTGTCTGTCTGTCTGTCTGTCTGTCTGTCTGTCTGTCTGTCTGTCTGTCTGTCTGTCTGTCTGTCTGTCTGTCTGTCTGTCTGTCTGTGTCTGTCTGCTGTCTGTCTGTCTGTCTGTCTGTCTGCTGTCTGTCTGTCTGCTGTCTGTCTGTCTGCTGTCTGTCTGTCTGTCTGTCTGTCTGTCTGTCTGTCTGCTGTCTGTCTGTCTGCTGTCTGTCTGTCTGCTGTCTGTCTGTCTGTCCTGCTGTCTGTCTGTCTGCTGTCTGTCTGTCTGTCGTCCTACTGTCTGTCTGTCTGCTGTCTGTCTGTCTACTGTCTTGCTGTCTGTCTGTCTTGTCTGTCTGTCTGTCTGTCTGTCTGTCTGTCTGTCTGTCTGTCTGTCTGTCTGTCTCTGTTGTCTGTCTGTCTGTTGTCTGTCTGTCTGTCTGTCTGTCTGTCTGTCTGTGTTCTGTCTGTCTGTCTGTCTGTCTGTCTGTCTGTCTGTCTGTCTGTCTGTCTGTCTGTCTGTCTGTCTGTCTGTCTGTCTGTCTGTCTGTCTGTCTGTCTGTCTGTCTGTCTGTCTGTCTGTCTGTCTGTCTGTCTGTCTGTCTGTCTGTCTGTCTGTCTGTCTGTCTGTCTGTCTGTCTGTCTGTCTGTCTGTCTGTCTGTCTGTCTGTCTGTCTGTCTGTCTGTCTGTCTGTCTGTCTGTCTGTCTGTCTGTCTGTCTGTCTGTCTGTCTGTCTGTCTGTCTGTCTGTCTGTCTGTCTGTCTGTTGTAATGGTATTCTATGCTCGTGTTAGTTATTTTACAAGGAGAAAGTGAGACACGGTAGTCAGTTACTGCCCCTGAATACTCATTAAAAGTAGGCAGGTCCTATTAAGTGGTTTCCTCTGTTTTTATCGTTGTTTCCTTTGCACATCATGCTAGCACTTTTCATCCATGTTCTCATCTTATAGTTATTAAATTGCTATATATCGACATATAGCTTACAGTATACCCAATTGGTACTTATTTATAAAAATATCGTTATCAATTAATTAACACGATTTATCATGAAATCACATTTATCATACCGCAACATCTGAATAAGGAACAACAGTAAAAACAAAGGATTCCAACTAAAAGGACCTACATACATATCAGGGGAAATCGGGTTTTATCTGCCAAGGGAGGTAATAGAAATACCAGCGTTGTCTTTCATTGTGCACAGTGAAGAAAATTCCAAGAACTGCTCTTTATTCGTAGTTTGTTACTATTGAATAATGTCAGCTTTGAGTTATTGACTTAGTTATATTCCTGTTAGTTGAAGCTTTCATAATAGGCATCCAGCAACGTATATCGTGTTGAATTCATATCGTCTCTGTTTATACACATATAAATTATATTATAATTATGTGAATATATTATATATACATGCATCATACAGTTTTGTCATTTTTCCATACTGACATTGACATACTAAGCACATTTCTGTGCTTTACGTTTATTTATTGTCGCTACCGGTTGCCCGTATGAGCGACGGCTCCTGCGGAGATTGGTCATTTTAGATTGTTGGAGGATAGTGCAATGATACAGACAGAAACCCATTCCAGAGTCTTCTCTGATTCTTTTACGTGCACGGTGTAAAGTACCGACACGAGACCTCGGTTTAGTGTCAGACGGGGTATCGAACCTGCGATCAATGGATTACCAGGCCAGCGTATTAACAACTCGACTACAGATCCGTCGGTCATATTTCTGACAATGTCAGTTAGCTATTATAAGATAGAGATCTTGTATGTGAGATGGTACGTACGGTGGTCACCAGATCTGGCAGATTGGTCTTCGTCCGATTCTCCAGTTTCCTCCAACACAATTAAAATATAACTCTTACATCCGTGCCAATGATAGTAATTAATATAAACTGTAAAAGCTTATTTCACAATCATTTATTCAACGTCGCTACCGGTTGCCCATTTGAGCGACTGGCAGCTTACCTAACAACACCTTTCCTGGGCAGGCTCCAGCGATTCACCAGAACTGTGTGCACCAACCTCCGTAAGAAACTACCAACGTTTTCATCTAAATTACACTATCTCCCTCTCTCCCCCCTCTCTGTCTCTCTCTCTTTCTTTCTTTCTCTCTCTTTCTCTCTCTCTGCCCCCTCTCTCTCTCTCTTTCTTTCTTTCTCTCTCTTTCTCTCTCTGCCCCCTCTCTCTCCCTCTCTCTTTCATATAAATTACATATATACCTTACACTATCTCCCTCTCTCCCCCTCTCGATCTCTCTCTCTATATATTTTCTCTCTCCCTCTCTCTCTCTCTCTATCACTCTTCCTCTCTATGTTTCCACCCATACTCCTCTATCTCTCCTGCCGCTCTCTCCCTCGATCTCTATATCCCCCTCCCTCTCTCTATCTCCGTACCCCCCTCTCTCTCTATCTCTCTCCCTCTCTATCACTCTCTTCATCACTCTCTCTCTCTCTACCTCTCTCCCCCTCGATCTCTCTCCTCCTCCCTCTCCCTTTCTATCTCTCCCACTATCTCTCCCCCCTCTATCTCTCTCCCTCCCTCTCCCTTTCAATCTCTCTCGCTCGCCCTCATGGCGATGGATTCCATCAGGAGTGAGGTATCCAGAGCGAATAATTTAATGTAGTAAAACCTTGCTTCGCAATCGAGCTCAAGTAAACGTACATTAAGGAATGACTCGCGGACTAATAGTTTCCATCGGGGTATGGACTATATTGGACGTCGTTAGGGAGTGTGGAGGTCGAAGGCATCCACGCTAACTCCAAGCATGCCACATGTAGTTCATACCCGTAAAGAAATTATTAACCCATGTGTCACTACTTATATATACATTAATTATTCTTTTCAATGACACAAAGATAGAAATAATATCCAAAATGTCGTCTGGGGAGAAGAATTATATTAGTATGCATTGTATTAGATTGGGAAATAAAATATGTTTAAACGTTAAACTAAAATCTATTTAGGCCAGATTTGCGACCGTGATTTGCAATAAAATATGATAAACTACCTACCGCGTGCAGGACCTTGTAATGAAACAAACAGACGCACACACGGACCAGACCAGACCAGACAGTTTATTCAAAACCATTAGACTAAAACTCACATGAGATGAGATCGTGCATGATACAACAACAGTGAACAGAATATATATTATACGCGCTAGCTATGATTAGTACAGTTGGGCACTTCACTGCTGCGAACATTTGTTTATTTTAGGATCTTGGAATTGTGTTCGAGTAGCATGTTTACGGTCGAAACTCGATAACTCGAACTTTGATAAGTCGAATTACTGATTAAGTGATTTCCAAAGTTTGCATCTTTTGTGTGTTTTACGTTTATTTATAGTCGCTACCGGTTGCCCATATGAGCGACGCCTCATGAAGAGATTAGTAATTTTAGATTTTTGGATGATAGTGTAATGATACAGAAAGCGACCCATTTCAGAGTCTCCTCTGGTTGTTTTACGTGCTCGGTGCACAGCACCGACACGAGACCTCGGTTTAAAGTCCCATCTGAAATATTGTTAATTTTATTAGAGTCGAACCTGCGATCCCTGGATTACCAGACTACAGATCCGTCTGTAAAAAACAAAGTATGCACCGATCGACTTATGTTACAATAATTATATGAACATCTGCATAATGAGAGGACATAGAATTATGTTATATATTAATGGTTGTTTTATTTGGAAATTCTAATGATTCATTCAATTTAGATACTAGTATATTATGCAAAACTTACCTGAGCGTTTCAAAAACATTTCAATGTTAGCAGACTGGAACGAGCTTATGACAACAAAATCCGTTGCTTGTACGTTTTTCTTTTTCACATGAATCACGATACACAGTCTGTTTTCCTTACTTTTGGACAGTTGTTTTAAAGGTGTATGCTCGATTATTGACGGAGTGTCCATTTTGCACATACCACCATAGGAGGAGTAATTTAAAGGTAGAGACATACCAATTCAAAGAAATATGACATTTTATAAAAACCTAATTAATATGTTTTTACAAGAATTAGACCAGTACTTCAGATTTCCAGTCCGCCTCTTTAGTCGAGTGGTTACGGTCGCTGATGTGTATACCACTGTAACCTATCATCACTTATGGTTACAGGTTCGAGTCCTGTTCAGACCGTGTTTCATTTAAATGAAAACGTTGGCAGTTTCTTACGGATGTTGGTTGTTGGTGCACAACGCATTGGTTAGCCGTTGGAGCATGTCCAGGAAAGGTGGTGTTAGGTAAACTGTCCGCCGAAGATATAGCCACAAATGGTGATGCATTCGGATTTCCTAGCTTCATTTAGTTCATTGTGGAACTTCCGTTGTGTACGGTGTCCGCCTTGTGACGGAGAGGTTGTCAGTTCGAGCCTCGTCAGTACCACGGTGGTTGTGTCCTTAGGCAAGACATTTAAATCTACAATTTTGTATCTTCTCTCTCACTCATGGCAATGGATTCCATCAGGAATGAAATGGCGAGAGCGATTACTCTACAGTCAAACTTGTCTTCAGCAGCCAGCCAAGGAAATCACATAATGTGGCTGCTTAGCACGGGTGGGTGCTTAATAGAGGGAAAATGTATAATAAAACAACATATTGGGAATCTGGAAACTGATTGGCTGTTTAATAGAGGTGACCACTAACACAGGTTCGACTGCAATGTTGTAAACACGTGTTTCGCAATTGGGCTAAACGAGAAACTTATTTCGGAAACAAACAACTAGTATCAATGTTTGTTTAGCATACAGTTATGAAGCATTATACTGCCCCGTATAAGTTGTAAAACAACAATTTTTCTACACATCAACTAGTCTGAAGTCTTCTCAAGTCACATACATTCTCAAAACACACAAAAACTATACACTGCCTGTCATGAAAATGCAGTTTTACCAAAAAGAAAAATGAACTATATTAGTTTTTGGAACTACATTCGACCTCGGGTGCACTTCTGCCTATTTACGTATATACAACCTTATAATGCATGACATCATAGAAAATCTATGGTAAAACGTAGTAGAGAAAATGTCATTATATGTTGAACTCGCTTCGGATGAACAATAATTCGGATAATTGCTATATACAGTCAAACTTGCTCGCAAAAACCACGTCCATTAAGAGGCAATGTGTATTAAGTGGCCAATTTTGTTCAGTTCCTGCGATATGTATGTTATTAATGAACACATTAACCCGTAAACAAGAGTCCATCCCTATTATGAGACCACCTTTAGCCCGTCCATGTTGTTATCTTTCAGTACAAGTTAGACTATAGTACAAGTTCTCACAGAGTGTGTGTTTTACGTTTATTTATCGTCGCTACCGGTTGCCCATATGAGCGACGCCTCCTGAATAAATTAGTCATTTTAGATATTTGGAGGGTAGTGCAATGATACAGACAGAGACCCATTCCAGAGTCTCCTCTGGTTCTTTTACGTGCATGCTGTTCAACACCGACACGTGAACTCGGTTTAAAGTCCCATCTGAAAGACAGTTAATTTTATTAGGGTCAGACGGGGGATTGAACCTGCGATCCTTGGATTACCAGTCCAGCGTGTTAACCACTGGACTACAGATCTGTATGTGTATTCTCACAGAAATACGTCTGGTAAGGTACATTGTTCTTTTTCATTTTTCTTTTTTGATATCGGTATGCTTGATGATGATTGAGCTTATTTACCCTCGCCACCGGCGAACCATGTGGGCGAGCGATCTGTATGTTTTTTAACCTTTCCCTCATAGAAGCACCTCTTGATGCTATTACCAATACGACATACATTGACAATGTAGTAGCCAAACAAATGTTCATAAACCCTTTCCCTCATAGAAGCACCTCTTGATGCCATTACCAATACGACAGACATTGACGATGTAGTAGCCAAACCAATGTTCATAAACCCTTTCCCTCATAGAAGCACCTCTTGATGCCATTACCAATACGACATACATTGACAATGTAGTAGCCAAACAAATGTTCATAATAAAGGCCAGAATCTCATGTAGTCCCAGTAATATCTAAGGAGGTGGGGTAGATATAGTGACTACTTATCCACTACATTATAGCTAAATGGCTGTCGTTTGTATGGAGATATAATAGTATATTAACCTAAATCTCATGTAGTCCCAGTAATATCTATGAAGGTGGGATAGATATGGCGACTACTTATCCACTGCACCATAGCTAAATGGATGTCGTTTGTATGGGGATATAATAGTATATTAACCTAAATCTCTATGTAGTCCCAGTAATATCTATGGAGGTGGGATATATATGGTGACTACTTATCCACTGCATGATAGCTAAATGGCTGTCGTTTGTATGGAGATATAATAGTATATTAACCTAAATCTCTATAAAGGAAAGCGTTAAAGATATCTCCACTTTTTATATTTTTTATTCTCAAAGAAAATGCTATCTCTGAAACGGACAGGCAAGTCATAACATGTGCTGTAAAGAGATTTATTTGTAAAAACTGACGTACACTACTCTATGCTCCGTGGATGTGAACAATAGCTAAACAAATGTGTAGTCCTAATTTAATTACATAGTTTTATTTCAGTCTCAAATGGTGTACAATTTATTAGCAAAACTATAAAACGTGACAATAGCATTGTTGTTGAAATAGGATTATAAGAAATCAAGTATTATAACCGCTAGATTTGTACATTTACAGCGTAGATCAGACTAATGTCACGTGCATCTTTCCTTCGAAATTCTCCTCACACGAAGTAACTATACTGACACCAAGAAAGGCCCCGTCTGACCCTAATAAAATTAACAGTCTTTCAGGTGGGACTTTAAACCGAAGGTCTCGTGTCGGTGCTGTACACCGTGCACGTAAAAGAACCAGAGGAGAATCTGGAATGCGTCTCTGTCTGTATCATTGCACTATCCTCCAGCAATCTAAAATGGCTAATCTCTTCAGGAGGCGTCGCTCACATGGGCACCGGTAGCGACGATAAATAAACGTATAACACACACCAAAAAGCAATTGTGCACTTGTCTACGAGGTAAAATTCATTTCCTTTTAGGAAACAATATAGGCAAGTTTGGAATAAAAATGTGAGAAATGTTGGGTAAATTAGTGCAGTGTGTGAAGGATTATTTACTTCACTCATGATAGCAAAATCCATAATTCTAAAATGTTTAACTAAAATGTAACACTCAATATAAAAGTGTACAGTTTCTTTATGGTGTGAGTATATATAATTGTGGCGCAATTTATAAATGGGACCCACTAGGTGACATTTTCAAAAATGTTTTTTCTCTCTCCAGAATTATGTTTTTCGGTCATTTCCTTTAGCGATTTTCAACATCTAAGGTAATTCCGTTTAGATTATTTATTCTAACAATGCATTTTAAACTTACATGCACAGCGCGAACGTTGTCGGTTTTATTGCGTGACGTAACTTTGGACGTCATTTCTCGACGTAACGCCATCCACCTAGTGGGTCCCTTTTATAGCGCCACATGTATAAGATACGTATCTAAGTCATTTAATAAATTCTATAACTTTTCAGATATGTTATATACGGGGATGAACTACTAGACGTGTGGTACATCTAGTTGTATACGGGGATGAACTACTAGATGTGTGGTACATCTAGTTATATACTGGGATGAACTACTAAACGTGTGGTACATCTAGTTGTATACGGGGATGAACTACTAGATGTGTGGTACATCTAGTTATATACTGGGATGAACTACTAAACGTGTGGTACATCTAGTTGTATACTGGGATGAACTACTAGACGTGTGGTACATCTAGTTGTATACGGGGATGAACTACTAGACGTGTGGTACATCTAGTTATATACTGGGATAAACTACTAGACGTGGTACATCTAGTTGTATACTGGGATAAACTGCTAGACGTGGTACATCTAGTTGTATACTGGGATGAACTACTAGACGTGGTACATCTAGTTGTATACTGGGATAAACTGCTAGACGTGGTACATCTAGTTGTATACTGGGATGAACTACTAGACGTGTGGTACATCTAGTTATATACTGGGATGAACTACTAGACGTGTGGTACATCTAGTTATATACTGGATGAACTACTAGACGTGGTACATCTAGTTGTATACTGGGATAAACTGCTAGACGTGGTACATCTAGTTGTATACTGGGATAAACTACTAGACGTGTGGTACATCTAGTTGTATACTGGGATAAACTGCTAGACGTGGTACATCTAGTTGTATACTGGGATAAACTACTAGACGTGTGGTACATCTAGTTGTATACTGGGATAAACTGCTAGACGTGGTACATCTAGTGTGTATACTGGGATAAACTACTAGACGTGTGGTACATCTAGTTGTATACGGGATAACTACTAGACGTGTGGTACATCTAGTTGTATACGGGGATGAACTACTAGACGTGTGGTACATCTAGTTATATACTGGGATGAACTACTAGACGTGTGGTGCATCTAGTTATATACTGGGATGAACTACTAGACGTGGTACATCTAGTTGTATACTGGGATAAACTACTAGACGTGTGGTACATCTAGTTGTATACTGGGATGAACTACTAGACGTGGTACATCTAGTTATATACTGGGATGAACTACTAGACGTGTGGTGCATCTAGTTATATACTGGGATGAACTACTAGACGTGGTACATCTAGTTGTATACTGGGATAAACTACTAGACGTGTGGTACATCTAGTTGTATACTGGGATGAACTACTAGACGTGGTACATCTAGTTATATACTGGGATGAACTACTAGACGTGTGGTGCATCTAGTTATATACTGGGATGAACTACTAGACGTGGTACATCTAGTTGTATACTGGGATAAACTACTAGACGTGTGGTACATCTAGTTGTATACTGGGATGAACTACTAGACGTGGTACATCTAGTTATATACTGGGATGAACTACTAGACGTGTGGTGCATCTAGTTATATACTGGGATGAACTACTAGACGTGTGGTACATCTAGTTATATACTGGGATGAACTACTAGACGTGGTATATCTAGTTGTATACTGGGATAAACTACTAGACGTGTGGTACATCTAGTTGTATACTGGGATGAACTACTAGACGTGTGCTTAAATTTGTTTATACAAGTTTAGATAACTAGATTGCGAAACAAGTTCTTACAACTCATATTAATCACACTCGAGACCTCCTGTCTGATGGAATCCAACACCACAAGGGAGAGAGAAGAGGAAATGTGGAATTTAAATGCCTTGCCTAAGGACACAATCGTATCGGTGATGATGATGGAGCTTATTTAGCCTCGCCTCCGGCGAACCATATGGGTGAGCGTACTAAGAAGTTTAATCGTATCGGCTACAGCTTTGAGGGACCTCGGGGCCTTTCGTACATGAAGCGAACGCCCTACCACTACGCTATCATGACTGCCACTTGTTTAAATTCCATCGTGTCGCAATGCAAATTATCGCGATGTGAACATGATTAGTTTGCTAGTTCTCAAAACATTACAACATAATAAACACACTACCACCTAGTGGGGAGGGGGATTTAAAACATTACAACATAATAAACACACTACCACCTAGTGGGGAGGGGGATTTAAAACATTACAACATAATAAACACACTACCACCTAGTGGGGAGGGGGATTTAAAACATTACAACATAATAAACACACTACCACCTAGTGGGGAGGGGGATTTAAAACATTACAACATAATAAACACACTACCACCTAGTGGGAAGGGGGATTTAAAACATTACAACATTTAATAAGACCTTTGAAGTCCATATTAGATTATCATGAAACTTAAAAAGTTAAAAAGATGGCCCATAACATTTATGTGGAAATGTTTTAGTATTAAAATTTGCTGACAACGCACGGACAAAACAAAATTCACTCATCCATTTTTCAAATTCTTCATATTCGACGGTGACGTCATTAATACTTTTAATCTAAAATTCAAAATTGCATTGCATTGCCACTTTTACGATTAATATACTCTTTTTGAAGTATACACTGTAGATGAGATGCCCAGGTAGCTCATGGCGAACTTTATTCGTTAGCTTGGAATATAATTTTGAAGATACCACTACAAGTCTAATCTGCACATTGTTAGATAGATCTAGCATCATTAATTGTCTCATTCCCATTTTCTACTCTGCTAGCCAATTCCATATATCATCATATTCCATTACATATTAAATATAGTTTCTCTATTTTTCAGCTTTTACATTGCTATATTATTCCAATGTGCAGTTCTCACTTATAGTGCTATCTTTTGATTGCATTTGATTGTATATATGTTGAGGGCCTCATGGTAGATTAACTTTTGTTAAATGAGTACTCTCGTTAAATAAAGTCTTTATTATTATTATTATTATTATTATTATTATTATTATTATTATTATACGTGTAATGCTAATAAGTAAGCACGTGATATTTAGAGGTTATTACCTGAAGTATGTCTCTTGTAATTCTATATAAATGAATGGCTATGTAGCCTACTGTTGTATATTGCTCTTGTTGTGTTGTATTTCTTGTATATGTACATAGTTAGGGTTTGGTAATTCAGAGTCTTACCCCTTCCTAGTTTTATTGCAGTTTTTTTAAATTAGGAGATTAGCAACGTTCATATAGATTTATCAGTTTTAGATTTGTTATAGTTATAAATGATAGAGTCTATCTTAAATACTAATTGTGATATAATTTATGTGTATCTAGAAGCATTATTATAACATCTCTTATAATTCTTCCATAATGGCAATGTATATTTTATAGTGATAATTTATTTTATGTAATATTGTAGTATACATCGATGAGACGAAAATAAAGATATACTACTACTAGATGAGACAATATTAGTATACAGCTAACATATAATTGTATATTTGTAACTATCGTCCAAAGATATAAAATGACTAATCTCGTCAGGAGGCGTGGTCGCTCACATGGGCAACCGGTAGCGAGGATAAATAAACGTAAAACACACACAGGTGTCCTTTGAATAAATCGATTACTTTAGCAATAATAAAACATTGGATTTACTTGAGTGCTCTTTGCAATTTGCCATGCGTATATAATACATCTTAAACACTATAGATATGATCAAAACAATATGTGTGTGTGTTTTACGTTTATTTATCGTCGCTACCGGTTGCCCATATGAGCGACGCCTCCTGAAGAGATTAGTCATTTT
The DNA here is from genome assembly GCA_014843695.1 of Archivesica marissinica. Taxonomy (NCBI): domain Eukaryota; kingdom Metazoa; phylum Mollusca; class Bivalvia; order Venerida; family Vesicomyidae; genus Archivesica; species Archivesica marissinica. The sequence continues at coordinate 61,344,076 of CM026403.1, forward strand.
AGGATTTTGGCGGATAGTGCAATGATACAGACATAGACCCATTCCAGAGTCTCCTCTGGTTCTTTTACGTGCACGATGTAAAGCACCGACACGAGACCTCGGTTTAACGTCCCATCTGAAAGACTGTTAATTTTATTAGGGTCAGACGGGGGATCGAACCTGCGATCCCTGGATTACCAGTCCAGCGTGTTACCACTGGACTACAGATCCGTCTGTTCTCTCTCACTTGGTCACTGACAATTGATATAGGTTACTATTCCTCTCACTAAAACCTGTGTTCTATATAGATGCGTTGAGCCGAGCAATCAATAAAACACTTAACATTAACTAATACAAGTACTATTAAAGAAAACCATATATAGCCGCAATATTCGTTTGTTCTGTAGTAAAATAAACGTAAAAGCACAACACATAAGTGAGAAAGGCGATAACGATTAAAGAATATTCTGAGCCTGTGTTTGGTGTTTTTGTGGGGTGGGGGAGGGATTAAAGTCCAATCGTTGTGGGGTGATTAAAGTTTATAAAGGGAATATCTATGTATTATTGGAGGTATGTCCTTCCGAGCAGTATTTCATACACGGACGGGCGCCTGGGTAGAACCACCGACCTTCCACAAGCTTTGTGGACAACTTCCTCACATGAAAGAATCCGCCCCCCGAGTTGGATTCGACCCCACATCGGCGATGTGCGAGTGAATCGAAGTCGCGGACATTAACTAATCCGACACCCGAGTTGGATTCAACCCCAGATCGGCGATTTGCGAGTGATTCGAAATCGCGGACATTAGATAATCGGCTACAATCCCCCATTATGTGCGTACATTCATGTAAAAAAAACAATCACCTCGACATTTTATTAATATTTCTCTAGAATTATCCATAATTATTTGCGGCCAGATACTACTATATCAGGTTTAGTAAGTTATTACAGTAACTCATAAAAAAAGTGAATGTTCATTACATTTTATATTGGCTCATTAACTTCGCAATGGCAGTCTGGTTACAAGATTAACTTTCCAATTTCATTTCAATAGAAGATCACAGCAGACCATCAATAATGTCTATATACCTGAATCCGTCAGTGTTAGCTGAATGATTATCTGTCGATGCTTGTCGTCGCGCTTGTCGTCTTTATTTGTGTTGGTGTGTGTTTTACGTTTATTTATCGTCGCTACCGGTTGCCCATATGAGTGACGCCTCCTGAAGAGATTAGTCATTTTAGATTTTTGGAGGATAGTGCAATGATACAGACAGAGACCCATTCCAGGGTCTCCTCTGGTTCTTTTACGTGCACGGTGTAAAGCACCGACACGAGACCTCGGTTTAACCTCCCATCTGAAAGACTGTTAATTTTATTAGGGTCAGACGGGGGATCGAACCTGCGATCCCTGGATTACCAGTCCAGCGTGGAATTAGGATGTATAAAATATACAATGAATTAGGATGCATAAAATATACAATGAATTAGGATGCAATAAAATATACAATGAATTAGGATGCATAAAATATACAATGAATTAGGATGCATAAAATATACAATGAATTAGGATGCATAAAATATACAATGAATTAGGATGCAATAAACTATACAATGAATTAGGATGCAATAAAATATACAATGAATTAGGATGCAATAAAATATACAATGATTTTGGATGAATAAAATATACAATGAATTAGGATGCAATAAAATATACAATGAATTAGGATGCAATAAAATATACAATGATTTTGGATGAATAAAATATACAATGAATTAGGATGCAATAAAATATACAATGAATTAGGATGCAATAAAATATACAATGATTTTGGATGAATAAAATATACAATGAATTAGGATGCAATAAAATATACAATGAATTAGGATGCAATAAAATATACAATGATTTTGGATGAATAAAATATACAATGAATTAGGATGCAATAAAATATACAATGAATTAGGATGCAATAAAATATACAATGATTTTGGATGAATAAAATATACAATGAATTAGGATGCAATAAAATATACAATGAATTAGGATGCAATAAAATATACAATGAATTAGGATGAATAAAATATACAATGAATTAGGATGCAATAAAATATACAATGAATTAGGATGCAATAAAATATACAATGAATTAGGATGAATACAATATACAATGAATTAGGATGCATAAAATATACAATGAATTAGGATGCAATAAAATATACAATGAATTAGGATGTATAAAACATACAATGAATTAGGATGCAATAAAATATACAATGAATTAGGATGCATAACAAATACAATGAATTAGGATGCAATAAAATATACAATGAATTAGGATGCATAACAAATACAATGAATTAGAATGCATACAGTATCATTATTTAAGATGAAACACCCGTCTATATCATGTGTTAAAACATGTATTAAGAATCTAAAGATCAATACAGGCAATAATATGCGCAGATTATAAGTGATTTTATAACCCAAACAAATTCAAAATATCAACCTCGATCAGGTCTAGGGTGAACTAATGAGAGACGTCGGTCAGTTACTGCCCCTGAATACTCCATAAAAGTAGATAGGTCCTATTAAGTGTTTTCCTCTATTGTTATTGTTGTTTCTTTTGCACAACATGCCAGCAATTTTATACCACTATCGCTTTATATGATTATTAAATTATTATATCTCGACAGATCTCCTACAGTATATGCAATGGGTACTTATTTGTAAAACACTGCTATCAGTTAATTAACACGATTTTGATAACATCACAATTATTATACCGCAACTTCTGGTTAGGACACAACAGTAAAAACAAAGTATTCTAACTAAAAGGACCTATTCACATTTTGGAATAAACCAGACTTTATCTGCTAAGGGAGGTAATAGAAAATTAGAGATGTCTCTCATTAGCAGCTGCTTCTCAGAGTAGATACAGAGTAGCACATGACTAGTCCGCCTCCGTGGTCGAGTGGTTACGGTCGCTGATTTGCAAAGCACTGTAACCTATCATCTGATGGTCACGGGTTCGCGCCCCACCCAGACCGTGTCTCTTTATACGAAAAAAGTTGGCAGTTTATTACGGTGATTGGTGCACCAAGTACTGGTTAACGGCTGGAGCCTGCCCAGGAAAGGTGTTGTTAGGTAAAATGCCCGTCGCTCAAATTGGCAACCGATAGCGACGTTAAATAAACTTAAAATATAAAATACCTATGACTCAATATAACTTAGGCCTACGGCGGGAACTATAATAACAATTAAATATACATATCATGTAATGAGGTCACATGTTGTTGAATAAGATGAATTTAATTAACTAAGCCATAAAAGTACAACAACAGTGTGGCAATTTCTTACCATCAGCAACGGTTGACTCATATAATAGATGATTCTCCATGTGCATAGCTGGTTCAATGAAACAGTCGCCGGTCGCCACTATTAACTGTTTCAGTGCCGAATAAAATGCAGATCATGTGCAAACAACATAGATCCAGATCCATAGATCATAGATCCAGTTGTATCTACTACAGTTGTATCTACTACAGTTGTATCTACACATCCCTGGTTCTTATACATATCCACGTTCGCGTGTGTGTTTTACGTTTAATTATAGTCGCTACCGGTTACCCATATGAGCGACGCCTTCTGGAGAGATTAGTCAATTTAGATTGTTGGAGGATAGTGCAATGATACAGACAGAGACCCATTCCAGAGTATCCTCTGGTTCTTTTATGCACACGGTGTAAAGCACCGACACGATACCTTGGTTTAACGTCCCATCTGAAAGACTGTTAATTTTATTAAGGTCAGACGGGGCATCGAACCTGCGATCCCTGGAATACCAGTTCAGGTGTGAAAGACCCAGTCGCGTCCAGCTGTAGCAACTACGAGTGTATCATTAGTCAAGACACTTAAATTCCACATAATCACATTGCCCCTTCTCTCTCCCTCGTGGCGATGGATTCCATCAGGAATGGGGTCTCGAGAGTGATTAATATAATGTTATTAAAACTTGCTTCACAATCGAACTAAAATAAATGTGTATAAACTAAGCTAAACATTTCCGACATCGATACATTGGAACATGGTGTGTTGTCGAATACAAACTGCTGTTAATAGTACTGTAGCGGAGCAGGGGATCGAACTCGCTACTCATGAATTCGCAATACGACGTTGGATCAGTGTATGCGCTTTCGCTTCAGGTGCGAAAGGTCCGGAGTTCGAGCCCCACTGGAGCTGTTACGATTGTGCCCTAAGGCAAGGCATTTAAATTCCACGTTGCCTCTTCTCTCTCCCTCGTGGCGATGGATTCCATCAGGAATGAGGTCTCGAGAGTGATTTATATCAGTTGAAATAACTTGTTTCGCAATCGAGCTAAAATAAATTTGGATAAACTAAATACGACGTCTTGCTACCTGCTGAACCCTGATCCGCACCTTAAATGTATTTGTTTCTGTTTGTGCTTCCGCTTCAATGCGGTACAAGGCATGTTACAGCCTGTGGCACCGGTATTTGACTTTTTTAAACGCGAAAAGCCCAAAGAGATCCTAAGACTAAACTACTAGCCCAAAGAGATCCTAAGACTACACTACTAGCCCAATGAGATCCTAAGACTACACTACTAGCCCAAAGAGATCCTAAGACTAAACTACTAGCCCAAAGAGATCCTAAGACTAAACTACTAGTCCAAAGAGATCCTAAGACTAAACTATTAGCCCAGAGATATCCTAAGACTGCACTACTAGCCCAAAGAGATCGTAAGACTAAACTACTAGCCCAAAGACATCCTAAGACTAAACTACTAGCCCAAAGACATCCTAAGGCTAAACTACTAGCCCAAAGACATCCTAAGACTAAACTACTAGCCCAAAGAGATCCTAAGACTAAACTACTAACTCAAAGAGATCATAATACTAAACTACTAGCCCAAAGATATCCTAAGACTAAACTACTAGCCCAAAGAGATCCTAAGACTAAACTACTAGCCCAAAGAGATCCTAAGACTACACTACTAGCCCAAAGTCATCCCAAGACTGTACTACTAGCCCAAAGAGATCCTAAGACTAAACTACTAGCCCAAAGAGATCCTAAGACTAAACTACTAGCCCAGAGATATCCTAAGATTGCACTACTAGCCCAAAGAGATCCTAAGACTAAACTACTAGCCCAAAGATATCCTAAGACTAAACTACTAGCCCAAAGATATCCTAAGACTACACTACTAGCCCAAAAGAGATCCTAAGACTACACTACTAGACACAAGAGATCCTAAGACTAAACTACTAGCCCACAGAGATCCTAAGACTAAACTACTAGCCCAATGAGATCCTAAGACTAAACTACTAGCCCAAAGAGATCCTAAGACTACACTACTAGCCCAAATAGATCCTAAGACTAAACTACAAGCCCAAAGAGATCCTAAGACTACACTACTAGCCCAATGAGATCCTAAGACTACACTACTAGCCCAATGAGATCCTAAGACTACACTACTAGCCCAAAGAGATCTTAAGACTACACAACTAGCCCAAAGAGATCCTAAGACTACACTACTAGCCCAAAGAGATCCTAAGACTACACTACTAGCCCAACGAGATCCTAAGACTGAACTACTAGCCCAAGTAAGATCCTAAGACTAATCTACTAGCCCAAAGAGATCCTAAGACTACACTACTAGCCCAAAGAGATCCTAGGACTACACTACTAGCCCAAAGAGATCCTAAGACTAAACTACTAGCCCAAAGAGATCCTAAGACTAAACTACTAGCCCAAAGAGATCAAACGACTAAACTACTAGCCCAAAGATATCCTAAGACTAAACTACTAGCCGAAAGAGATTCTAAGACTAAACTACTAGCCCAAAGAGATCCTAAGACTAAACTACTAGCCCAAAGATATCCAAAGACTACACTACTAGCCCAAATATATCCTAAGACTAAACTACTAGCCCAAAGAGATCCTAAGACTAATCTACTAGCCCAAAGAGATCCTAAGACTAAACTACTAACTCAAAGAGATCATAATACTAAACTACTAGCCCAAAGATATCCTAAGACTACACTACTAGCCCAAGTAAGATCCTAAGACTAATCTACTAGCCCAAAGAGATCCTAAGACTACACTACTAGCCCAAAGAGATCCTAAGACTACACTACTAGCCCAAAGAGATCCTAAGACTAAACTACTAGCCCAAAAGAGATCCTAAGACTAAACTACTAGCCCAAAGAGATCATACGACTAAACTACTAGCCCAAAGATATCCTAAGACTAAACTACTAGCCGAAAGAGATGCTAAGACTAAACTACTAGCCCAAAGAGATCCTAAGACTAAACTACTAGCCCAAAGATATCCTAAGACTAAACTACTAGCCCAAAGATATCCTAAGACTACACTACTAGCCCAAAGATATCCTAAGACTAAACTACTAGCCTAAAGCTATCCTAAGACTACACTACTAGCCCAAAGATATCCTAAGACTAAATTACAAGCCCAACGATATCCTAAGACTAAACTACTAGCCCAAAGATATCCTAAGACTACTACTAGCCAAAGTATCCTAAGACTAACTACTAGCCAAAGATATCCTAAGACTAAATTGGTTTGTTTGGTTTGTCGCTACTAGCCCAAAGAGATCCTAAGACTAAACTACTAGCCGAAAGAGATCCTAAGACTAAATTACAAGCCCAAATATATCCTAAGACATCACTACTAGCCCAAAGATATCCTAAGACTACACTACTAGCCCAAAGATATCCTAAAACTAAATTACTAGCCCAGATATCGTCCGCTTCGGGATTGAGAAAATTAATGTTTTCCGATTGTTTCAAGATTAGCAAAACATACACGGATGACTGAATCATCATACAACCTTTAAATGTTCCTTGAAAGCAGTTGATCATGATACTTGTATATATCCCGGCTGGTTCCACTCCAGCGGTCTATATAAACTATATGTTTATACAGTTTTTTCATGAAAGGAATCCATTAAATATAAATCAAGTTTTAATTCATACAGCCATATGGATATATGAATCCGTCACAGACAAAGATGTTTCATGATACCGCATATACCAGCTAATGCATGGACTTGTAATATAAAACATCTTAAGCTATTATTTTTCTTATAAAGTTTAGCTGTAAATATACTGTAAATATACTGTAAGCATCTTTATAGACTGTATATCTCACTATTTGTCGCAGTTTATGCTTTTTGAATAGGACACCATTTTATGAGACTGATTTTAATCAATGAATTCAGCAACTGTCATTCTACACACATTATATGAGGCTATATATGAAACACATACTGTATCTGTATCTAATGCAGTTGTATCTGTATCTACTGCAGTTGTATCTGTATCAACTGCAGTTGTATCTGTATCTACTGCAGTTGTATCTGTATCTACTGCAGTTGTATCTGTATCTACTGCAGCTGTATCTGTATCTAGTGCTGCAGTTGTATCTGTATCTACTGCAGCTGTATCTGTATCTACTACAGTTGTATCTGTATCTACTGCAGTTGTATCTGTATCTACTGCAGTTGTATCTGTATCTACTGCAGTTGTATCTGTATCTACTGCAGTTGTATCTGTATCTACTGCAGTAGTATCTGTATCTACTGCAGTTGTATCTGTATCTACTGCAGTTGTATCTGTATCTACTGCAGTTGTATCTGTATCTACTACAGTTGTATCTGTATCTACTGCAGTTGTATCTGTATCTACTGCAGTTGTATCTGTATCTACTGCAGTTGTATCTGTATCTACTGCAGCTGTATCTGTATCTAGTGCAGTTGTATCTGTATCTACTGCAGTTGTATCTGTATCTACTGCAGTTGTATCTGTATCTACTGCAGCTGTATCTGTATCTACTACAGTTGTATCTGTATCTACTGCAGTTGTATCTGTATCTACTGCAGTTGTATCTGTATCTGCTGCAGTTGTATCTGTATCTACTGCAGTTGTATCTGTATCTGCTGCAGTTGTATCTGTATCTACTGCAGTTGTATCTGTATCTCTGCAGTTGTATCTGTATCTACTGCAGTTGTATCTGTATCTACTACAGTTGTATCTGTATCTGCTGCAGTTGTATCTGTATATACTACAGTTGTATCTGCATCTGCTACAGTTGTATCTGTATCTACTGCATTTGTATCTGTATCTACTGCAGTTGTATCTGTATCTGCTACAGTTGTATCTGTATCTGCTGCAGTTGTATCTGTATCTACTACAGTTGTATCTGTATCTACTACAGTTGTATCTGTATCTGCTGCAGTTGTATCTGTATCTACTGCAGTTGTATCTGTATCTACTGCAGTTGTATCTGTATCTGCTGCAGTTGTATCTGTATCTACTGCAGTTGTATATGTATCTACTGCAGTTGTATCTGTATCTACTGCAGTTGTATCTGTATCTGCTGCAGTTGTATCTGTATCTACTGCAGTTGTATCTGTATCTGCTGCAGTTGTATCTGTATCTACTAAAGTTGTATCTGTATCTACTACAGTTGTATCTGTATATACTGCAGTTGTATCTGTATCTGCTGCAGTTGTATCTGTATATACTGCAGTTGTATCTGTATCTGCTGCAGTTGTATCTGTATCTACTGCAGTTGTATCTGTATCTACTGCAGTTGTATCTGTATCTACTACAGTTGTATCTGTATCTGTTGCAGTTGTATCTGTATCTACTACAGTTGTATCTGTATCTGCTACAGTTGTATCTGTATCTACTGCAGTTGTATCTGTATCTACTGCAGTTGTATCTGTATCTGCTACAGTTGTATCTGTATCTGCTGCAGTTGTATCTGTATCTACTGCAGTTGTATCTGTATCTACTACAGTTGTATCTGTATCTACTACAGTTGTATCTGTATCTGCTGCAGTTGTATCTGTATCTACTGCAGTTGTATCTGTATCTACTACAGTTGTATCTGTATCTACTACAGTTGTATATGTATCTGCTGCAGTTGTATCTGTATCTACTGCAGTTGTATCTGTATCTACTGCAGTTGTATCTGTATCTGCTGCAGTTGTATCTCTATCTACTGCAGTTGTATCTGTATCTGCTGCAGTTGTATCTGTATATACTACAGTTGTATCTGTATCTAATGCAGTTGTATCTGTATCTACTACAGTTGTATCTGTATCTACTGCAGTTGTATCTGTATCTACTGCAGTTGTATCTGTATCTGCTGCAATTGTATCTGTATCTGCTGCAGTTGTATCTGTATCTGCTGCAGTTGTATCTGTATCTACTGCAATTGTATCTGTATCTACTGCAGTTGTATCTGTATCTACTACAGTTGTATCTGTATCTACTGCAGTTGTATCTGTATCTACTGCAGTTGTATCTGTATCTGCTGCAGTTGTATCTGTATCTACTACAGTTGTATCTGTATATACTGCAGTGTTATATGTATCTACTACAGTTGTATCTGTATCTACTACAGTTGTATCTGTATCTACTACAGTTGTATCTACTACAGTTGTATCTGTATCTGCTGCAGTTGTATCAACTACAGTTGTATCTATATATGCTGCAGTTGTATCTGTATCTGCTGCAGTTGTATCTACTACCGTTGTATCTACTACATTTTTTTCTGTATCTACTACAGTTGTATCTGTATCTACTACAGTTGTTTCTGTATCTACTACAGTTGTATCTGTATCTACTACAGTTGTTTCTGTATCTACTACAGTTGTATCTGTATCTACTACATTTGTAGCTACTATGGTTCTACTACAGTTACTACAGTTGTATCTAACACAGCTATATCTACTACACTTGCATTTACATTGTCTTTAATTGATTTTAATTTCAGACTTGTTATTGACTTTGACTATTATTAAAATAACTTTGATTACACAGAAATAACATAGACACCATGAAAATTGACATACAGTGTTGCAGCTTGTGAATGCGAAATAGAACGCAAACTCTACATGGGAAATCAGGTATAGTATTCTAGAGTTACTTCCCTTTAATATAATGCTAATAGATTAAATTACTTTTTGTGTCTTTTTCAATGATAAATGATTCTCAAACTCCTTTGGATGAAACTCGTTATTTCCAAACAAATATAGATATATTGACAGGAACACGTGACAATAACGGACTGGGAATCCAGGGATCGCAGGTTCGATCCCACGTCTGACAAGTCTTTCAGAAGGGACTTTAAACCGGTGTCTGGTGTCGGTGTTTTACACGGTGCACGTAAAAGAACCAGAGGAGATTCCGGAATGGGTCTCTGTCTGTATCATTGCGCCATCCTCCAACAATCTAAAATGACTAATCTCTTCAGGAGGCGTACGGGAAACAAATAGCTATGATAAATAAACGTAAAACACACTGTGAACATAATCTTAGATATCCTACACCATCAGGTCCAGGTGTACTTAATATATATTTCTATGTTATAATCAAATTTGCAAGGCCTTTGATGGTGATGAATCAACGTGCATAATCCTTTGGCGATATATCAATAGCACAAAACATTACTATTTAAATGTAAGCTATGCCTCGATTACCAATTACTCATTGTGGTTACTAATTGGCTACCACATTAAGTATCATGTTGCTAACAAAAGGTATTTGTTGGACCAAATGATATATCTTTATTTCATAATAAGCCGCAACAGACGGATCTGTAGTCCAGTGGTAACACGCTGGTAACACGCTGGATTTGTAATCCAGAGATCGCAGGTTCGATCACCCGTCTGACGCTAATACAATTAACAGTCTTTCAGTGTGACTTTAAACCGAGGTCTCGTGTCGGTGCTGTACACCATGCACGTAAAAAAACCAGAGCAGACACTGTAATGGGTTTCTGTCTATATCATTACACTATCCTCCAAATATTTAAAATATAATCTCTTCAAGGAGGCGTCGCTCATATGGGCAACCGGTAGCGTCGATAAATAAACGTAAAACACACACATATAATACGACATATCTGGCCCATGAACAAAGCATCAATACAAAACATTACAAAGTGAAACATGTTTGGTAATATGGTGACGGACACTAATCTCAACAAAGCATCAATACAAAACATTACAAAGTGAAACATGTTTGGTAATATGGTGACGGACACTAATCTCAACAAAGCATCAATACAAAACATTACAAAGTGAAACATGTTTGGTAATATGGTGACGGACACTAATCTCAACAAAGCATCAATACAAAACATTACAAAGTGAAACATGTTTGGTAATATGGTGACGGACACTAATCTCAACATATGTTAATAAAGAAAACAATTTAATGGAGGTGTCTCACAAGGTCGGTTTCATGGCGGGGTTTGTGGTCCAGTTGTTGACACGGTGGACTATAAATACAGGAAGCACAAGTTCGATCCCACGTCTGACACTAATAATATTAACAATCTTTCATATGGGACTTTAAGCCGAGATCTCGTGTCGGTGCTTTACAATGTTCACGTACAAGTACCAGTCTGTAATGGGTCTCTGTCGGTATCATTGCACTCTAAAATGACTAATCTCTTCAGGAGGAGTTGCTTATATGGGCAACCTGTAGTGGCTATAGACTGTATATCTCTACTTATTTTGTCGCAGTTTATGCTTTTTGAATAGGACACCATTTTATGAGTTTGATTTTAATCAATGAATTCAGCAACTGTGATTCTACACACATTATATGAGGCTATATATGAAACACATACTGTATCTGTATCTACTCTAGTTGTATCTGTATCTACTCTAGTTGTATCTGTATCTATTACAGTTGTATCTGTATCTACTGCAGTTGCTGGGCCAAACAAGACTACGGCCGGACGTCCAGTGTCACAGAAATGTTGAACTCCTTAAATTGGAGAGGCCTTGACCTTCGTCGCATCGACCAAAGATTGGTTATGTTCCACAACATCCTCCATAACCAAGTCGCCATTCAAGCTGGAAACTACCTTACCCCAAATACAAGATCTTCCAGAACATCCCATTCCCAAGCATTCCGACAGATCCAAACAGTGACTGACTACCATAAATATTCCTTCTTTCCAAGAACCATTGTCCACTGGAATGCTTTGCCCCCAGATATTGTCACCTTGTCTGGCCCACAGTTCAGTCTGGCTGTAAGTCGGATTAAACATGTTTCTCCCTAAATAAACCTGCCCTGTTCTTAACCTGTTTTTAACCAACCTAACATCATTCTTTTATCATCTTTTATTTCATTTCTTACTAACATGCTTGTCAGTTGACGCGCGTCAAAGTCTAAGGTCCCCATCAGGGGTTTGACTTATAGGAAGATAGATAGATAGTTGTATCTGTATCTACTCTAGTTGTATCTGTATCTACTCTAGTTGTATCTGTATCTACTACAGTTCTATCTGTATCTACTACAGTTGTATCTGTATCTACTACAGTTGTATCTACTACAGTTGTATCTGTATCTACTATAGTTGTATCTGTATCTACTACAGTTGTTTCTGTATCTACTACAGTTGTATCTGTATCTACTACAGTTGTATCTGTATCTACTACAGTTGTATCTGTATTCTACAGTTGTTTCTGTATCTACTACAGTTGTATCTGTATCTACTACAGTTGTATCTACTACAGTTGTATCTACTACAGTTGTATCTGTATCTACTACAGTTGTATCTGTATCTACTACAGTTGTATCTGTATCTACTACAGTTGTATCTGTATCTACTACAGTTGTATCTACTACAGTTGTATCTACTACAGTTGTATCTGTATCTACTACAGTTGTATCTGTATCTACTACAGTTGTATCTACTACAGTTGTATCTGTATCTACTACAGTTGTATGTACTACAGTTGTATCTACTACAGTTGTATCTGTATCTACTACAGTTGTATATGTATCTACTACAGTTGTATCTGTATCTACTGCAGTTGTATCTACTACAGTTGTATCTGTATCTACTACAGTTGTATCTACTACAGTTGTATCTGTATCTACTACAGTTGTATCTGTATCTACTACAGTTGTATCTGTATCTACTACAGTTGTATCTGTATCTACTACAGTTGTATCTGTATCTACTACAGTTGTATCTGTATCTACTACAGTTGTATCTGTATCTACTACAGTTGTATCTGTATCTACTACAGTTGTATCTGTATCTACTACAGTTGTATCTGTATCTACTACAGTTGTATCTGTATCTACTACAGTTGTATCTGTATCTACTACAGTTGTATCTGTATCTACTACAGTTGTATCTGTATCTACTACAGTTGTATCTACTACAGTTGTATCTACTACAGTTGTATCTGTATCTACTACAGTTGTATCTGTATCTATTACAGTTGTATCTGTATCTATTACAGTTGTATCTGTATCTACTACAGTTGTATCTTGTTGTATCTACTACAGTTGTATCTGTATCTATTACAGTTATATGTATCTACTACAGTTGTATCTGTATCTACTACAGTTGTTTGTATCTACTACAGTTGTATCTACTACAGTTGTATCTAATAAAGTTATATCTGTATCTACTACAGTTGTATCTACTACCGTTGTATCTGTATCTACTACAGTGTATCTGTATCTATCTTACAGTTGTATCTGTATCTACTACAGTTGTATCTGTATCTACTACAGTTGTATCTGTATCTACTACAGTTGTATCTGTATCTACTACAGTTGTATCTGTATCTACTACAGTTGTATCTGTATCTACTACAGTTGTATCTGTATCTACTACATTTGTATCTACTACAGTTGTATCTGTATCTACTACAGTTGTATCTGTATCTACTACAGTTGTATCTGTATCTACTACAGTTGTATCTACTACAGTTGTATCTACTACAGTTGTATCTGTATCTACTACAGTTGTATCTGTATCTACTACAGTTGTATCTGTATCTACTACAGTTGTATCTGTATCTACTACAGTTATATCTGTATCTACTACAGTTGTATCTGTATCTACTACAGTTGTATCTGTATCTACTACAGTTGTATCTGTATCTACTACAGTTGTATCTGTATCTACTACAGTTGTATCTACTACAGTTGTATCTACTACAGTTGTATCTGTATCTACTACAGTTGTATCTACTACAGTTGTATCTACTACAGTTGTATCTGTATCTACTACAGTTGTATCTGTATCTACTACAGTTGTATCTGTATCTACTACAGTTGTATCTGTATCTACTGTTGTTGTATCTATACAGTTGTATCTGTATCTACTACAGTTGTATCTACTACAGTTGTATCTGTATCTACTACAGTTGTATCTGTATCTACTACAGTTGTATCTACTACAGTTGTATCTACTACAGTTGTATCTGTATCTACTACAGTTATATATGTATCTACTACAGTTGTATCTGTATCTACTACAGTTGTATCTGTATCTACTACAGTTATATCTACTACCGTTGTATCTGTATCTACTACAGTTGTATCTGTATCTATTACAGTTGTATCTGTATCTACTACAGTTGTATCTGTATCTACTACAGTTGTATCTGTATCTACTACAGTTGTATCTATTACAGTTGTATCTGTATCTACTACAGTTGTATTTAATACAGTTGTATCTGTATCTACTACATTGATATCTGTATCTACTACAGTTGTATCTACTATAGTTGTATCTAATAAAGTTGTATCTGTATCTACTACAGTTGTATCTACTACAGTTGTATCTACTACAGTTGTATCTGTATCTACTACAGTTGTATCTGTATCTATTACAGTTGTATTGTATTTTTGTATCTACTACAGTTGTATCTGTATCTACTACAGTTGTATCTGTATCTACTACAGTTGTATCTGTATCTACTACAGTTGTATCTACTACAGTTGTATCTACTACAGTTGTATCTGTATCTACTACAGTGATATCTGTATCTACTAGAGTTGTATCTACTACAGTTGTATCTGTATCTACTACAGTTGTATCTACTACAGTTGTATCTACTACAGTTGTATCTGTATCTACTACAGTGATATATGTATCTATTACAGTTGTATCTGTATCTACTACAGTTGTATCTGTATCTACTGTAGTTGTATCTAATAAAGTTGTATCTGTATCTACTACAGTTGTATCTACTACAGTTGTATCTGTATCTACTACAGTTGTATCTGTATCTACTACAGTTGTATCTACTACAGTTGTATCTACTACAGTTGTATCTGTATCTACTACAGTGAAATATGTATATATTACAGTTGCATCTGTATCTACTACAGTTGTATCTGTATCTACTACAGTTATATCTACTACAGTTGTATCTGTATCTACTATAGTTGTATCTGTATCTACTACAGTTGTTTCTGTATTTACTACAGTTGTATCTGTATCTACTACAGTTGTATCTGTATCTACTACAGTTGTATCTACTATAGTTGTATCTGTATCTACTACAGTTGTATTTAATAAAGTTATATCTGTATCTACTACATTGATATCTGTATCTACTACAGTTGTATCTACTATAGTTGTATCTACTACAGTTGTATCTGTATCTACTACAGTTGTATCTGTATCTACTACAGTTGTATCTACTACAGTTGTTTCTTTATCTACTACAGTTGTATATGTATCTACTACAGTTGTATCTGTATCTACTACAGTTGTATATGTATCTACTACATTGATATCTGTATCTACTACAGTTGTATCTACTACAGTTGTATCTGTATCTACTATAGTTGTATCTGTATCTACTACAGTTGTTTCTGTATCTACTACAGTTGTATCTGTATCACTACAGTTGTATCTGTATCTACTACAGTTGTATCTGTATCTACTACAGTTGTATCTACTACAGTTGTATCTACTACAGTTGTATCTGTTTCTACTACAGTTGTATCTGTATCTACTCTAGTTGTATCTGTATCTACTGCAGTTGTATCTGTATCTGCTGCAGTTGTATCTGTATCTACTACAGTTGTATCTGTATCTACTACAGTTGTATCTAGTGTATCTACTACAGTTGTATCTGTATCTACTACAGTTGTATCTGTATCTCTACAGTTGTATCTGTATCTACTACAGTTGTATCTGTATCTACTACAGTTGTATCTGTATCTACTACAGTTGTATCTGTATCTACTACAGTTGTATCTGTATCTACTACAGTTTTATCTACTACAGTTGTATCTGTATCTACTACAGTTGTATCTGTATCTACTACAGTTGTATCTACTACAGTTGTATCTGTATCTACTACAGTTGTATCTGTATCTACTACAGTTGTATCTGTATCTACTACAGTTGTATCTACTACAGTTGTATCTGTATCTACTACAGTTGTATCTGTATCTACTACAGTTGTATCTGTATCTACTACAGTTGTATCTGTATCTCTGTATCTACTACAGTTGTATCTGTATCTACTACAGTTGTATCTACTACAGTTGTATCTGTATCTACTACAGTTGTATATGTATCTACTACAGTTGTATCTGTATCTATTACAGTTGTATCTGTATCTACTACAGTTGTATCTGTATCTACTACAGTTGTACTGTATTTACTACAGTTGTATCTGTATCTACTACAGTTGTATATGTATCACCTACAGTTGTATCTGTATCTACTACAGTTGTATCTGTATCTACTACATTGTTTGTATCTACTATAGTTGTATCTTAATAAAGTTATATCTGTATCTACTACAGTTATATCTACTACCGTTGTATCTGTATCTACTACAGTGATATCTGTATCTATTACAGTTGTATCTGTATCTACTACAGTTGTATCTGTATCTATTACAGTTGTATCTGTATCTACTTCAGTGATATCTGTATCTATTACAGTTGTATCCGTATCTACTACAGTTGTATCTTTATCTACTACAGTTGTATCTGTATCTAATATATTGATATCTGTATCTACTACAGTTTTATCTACTATAGTTGTATCTAATAAAGTTGTATCTGTATCTACTACAGTTGTATCTACTACAGTTGTATCTACTACATTTGTATCTGTATCTACTACAGTTGTATCTGTATCTATTACAGTTGCATCTGTATCTACTACAGTTGTATCTGTATCTACTACAGTTGTATCTGTATCTACTACAGTTGTATCTGTATCTACTACAGTGATATATGTATATATTACAGTTGTATCTGTATCTACTACAGTTGTATCTGTATCTACTACAGTTGTATCTACTACAGTTGTATCTGTATCTACTATAGTTGTATCTGTATATACTACAGTTGTTTCTGTATCTACTACAGTTGTATCTGTATCTACTACAGTTGTATCTGTATCTACTACAGTTGTATCTACTATAGTTGTATATGTATCTACTACAGTTGTATCTAATAAAGTTATATCTGTATCTACTACATTGATATCTGTATCTACTACAGTTGTATCTACTATAGTTGTATCTACTACAGTTGTATCTGTATCTACTACAGTTGTATCTGTATATACTACAGTTGTATCTGTATCTACTACAGTTGTATCTACTACAGTTGTTTCTTTATCTACTACAGTTGTATATGTATCAACTACAGTTGTATCTGTATCTACTACAGTTGTATATGTATCTATAACATTGATATCTGTATCTACTACAGTTGTATCTACTACAGTTGTTTCTGTATCTACTACAGTTGTTTCTGTATCTACTACAGTTGTATCTGTATCATTACAGTTGTATCTGTATCTACTACAGTTGTATCTACTACAGTTGTATCTACTACAGTTGTATCTACTACAGTTGTATCTGTATCTACTACAGTTGTATCTGTATCTACTCTAGTTGTATCTGTATCTACTGCAGTTGTATCTGTATCTGCTGCAGTTGTATCTGTATCTACTACAGTTGTATCTGTATCTACTACAGGTGTATATGTATCTACTACAGTTGTATCTGTATCTACTACAGTTGTATCTACTACAGTTGTATCTACTACAGTTGTATCTGTATCTACTACAGTTGTATCTGTATCTACTACAGTTGTATCTGTATCTACTACAGTTGTATCTGTATCTCTGTATCTGCTACAGTTGTATCTGTATCTACTACAGTTGTATCTACTACAGTTGTATCTACTACAGTTGTATCTGTATCTACTACAGTTGTATCTATATCTATTACAGTTGTATCTGTATCTACTACAGTTGTATCTGTATCTACTACATTTGTATCTGTATCTACTACAGTTGTATCTGTATCTATTACAGTTGCATCTGTATCTACTACAGTTGTATCTGTATCTACTACAGTTGTATCTGTATCTACTACAGTTGTATCTGTATCTACTACAGTGATATATGTATATATTACAGTTGTATCTGTATCTACTACAGTTGTATCTGTATCTACTACAGTTGTATCTACTACAGTTGTATCTGTATCTACTATAGTTGTATCTGTATCTACTACAGTTGTTTCTGTATCTACTACAGTTGTATCTGTATCTACTACAGTTGTATCTGTATCTACTACAGTTGTATCTACTATAGTTGTATCTGTATCTACTACAGTTGTATCTAATAAAGTTATATCTGTATCTACTACATTGATATCTGTATCTACTACAGTTGTATCTACTATAGTTGTATCTACTACAGTTGTATCTGTATCTACTACAGTTGTATCTGTATCTACTACAGTTGTATCTACTACAGTTGTTTCTTTATCTACTACAGTTGTATATGTATCTACTACAGTTGTATCTGTATCTACTACAGTTGTATATGTATCTATAACATTGATATCTGTATCTACTACAGTTGTATCTACTACAGTTGTATCTGTATCTACTATAGTTGTATCTGTATCTACTACAGTTGTTTCTGTATCTACTACAGTTGTTTCTGTATCTACTACAGTTGTATCTGTATCATTACAGTTGTATCTGTATCTACTACAGTTGTATCTACTACAGTTGTATCTACTACAGTTGTATCTACTACAGTTGTATCTGTATCTACTACAGTTGTATCTGTATCTACTCTAGTTGTATCTGTATCTACTGCAGTTGTATCTGTATCTGCTGCAGTTGTATCTGTATCTACTACAGTTGTATCTGTATCTACTACAGTTGTATATGTATCTACTACAGTTGTATCTGTATCTACTACAGTTGTATCTACTACAGTTGTATCTACTACAGTTGTATCTGTATCTACTACAGTTGTATCTGTATCTACTACAGTTGTATCTGTATCTACTACAGTTGTATCTGTATCTCTGTATCTGCTACAGTTGTATCTGTATCTACTACAGTTGTATCTACTACAGTTGTATCTACTACAGTTGTATCTGTATCTACTACAGTTGTATCTATATCTATTACAGTTGTATCTGTATCTACTACAGTTGTAACTGTATCTACTACAGTTGTATCTGTATCCTTTACAGTTGTATCTGTATCTATTACAGTTGTATCTGTATCTACTACAGTTGTATCTACTACAGTTGTATCTGTATCTACTACAGTTGTATCTGTATCTACTACAGTTGTATCTGTATCTACTACAGTTGTATCTACTACAGTTGTATCTACTACAGTTGTATCTGTATCTACTACAGTTGTATCTATATCTATTACAGTTGTATCTGTATCTACTACAGTTGTATCTGTATCTACTACAGTTGTATCTGTATCTATTACAGTTGTATCTGTATCTATTACAGTTGTATCTGTATCTACTACAGTTGTATCTACTACAGTTGTATCTACTACAGTTGTATCTGTATCTACTACAGTTGTATCTGTATCTACTACAGTTGTATCTGTATCTACTACAGTTGTATCTGTATCTACTACAGTTGTATCTACTACAGTTGTATCTACTACAGTTGTATCTGTATCTATTACAGTTGTATCTGTATCTACTACAGTTGTATCTGTATCTACTACAGTTGTATCTGTATCTACTACAGTTGTACCTACTACAGTTGTATCTACTACAGTTGTTTCTGTATCTACTACAGTTGTATCTGTATCTACTACAGTTGTATCTGTATCTACTACAGTTGTATCTGTATCTACTACAGTTGTATCTACTACAGTTGTATCTGTATCTACTACAGTTGTATCTGTATCTACTACAGTTGTATCTGTATCTACTACAGTTGTATCTGTATCTACTACAGTTGTATCTGTATCTACTACAGTTGTATCTGTATCTACTACAGTTGTATCTGTATCTACTACAGTTGTATCTGTATCTACTACAGTTGTATCTGTATCTACTACAGTTGTATCTGTATCTACTACAGTTGTATCTGTATCTACTACAGTTTTATCTACTACAGTTGTATCTGTATCTACTACAGTTGTATCTGTATCTACTACAGTTGTATCTACTACAGTTGTATCTGTATCTACTACAGTTGTATCTGTATCTACTACAGTTGTATCTGTATCTACTACAGTTGTATCTACTACAGTTGTATCTGTATCTACTACAGTTGTATCTGTATCTACTACAGTTGTATCTGTATCTACTACAGTTGTATCTGTATCTACTACAGTTGTATCTGTATCTACTACAGTTGTATCTACTACAGTTGTATCTACTACAGTTGTATCTGTATCTACTACAGTTGTATCTGTTGTATCTGTATCTACTACAGTTGTATCTGTATCTACTGTAGTTGTATCTAATAAAGTTGTATCTGTATCTACTACAGTTGTATCTACTACAGTTGTATCTGTATCTACTACAGTTGTATCTGTATCTACTACAGTTGTATCTACTACAGTTGTATCTACTACAGTTGTATCTGTATCTACTACAGTGATATATGTATCTATTACAGTTGTATCTGTATCTACTACAGTTGTATCTGTATCTACTACAGTTGTATCTACTACAGTTGTATCTGTATCTACTACAGTTGTATCTGTATCTACTACAGTTGTTCTGTATTTACTACAGTTGTATCTGTATCTACTACAGTTGTATCTGTATCTACTACAGTTGTATCTACTATAGTTGTATCTGTATCTACTACAGTTGTATCTAATAAAGTTTATCTGTATCTACTACATTGATATCTGTATCTACTACAGTTGTATCTACTATAGTTGTATCTACTACAGTTGTATCTGTATCTACTACAGTTGTATCTGTATCTACTACAGTTGTATCTGTATCTACTACAGTTGTATCTACTACAGTTGTTCTTATCTACTACAGTTGTATATGTATCTACTACAGTTGTATCTGTATCTACTACAGTTGTATTGTATCTACTACATTGATATCTGTATCTACTACAGTTGTATCTACTACAGTTGTATCTGTATCTACTACAGTTGTATCTGTATCTACTACAGTTGTATCTGTATCATTACAGTTGTATCTGTATCTACTACAGTTGTATTACTACAGTTGTATCTACTACAGTTGTATCTACTACAGTTGTATCTGTATCTACTACAGTTGTATCTGTATCTACTATAGTTGTATCTGTATCTACTGCAGTTGTATCTGTATCTGCTGCAGTTGTATCTGTATCTACTACAGTTGTATTGTATCTACTACAGTTGTATCTGTATCTACTACAGTTGTATCTACTAAGTTGTATCTACTACAGTTGTATCTGTATCTACTACAGTTGTATCTGTATCTACTACAGTTGTATCTGTATCTACTACAGTTGTATCTACTACAGTTGTATCTACTACAGTTGTATCTGTATCTACTACAGTTGTATCTATATCTATTACAGTTGTATCTGTATCTACTACAGTTGTATCTGTATCTACTACAGTTGTATCTGTATCTATTACAGTTGTATCTGTATCTATTACAGTTGTATCTGTATCTACTACAGTTGTATCTACTACATTTGTATTTACTACAGTTGTATCTTTATCTACTACAGTTGTATATGTATCACCTACAGTTGTATCTGTATCTACTACAGTTGTATCTGTATCTACTACAGTTGTATCTACTATAGTTGTATCTAATAAAGTTATATCTGTATCTACTACAGTTATATCTACTACCGTTGTATCTGTATCTACTACAGTGATATCTGTATCTATTACAGTTGTATCTGTATCTACTACAGTTGTATCTGTATCTATTACAGTTGTATCTGTATCTACTTCAGTGATATCTGTATCTATTACAGTTGTATCCGTATCTACTACAGTTGTATCTTTATCTACTACAGTTGTATCTGTATATACTATATTGATATCTGTATCTACTACAGTTTTATCTACTATAGTTGTATCTAATAAAGTTGTATCTGTATCTACTACAGTTGTATCTACTACAGTTGTATCGACTACATTTGTATCTGTATCTACTACAGTTGTATCTGTATCTATTACAGTTGTATCTGTATCTACTACATTTGTATCTACTACAGTTGTATCTGTATCTACTACAGTTGTATCTGTATCTACTACAGTTGTATCTGTATCTACTACAGTTGTATCTACTACAGTTGTATCTACTACAGTTGTATCTGTATCTACTACAGTTGTATCTAATCTATTACAGTTGTATCTGTATCTACTACAGTTGTATCTGTATCTACTACAGTTGTATCTGTATCTATACAGTATCTGTATCTACTACAGTTGTATCTGTATCTACTACAGTTGTATCTGTATCTACTACAGTTGTATCTGTATCTACTACAGTTGTATCTACTATAGTTGTATCTAATAAGTTGTATCTGTATCTACTACAGTTGTATCTACTAGAGTTGTATCTACTACATTGTATCTGTATCTACTACAGTTGTATCTGTATCTATTACAGTTGTATCTGTATCTACTACATTTGTATCTACTACAGTTGTATCTGTATCTACTACAGTTGTATCTGTATCTACTACAGTTGT
Organism: Archivesica marissinica; assembly: GCA_014843695.1. Taxonomy (NCBI): domain Eukaryota; kingdom Metazoa; phylum Mollusca; class Bivalvia; order Venerida; family Vesicomyidae; genus Archivesica; species Archivesica marissinica. The sequence goes on from CM026403.1 coordinate 61,366,867, forward strand.
ATCTGTATCTACTACAGTTGTATCTACTACAGTTGTATCTACTACAGTTGTATCTGTATCTACTACAGTGATATCTGTATCTATTACAGTTGTATCCGTATCTACTACAGTTATATCTTTATCTACTACAGTTGTATATGTATCTACTACATTGATATCTGTATCTACTACAGTTGTATCTGTATCTATTACAGTTTTATCTGTATCTACTACAGTTGTATCTGTATCTACTACAGTTGTATCTGTACCTACTACAGTTGTATCTGTATCTACTACAGTTGTATCTACTTAGTTGTATCTACTACAGTTGTATCTGTATCTACTACAGTTGTATCTGTATCTACTACAGTTGTATCTGTATCTACTACAGTTGTATCTGTATCTACTACAGTTGTATCTACTACAGTTGTATCTACTACAGTTGTATCTGTATCTACTACAGTTGTATCTGTATCTACTACAGTTGTATCTGTATCTACTACAGTTGTATCTGTATCTACTACAGTTGTATCTACTATAGTTGTATCTACTACAGTTGTATCTGTATCTACTACAGTTGTATCTGTATCTACTACAGTTGTATCTGTATCTACTACAGTTGTATCTGTATCTACTACAGTTGTATCTACTATAGTTGTATCTACTACAGTTGTATCTGTATCTACTACAGTTGTATCTGTATCTATTACAGTTGTATCTGTATCTACTACAGTTGTATCTTGTTGTATCTACTACAGTTGTATCTGTATCTACTACAGTTGTATCTATATTTACAGTTGTATCTGTATCTACTACAGTTGTATCTGTATCTACTACAGTTGTATCTGTATCTATTACAGTTGTATCTGTATCTACTACAGTTGTATCTGTATCTACTACAGTTGTATCTACTACATTTGTATTTACTACAGTTGTATATTTATCTACTACAGTTGTATATGTATC
>CM026403.1:61368811-61397357 GCA_014843695.1 Archivesica marissinica
AATTTGAAGTTAGCTATCCTATAACTAGAATTATGCGAATGAGATGTGTCTGTTGTCTGCTTGAAGTGCCAACACTCAAGACAATTGTTGATACATATGTATGCAAAATGTAAATCCATTCAATGCTTCCAAATTTTTTTTATTAAAAAACAACTATTTTGCCAAACAATAAGTTGATTGGATATACTTGCCCCACAAATGCATTTGACGAGACGCCATAGTTTAGACAGCATTGGCATCTGTGGCCAAGTGAATTCACTTTCATTTAACCCATGTGACATGGGTCAATATTATGAGGGAATGATGATTTGCACATTTCTACAATTTTTGCTAAAACAAAGTAGCTACCTCAAGATACTTTACTAGCTACCTCAAGATACTTTACTAGCTACCTCAAGATACTTTACTAGCTACCTTGAGATACTAGTAAAATTAAACAAATATTTACAGTCAACCCTGTGCTAAAGGCCACCTCCGAATAAAGGCCGCACATGATAAACCTGTCTCTAAAGGCCACCATTTTTCTCTCCCGTCAAGCCATTTTCAATGCATTTTAACCCTCTATTGAGAGACCTACCAACAAAGGCCACTTTTTAACCTTCCCGAGGGTGGCCTTTATAGACAGGTTTGACTGTATATATATTTTTAAAGACTCTTGTGTTCCTTTGAAGATTGCTATAAAAATCTTGACAGAAAAATCCAAAGTACTTCTGGTCAAAAGCATGCTTAAAATACTGACAGATGTATGTAAACTAACATACAAATAATAATTTATCGCATTTTAAATGGCATTATATGCTACATGAAAGCTTACCACAATTTTCTTCCTTTATATGTATAAAAGAACATCTTGTTTCCAGCATTTTTTCTCTCTCTCAATTCACCTTCCTCAGCAATTATTCTTTCCCCAACATATTCGAGCAAAAAACTTCCCTTTTTAAAATGTGTTGTGCTGATTACTCCAAATCCTGAAAAGTAAAACACGTATATCACATTATTGCTTAAAGCAGCATTATATCGTAAAAAAGGATGTTTTGGGTAAAATATAAATACTAATGTGTGTGTGTTTACAAAATTCGAAAGTCGCTCAGAAACGATATAATTCAAATAAATATAAACCGCGTATACGCGAATTTGTTTATCAACAAACGAAAAGCAAACACACGCAGCTCGCATGCGTGAAACAACAGCGGATATGCCATGTTTGTTTTCATCATTATCGAAGGAGGATGATGCATTCCGAATGTAAATCAGGTTCCGATTGTAAACAAGTGCGCGTGACCGACCAACTCGGAAAGTCCTACTTTCGGTTTCGAGTTTGTTTTATCGCAAAAAAACTGTTTACTAATTGACCATAATTATACAAATTATAGTTTAAGAATGTGTAGCACCATTGCTACACATACGTTAAATCTGAATTTTTCAAATAGATTTATGTCATACGGTGTAATGCTGCTTTAAAAGAATGAAAGTGAAATATATGAAATCAATGCAATAATTGTTACAAGATCCATAAATCTGCAAAGAATCATAGCTAGACATAATTCTGATACTGTCAAAAATGTTGCAATTTTACCTTTATAATCTGATAAATATCTAACAGAAAATCCCTCTCTGTCATATCCTGCCTCACAGAAGAATTTTAAGTTTTCATGAGGTGATGTTTCATTTTCCTGAAAGCAATCAAGTTCCTTCTTTAGAACAAAAGTGACACCACAACTATGCCATAATTAATCAAATTCTAAAATAAACTACTGCTAGCTGCTTTGATAGTATAATTGGGCCTGAAAAAAAGTTTACATGTAATAATGACAAACGGGCAGTGTGGGGCTGTGTCTTAGTTTATACAAATTTATTTTAGCTCGATTGCGAAACCAAGTTCTTTCAACTTATATTAATCACTCTCGAGACCTCATTCCTGGTGGAATCCATCGCCATGAAGGAGAGAAGAGGCAATGTGGAATTTAAATGCCTTGCCTAAGGGCACAATCGTAACGGCACCAGCGGGGCTCGAACTCCGGACCTTTCGCACCTAAAGCGAACGCGCATCCACTGCGCTATCATGACTTCCACGGCCTGTGTCTTCCTGAAAACCATTGGATGGACCGACATGTCCAATAAATTTAAGAAATGTCTGACGATGTTTTTGCAGTGAATTGCAGATTGGCATTGTTATAAGAGTGCAAATTTCATTGTATTGAAAATCAGCTTTGCTTAATAATTTCAAAGATCAATGTACTTACATTTGATGACCTTTGCTTTTCAAGTGCAATCTTGAGCTGAAAATCACAGAAATTGTCAACTTGAGGAACATAATCTCTATATTTCAACGTTGGAAATTGACTGGTCAATACAAGCATGATGGGTCGACCATCAATACTAAAGTGACCATGCAAAGAAAGAGCGGAAAAGTTAGTGACCCGACGTGGGACTCGAACCCACGACCTCCCGAACACTAGTCGGACAGCTCTACCAACTGAGCTAGCCGGGCCGCTGTTCTACCCACGCCGAAATACACTACACTCTTCCCTCTTTTATTCTTTAGGAGCCGCACTCCGATTCCTGGAGACGCACTCCTACTCCTTTGCCCGTACCATATATCCTCGTTGCCATTAAAGTGACCATGCAAAGAAAGAGCGGAAAAGTTAGTGACCCGACGTGGGACTCGAACCCACGACCTCCCGAACACTAGTCGGACAGCTCTACCAACTGAGCTAGCCGGGCCGCTGTTCTACCCACGCCGAAATACACTACACTCTTCCCTCTTTTATTCTTTAGGAGCCGCACTCCGATTCCTGGAGACGCACTCCTACTCCTTTGCCCGTACCATATATCCTCGTTGCCATTAAAGTGACCATGCAAAGAAAGAGCGGAAAAGTTAGTGACCCGACGTGGGACTCGAACCCACGACCTCCCGAACACTAGTCGGACAGCTCTACCAACTGAGCTAGCCGGGCCGCTGTTCTACCCACGCCGAAATACACTACAATACTGGCTAAAACCACTCAATAACGGTCGATTGAAAAGTTTGCTCTAAGATGCATACCTTATTAAGTTATTTCTCATTGAGTACAAAGCAAAGCCTAGTCGTAAATACTGGTACACAATTATCATAAATATGACTAAAATTCTCTTTAATATATTCCTCATTGCTGTGAAATATGATCAGTCAAATTAACGACAATCTGTATTATGTGCATGTATACAAATGCAATTATCCGAAAATAAAGTCACATCCGAATTTACATCCGCAATGGTGAACGGGCCCAGTTATATAGTTTACGTGTTGTCAGAATATTAAATCTCATGCCGTCGTAAGATAGACTACAAAAATAATGAAATAAATAAATTATTAAACAGAAACTTACCATCCTCCTTCCGTAGGAAAGCGAACTCATTGTGTGAATTTGTGTTGAAGAAAAATGCGTCCTTTCCAAAACAGGTGCGACATGACGTCATCCGTAGTTTACTTTGCAAATCATTTCATGGTGATAGTAAATCTTACTTTTTTAAAATCATAGCAATAACTCTGCTTTTAACATATAAATAAACCAGCACAGACAAAACGGCATATGCCGTTTGAAAATTATACATATATATCCCAAAATGTAGGTAAATTTCGTAAAATCCCCGGTCCCCCTAATGCCTAATAAAAAGGATGTCAAAATATATACGATGACACATTAAAACACACGGTATCTCTGTTATATGTTCATTGAACCATTTTTCGTTACATATTAACCAACTACACCAAGAGTACAATAAGTTAAAATTGCACAGTCCACAATAATTAGAGTGCTTCATTTCAGAATACTGTCTTGAAATATTAGGGGGACCGCAAATGGTCGCCCTAATCCACCGGTCTCCCCAATGCTGCCAAAAAAGGATGACTGGTCTCCCTAATGCATATGATATACATATATATATATTATATATATATATATATATATATATATATATATATATATATATATATATATATATAATATATATATATATATTCACGTTTTAAAATGATGAATTTGCATTGACAATAACACCAGAGGTCACATTTGCACACTGACAATTACACCAGATGTCAACATTTGCACACTGACATTTACACCAGAGGTCACATTTGCACACTGACAATTGCACCAGAGGTCACATTTGCACACTGACAATTGCACCAGAGGTCACATTTGCACACTGACAATTGCACCAGATGTCAACATTTGCACACTGACAATTACACCAGAGGTCACATTTGCACACTGACAATTACACCAGAGGTCACATTTGCACACTGACAATTGCACCAGATGTCAACATTTGCACACTGACAATTACACCAGAGGTCAACATTTGCACACTGACAATTACACCAGAGGTCAACATTTGCACACTGACAATTACACCAGAGGTCAACATTTGCACACTGACAATTACACCAGAGGTCAACATTTGCACATTGACAATTACACCAGTCAAAAGTCAGTGTTTATCTATATACATCTTTTAGGCTGAATACATCTCCAGTATGATGTATACGGTTTCTAATCACGTTGGCCAAATGCCACATGGCACCACAACCCTTTTGAGTAAAATGTATTGAAAACAATAGCCTAGCCGACGCATGGATCTTTGTTCCATTCGTAACACGCTGGACTTGTAATCCAGGGATCGCAGGTTCGATCCCCGTCTGACCATAATAAAATGAACAATCTTTCAGATGGGACGTTAAACCGAGGTTGTGCTGTACACCGTGCACGTAAAAGAACCAGAGGAGACTCTGGAATGGGTCTCTGTCTGTATCATTGCACTATCCTCCAAAAATCTAAAATGACTAATCTCTTCAGGAGGCGTCGCTCATATGGGCAACCGGTAGCGATGATAAATAAACGTAAAACACACACACACCTAGATGACTGTGACATCATAGGAAATACATGTACAGTATTGATAAGTGGGAAACATTATCTCTGTGAAGAGACTGTAATTAAAAACAGTATATATGTGTATTTACATTACTAATGCATTTCCTTCGGTGAATGCATGTGCCCTGATTGTATACATTTCCTTCGGTGAATGCATGTGCCCTGATTGTATACATTTTCGTACGAAGGATCCCAACTAATGATAGGCATGCTGACTTGCGCACTCGAAGTTACGGGCATGTGCATTCGCAGTGTTTAACATTATATAAATAAATGGTGTCTTCCGAAGCATGAAAAATGCATGTACACTCAATGCTAGATAAATAATGGTACACTTTCACTATACATGCACACTCAATGCTAGATAAATAATGGTACACTTTCACTATACATGCATACTCAATGCTAGATAAATAATGGTACACTTTCACTATACATGCATACTCAATGCTAGATAAATAATGGTACACTTTCACTATACATACACACTCAATGCTAGATAAATAATGGTACACTTTCACTATACATGCATACTCAATGCTAGATAAATAATGGTACACTTTCACTATACATGCACACTCAATGCTAGATAAATAGTGGTACACTTTCACTATACATGCACACACAATGCTAGATAAATAATGGTACACTTTCACTATACATGCACACTCAATGCTAGATAAATAGTGGTACACTTTCACTATACATGCACACACAATGCTAGATAAATAGTGGTACACTTTCGCTATACATACACACTCAATACTAGATAAATAATGGTACACTTTCACTATACATGAGCGTCACTGTCATCATTCTGAACAGTAATATTAATTGAATATTAATTGAATATTAATTGAACGTTTTCAGATTTATCGGCCATTTTGGCTTAATTTGTTTTCAGTTATGGAATGAACAAAATAAGCGACTACGCCATTTATAAAATACAGATTGTCGGGACATTTATAAAATACAGATTGTCGGGACATTTATAAAATACAGATTGCGGGACATTTATAAAATACAGATTGCGGGACATTTATGAAATACAGATTGTCGGGACAGTTATGAAATAATTGAGTTGAAGGTTTTAGCTGGGTCATTCCAAACAAATAATTATTTTCAGGATGGCCTAAATGATTAAATATTTCAATTTATTAATAGTTTTGACTGTTGCCCTCCTGTATGTGAGATTCCGATTAATAGCGGAGGCCGAGATCCGTGTGTTAAACGTTTGACACAAAATGAAAACAATCACGGCAAAACCCGGATCATTCCGCAGACGAACGCTGTCAAAATGGCCAGATTTTGTGAAATAACGGGTGGAGAACATTCAATACTAAGGCCAATGCAGCCAAAACGGTAAAATAACCCAACTGTGTGTTTTACGTTTATTTATTGTCGCTACCGGTTGCCCATATGAGCGACGCCTCCTGAAGAGATTAGTCATTTTAGATTTTTGGAGGATAGTGCAATGATACAGACAGAGAACCATTCCAGGGTCTCCTCTGGTTCTTTTACTTGCACTGTGTAACGCACCAACACAAGACCTATGTTTAAAGTCCCATCTGAAAGACTGTTAATTTTATTAGGGTCAGACGGGGGATCAAACCTGCGATCCCTGGATTACCAGTCCGGTGTGTTACCACTGGACTATATATCCGTCTGTGATAACCCAACTAATTGCGAAATAGTATTTATATAGCATCAGGTATTGGGGATGACATTTCTGCTGATGTCCTAGCCCGATACTGTAAAATCTCTGTGAAATGAAAGATGAATGTTCTAATTCAGAAGCTGGAGGTCTGCCAGACTATATCTCGCAGGGAAGGGAGAAGCTGAAGAAAATTTCATCATCTGCTCAGGAATTCTCGGACAATGTGACAGTCAGTCTGTTTGCCGATGATGGTGTGTTAGATAGTGGAAAAGTAGATTTGTCGGTGCAGTGTCAATCTATGAAGAAAGAGTCGGTAACGAAGTCCAGTTACGTGCAGAAAGAGTCAGTATCGAGGTCCATTTACTTGAAGGCTGCAGAAGACATGAGCAATCTTACACCAACTGCTACCGTGATTGTTGCATATACTAAAGAGGTAGGTGCTATATGTATACCACAGGCAGCCAGCGCATACCCAGGACCCCTCCCCATGGCATTGCTACACCTCAGTACCACATTACAACCACAAAAAGTCCAAAATACATTGTATTTCTAGTAAAAAAAAAATTAAATTTGTCAGAATTGTGCGTTTTAAATAGAAATGATAATTCATCACTGTTAAATGCATTTTAACTATCTGGGGGTGTAACATGATGCATGAATGGCTATAAGTTAAACAGTGCGTATTACACAAACAAAAACATTATCCACACTGATGCTCCAAGCACAGACTAAATGTGCATAGACCGAAAATGAAACTCTAGACACACATTTAATATTTTGGGTCCGCCTCCGTGGTCACAGTCGCTGACTTGTATACCACTGTAACCTATCATTACTGATGGTCACAGGTTTGAGCCCCTCTCAGGCTGTGTCTCATTTATATGAACAAGTTGGCAGTTTCTTACGGAGGTTGGTGCACCCAAGTACTGGTTAACCGCTGGAGCCTGCCCAGGAAAGGTGTTGTTAGGGAAACTGCCCGCCGGCGATATAGCCCAAAATGGTGCTGATGCAGGCGTAAAACCCGAAATATAACATAACATTAATATTTTGTGCATAGCTGTGAATTCAACAATGACAAAACAATATCGAAATTTAGACTAATTATTGTTTTACGGGTGTGGATATTTAACCAGTAGGTACGTACACATGTGTATGTAAGTAAGTAAATAAGTAATGTGATGCTGATAATTAATGTTAAATTGTTTCAGATTAGAATTAGCACTAGATAGTCATAAATTTATCATTTTTTTTTATCTCGACCAGCCGATCAGAATATAGTATCAACCACGCATAACGCGCCTTCATCACTTGCTCCGCCCAGGGTTGGGTTAGGGTCAAAACGCGTGGTTGAGGTCATTATTCAGTTGCGTGGTTGAGAAAAAAGGCTTACCTAAATTTATAAGCCAAATACGTAATTATTATTCCCCCGTTCTCGGAGTACTAGGAGTCATATATGGCTGACAAGAATGTAACACCCTAGGTGTTAGCTTACCCTCTGAGTAACACCCTAGGTGTTAGCTTACCCTCTGAGTAACACCCTAGGTGTTAGCTTACCCTCTGAGTAACACCCTAGGTGTTAGCTTACCCTCTGAGTAACACCCTAGGTGTTAGCTTACCCTCTGAGTAAAACCCTAGGTGTTAGCTTACCCTCTGAGTAAAACCCTAGGTGTTAGCTTACCCTCTGAGCTTTATTTTCACCATGTGTGTTTCCATGGAGTGTGGTGATGCATGTTTACTGGCAGCACTATAGGAATTTGACTGTTGCTCTATGAAACAAACAGAACAACAGGTCGCCTTCGAATATCAAGCCAGTTGTAATCTATTGCCTGGGTTACAGGAGGTCCAGTATCGTGTATTCTCGCTGGTTCCGATATGATAATCCTCAAGTATTGTTCTGTTTAGGAACATGCCTGGTATAGTTAATCCTATCCGTGTTACTGCATATTCCTGTTAAGTGATTAATGTATGTAAATGGGTGTATTTTGCTGTTTAGACCCAGCTGTATTTTGTTTAGCATGTAAGCCGCCATCTTGAATGTACACGGTGTATTAGATGTACGCGACAGTGTTCCATACACTGCTTTTGTAAGCAAAGCTTATATCTTGTATTTCTTGAGGGCGAGTTTAATCGTAAGTTTCGGGTGTTTTTTATAAGTATATGTACGTTATTGGTATGTATTCAGTGTTTAGTTGACGCAACAGTCTTATTTTAGTTGGGAGTACCTGACGTACTACAAATTTGTGTGTGACGTAATGCGACATGTGGGCAGCGTCATGCGACATGTGGGGCACGCGCATGCACTGTGACGTGTGGGTTGCACATCCCACACGTCGCATTGTGTGTTAGTAAATACCGGGCAGAATATCATTCTTGGCCTCCAACACTCCGAAATAGCCGGAAATCTTTGCTTGTCTGTATAAAATAGCAACCCACTGTAACCTATCATCACTGATGGTCACGGATTCGAGCCCCGCTCAGACCGTGTCTCATTTATATGAAAAAGTTGGCAGTTTCTTACGGAGGTTGGTGCACCCAAGTACTGGTTAACCGCTGGAGCCTGCCCAGGAAAGGTGGTGTTAGGGAAACTGCCCGCCGGCGATATAGCCCAAAATGGTGCTGATGCAGGCGTAAAACCCGAAATATAACATAACATAAAATAGCAGACGACATTTTAACATTGGTGCGTTGTTATTAAGTATCATTTCGTGATATAATTCGGGTTTCTTGGCCAGTTTGTAATATTGTATAGTGATCGTCACACATATGCGTATCAGTTGCTCTATAATAAAAGAAGATAGAAGTACATCACATCGTTGTCGTCACTTAGTCAATTGTCCGCTGTGATCCGTCCTCCTGTCTGCCCACTAGATTGACCCCGGTTGGCGCGTAATATTTTATTGAGAAAGGTGTGATTTGCTTAGTGAATCATATAGACAGATGTTTTTGAAAGAACGTTATAATTTATTTTCATACACTTTACGTACGGTATGAATGTGTTATTGTTGGAAACAAGTCTTGCACCAAGAATATACCCCCCCTCCATAAAAGTGTGCGTTTTTAAAGTCGTTCAGTGTACCAGTATATCGGGTCCAATCATGATTTCTTTGAATTTTGTACAGAATAATATTACATTATTGTACAACTAAAGTTTGTGACCTTGAGCTGCTACAGGTTTTCATTCACGTGATTTGAGCAGAATGGCAGGGCATGCCTGAAGCCTGTTATGTTTATATGATCGGCATTCTATTGTGAAATGGCCCATTATTTATTTTTAGTTAAGTTAACGTCGCTACCGGTTGCCCATTTAACCAATTGGCAGCTTACCTAGCAACGCTTTTCCTGGGCAGGCTCCAGCGGTTATCTAGTACTTGGTACACCAACCTCCGTAAGAAACTGCCAACCTTTTCAAATATAGTGAACAGTCACAGCGGGACTCGAACCCGTGACCATCAGTGTGATAGGTTACCGTGGCGACCGTAACCAATCAACCACGGAAGCGAACAAATGTCCCGTTCTTTAGCCTTGTGCTATATGTATTTTGGAACCACCCCCAATATATTTAATGTACAACACATGTATATTTATATTAGGTGCTACATTGACCAGAGATTTGTCCTCTACGTCACCAAGTGCAAAATCCATTTATACAGTGAATAATATTAAAATTAAATTAAAAACTCGTCAATGTACATGTATTAATGCCTTTGTGACACATTGATATTTCTGGATAATTATAGAGCAAAGATCATATGAATAAATTATTTTATTAGGGTCAGACGTGGGGATCGAACCTGAGATCCCTGGATTACCATTCCAATGTGTTAACCACTGGGCTATAGATCCGTCTGTGAAAAAGTATGGCAACTTTTAGATGTATATATAGAGAAATATGGTACAAATGTGTATTCTTTTCTCTTGAAGGTGATAACAGAATTGTCTGGTTTGTCAGAAGCCCAACTAATGAATGTAATAATCTACAATGATAAAACCAACACCAATTGCCTGTTCACCGATCTTGTAAACATTGATACACAGGAAGCCGAAGAGACCAAGGAATCGAAGGAACGTAGTAAATGTCTCGGGAAGCAGATCCAACACTTGCTGGAGGAGAAGGTGATCACGGTGCTTGAGATGATTGTGGAGTATATACGAGTGTTTATTCCAAAGCAAGAAGAGGAGGTAGATAATTCTCTATTGGACGAGATAAACAAGGAACTGATGGATAGTCTTAAAGATGAGTATGTGGTCAAAGATCTAGCACCGGATATTGAAGGTAATGTTACATGCACAGGTCTACAAAATTTGAATATTGATATCTGTGGATACATTTCCTTTGCTTTAGTGGTAGCGCATTTAGGTTTGCATATGTCATTTGTCGGTTGGTCTGTCTTTTATCAAGCTTGTTAGTGATGTTGCTCTCATTTGTCGGTTGGTCCGTCTTTTATCAAACTTGTTAGTGATGTTGCTCTCATTTGTCGGTTGGACCGTCTTTCATCAAGCTTGTTAGTGACGTTGCTTTCATTTGTTGGTTGGACTGTCTTTCATCAAGCTTGTTAGTGATGTTGCTTTCATTTGTTGGTTGGTCTGTCTTTCATCAAGCTTGTTAGTGATGTTGCTTTCATTTGTTGGTTGGTCTGTCTTTCATCAAGCTTGTTAGCGATGTTGCTTTCATTTGTTGGTTGGTCGGTCTTTTATCAAGCTTGTTAGTGATGTTGCTTTCATTTGTTGGTTGATCAGTCTTTTATCAAGCTTGTTAGCGATGTTGCTCTCATTTGTTGGTTGGACTGTCTTTCATCAAACTTGTTAGTGATGTTGCTCTCATTTGTTGGTTGGTCGTCTTTCATCAAACTTGTTAGTGATGTTGCTCTCATTTGTCGGTCGATCTGTCTTTTTCAAGCTTGTTAGCGATGTTGCTCTCATTTGTCGGTCGGTCCGTCTTTCATCAAGCTTGTTAGTGATGTTGCTCTCATTTGTTGGTTGGACTGTCTTTCATCAAACTTGTTAGCGATGTTGCTCTCATTTGTCGGTCGGTCCGTCTTTCATCAAGCTTGTTAGTGGTGTTGCTCTCATTTGTTGGTTGGTCGTCTTTCATCAAACTTGTTAGTGATGTTGCTTTCATTTGTCGGTCGGTCTGTCTTTCATCAAACTTGTTAGTGATGTTGCTTTCATTTGTTGGTTGGTCTGTCTTTTATCAAGCTTGTTAGCGATGTTGCTTTCATTTGTTGGTTGGTCTGTCTTTTATCAAGCTTGTTAGTGATGTTGCTTTCATTTATTGGTTGGTCTGTCTTTTATCAAGCTTGTTAGCGATGTTGCTTTCATTTGTTGGTTGGTCTGTCTTTCATCAAGCTTGTTAGCGATGTTGCTTTCATTTGTTGGTTGGTCTGTCTTTCATCAAACTTGTTAGTGATGTTGCTCTCATTTGTTGGTTGGTCTGTCTTTCATCAAGCTTGTTAGTGATGTTGCTTTCATTTGTTAGTTGGTCTGTCTTTCATCAAGCTTGTTAGTGATGTTGCTTTCATTTGTCTGTTGGACTGTCTTTTATCAAGCTTGTTAGTGATGTTGCTTTCATTTGTCTGTTGGACTGTCTTTTATCAAGCTTGTTAGTGATGTTGCTTTCATTTGTTGGTTGATCAGTCTTTCATCAAGCTTGTTAGCGATGTTGCTTTCATTTGTTGGTTGATCAGTCTTTCATCAAGCTTGTTAGTGATGTTGCTTTCATTTGTTGGTTGATCAGTCTTTCATCAAGCTTGTTAATGATGTTGCTTTCATTTGTTGGTTGGTCTGTCTTTCATCAAGCTTGTTAGTGATGTTGCTTTCATTTGTTGGTTGGTCTGTCTTTCATCAAGCTTGTTAGTGATGTTGCTTTCATTTGTTGGTTGATCAGTCTTTCATCAAGCTTGTTAGTGATGTTGCTTTCATTTGTTGGTTGATCAGTCTTTCATCAAGCTTGTTAGCGATGTTGCTTTCATTTGTTGGTTGATCAGTCTTTCATCAAGCTTGTTAGTGATGTTGCTTTCATTTGTTGGTTGATCAGTCTTTCATCAAGCTTGTTAATGATGTTGCTTTCATTTGTTGGTTGGTCTGTCTTTCATCAAGCTTGTTAGTGATGTTGCTTTCATTTGTTGGTTGGTCTGTCTTTCATCAAGCTTGTTAGTGATGTTGCTTTCATTTGTTGGTTGTCAGTCTTTCATCAAGCTTGTTAGTGATGTTGCTTTCATTTGTTGGTTGGTCTGTCTTTCATCAAGCTTGTTAGTGATGTTGCTTTCATTTGTTGGTTGGTCTGTCTTTCATCAAGCTTGTTAGCGATGTTGCTTTCATTTGTTGGTTGGTCTGTCTTTCATCAAGCTTGTTAGCGATGTTGCTTTCATTTGTTGGTTGGTCTGTCTTTCATCAAGCTTGTTAGCGATGTTGCTTTCATTTGTTGGTTGATCAGTCTTTCATCAAGCTTGTTAGCGATGTTGCTTTCATTTGTTGGTTGATCAGTCTTTCATCAAGCTTGTTAGCGATGTTGCTTTCATTTGTTGGTTGGTCTGTCTTTCATCAAGCTTGTTAGCGATGTTGCTTTCATTTGTTGGTTGGTCTGTCTTTCATCAAGCTTGTTAGCGATGTTGCTTTCATTTGTTGGTTGATCAGTCTTTCATCAAGCTTGTTAGCGATGTTGCTTTCATTTGTTGGTTGATCAGTCTTTCATCAAGCTTGTTAGCGATGTTGCTTTCATTTGTTGGTTGGTCTGTCTTTCATCAAGCTTGTTAGCGATGTTGCTTTCATTTGTTGGTTGGTCTGTCTTTCATCAAGCTTGTTAGCGATGTTGCTTTCATTTGTTGGTACACATGTGTAACATGGTAACTGACGTGGTTCCGTATTTTGTGGCTCTCGAATAGTGAGAAGAAAATTAAATTATCAACTATAACAGAATGTACATTTTATATTGTACAATGTATGGCATAGTGTCTAGCTAGAGTCCGGTATAGTGTATTGTATTTGAATCTGGTATAGTATCTACTTTAGAGTCGGGTATAGTGTACAGTAGCGAGGTCCTGGTATTATGTCTGGGTTAGGTCTGGTATAGAATCTTATGGCATAGTGTCTGGTATGTATATATGTGTTTCAGATGGAGTTCAGAACAAGATGAATGTTGAAAGAGATGAACAATTTCAACGGAGGCTTGCAAATTTTGTGGCCAAGAAAACAAAATGTGTTGTCTGCAATAATCTTTCCAAAAAATACGGCATTGCCTCTTGTCTTGTCAATGATTTCCTAAACGCTGGATTCTGCAACTATGAAGCGAAGATCACAGAGCGGTTGAAGACTATTGGTCTGCCGAAATGGCCACGGGATAGGTCAGAAACTGGTGTCGCGGAATGTAGACTGTTCTCATACAGTTGTGGTGAGAATTTAGCGAAAATACTACACAGTACAGAAGACTACATCAAGGACAATCTTCAGATTTTAACTGTAATGAAGAAGTTACGATTCGAGATCTTCGGTCTATTTCTACAGACAGATGTACCAGTGTACACGGTGATCCCTGCAGTTCAGAAACTCGCGTTGGAACTGCAATACGAGTTAATAAAGTAAGTTAGTAGAATGTACAGTGGCTGAGTGGTTATGGGAATTAACATCAAATCGCATGCCCCTCACTGCTGTAGGTTCGAATACCACTGGGGGTGTCTATTTCTTACATGTGAGATCCAGCTGGCCTGCAGAAGCTTGGTGGTTTTATCTCAGCACCTGTCTGGTGGTTTTATCTCAGCACCTGTCTGTGTCCAGGGTTCCCGCTGTCGGTCGCCAATAGCGCCAAAAAACAAATATTGACGCTAAATGTTGGTGAAAATATTTTGCGCAACTTTTTTTTAAAAATTGGGGGGGGGGGGCACATGTTTTGTCAAATACATGGCTTCAAATATTTATTTGTGAACTATATGGCTCTTAGTTGGCTCCAAGTTTTTTTAAATTGGCTCCAGTGTTTTTCAGTTGGCGACAGATTTGGCCATGACAAACATTCAGACAGAGGGAACCCTGGACTGTCTGAAATACACCACCAATACTAGCTGGAGAGTTGCCATATTACCTAATCTGTTGGTATGACTTTACCCCCCCCCCCCCCAAAAAGAAAAACAAACTACAGTTAAGAGTTTTATCAGTTAGCTCGATTACGAAACAAGTTCTTACAACTGATACTAATCACTGTCGAGACCTCATTCCTGATGGAATCCATCGCCACGAGGGAGAGAGAAGAGGCAATGTGTAATTGAAATGCCTTTAAGGGCACAATCGTAACGGCTCCGGTGGGGATCAAACTCCGGGCCTTTCGCACCTGAAGCGAACGAGCTATCACGATTTCCAAAGTTATAGTTTTTTTTTTCATTTTGAGGCCCCCTATCCGGGTAACCCCATTTATTTCTTTATACATGTACATTCACATATTATGGAAAAAGGTTTCATGAATCGAATTGTATACAGTTATCTATATGTATAAAGACATTTTTTTGTTTAGAGTGTTGTGTCCCTTGATGATGAATGCATAACATAATTATTAGCTAAGTTTATTTGAATAAATGTGTGAATCTGGGTATATCAGCTGAATGTTTAAAGTATGGAGATAGGTGTAATGAGTGATGGATCGTTTCTATTTGCTATCTTTTTTATGGGATAAGAGTTTGTTAATTATTTACCTGGGAATTTTGGGCTACGGGGTTCTTTTTAATATCAGTTGAATTTATCGTTTGTGCCGTATTGGTACAAAATTAATTGGTATTCATGTATATTTACTTAGCTTGCCGGAAAGAACTTTGACCATTTCAAATTGTGTCCATCTATTTTTCCTGAATACATTGCAATATCCTTTTCTATTTCGATCCTTTGATGCAGATAATGTTTGAATGATTCAAACTTTGGTAGGATTTTGTTATATTTCATTCTAATTTCATTCTGCACAATATTATAATAAAATTAACTGTGTTATTGTTTTCATACCCGAAACAGATGTCTTATAGCAGTGACGTCGTCGGTTGATGGGCTTGTGTCAGTCATTGCTCTTGGCCCGAGCCCTACTAGGGTTTGGGTCTTTCACATGAAGAAGCTCTCTGGTTTGATTGCGGAAAACGAGTGGTTCTACCAGGAAAAGATAAAACATTAACATTTTACGACTTTGTCCTGAAAATAAATCACCAAAATAAAATTTAATGTAGCTTATCGGTTAGACAATACAAACAGTGGAAGTCGTGATATCGCAATTCGCTTTCGCTTCAGGTGCGAAAGGCCTGGAATTCGAGCCCCGGTAGGGCCGTTACGATTGTGTCCTTAGGTAAAGCATTTAAATTCCACGTTGCCTCTTCTCTCTCCCTCATGGCGATGGATTCCATAAGGAATGAGGTCGCGAGAGTGATTAATATAAGTTGTAGGAACTTGTTTCGCAATTGAGCTAAAATAAATTTGTATAAACTAATAATCCATAAAGGTGATCAGCTACGGTCTACCATCACTAGAAAATGTTAGGTATATGAGATACACAGATGATTTGTATGTGCAATGTTATGTATTTTCCTAAGAAAGTATTTGATGTAGCACAAGAATTTATTCTATGAATACTAATACTTACCATGTAACATTATATATTATTATTTATCTCATACATTTGCTTGTATTCATCGTAATACAGCCATTACTTATTTTCTTATATCAACACACGTGTAGTAACACCTGGAAGGATTCTGATTGGACATCGCATGACAGCTTGCTTTTGACACATTTGACATTATATATAGTTAGCAACTTTACCATTGAAAACATTATATATAGTTAGCAACTTTACCATTGAAAACATTATATATAGTTAAAAACTTTACCATTGAAAACATTATATATAGTTAGTAACTTTACCATTGAAAACATTATATATAGTTAGCAACTTTACCATTGAAAACATTATATATAGTTAGCAACTTTACCATTGAAAACATTATATATAGTTAGCAACTTTACCATTGAAAACATTATATATGGTCAACAACTTTACCATTGAAAACATTATATATGGTTAACAACTTTACCATTGAAAACATTATATATAGTTAGCAACTCGTGTGTTTTACGTTTATTTATCGTCGCTACCGGTTGCCCATATGAGCGACACCTTCTGAGGAGTTAGATTTTTGGAGGATAGTGCAATGATACAGACAGACAGAGACCCATTCCAGAGTCTCCTCTGGTTCTTTTACGTGCACAGTGTAAAGCACCGACACATGCCCTCGGTTTAACGTCTCATCTGAAAGACTGTTAATTTTATTAGGGTCAGACGGGGGATCGAACCTGTGATCCCTGGATTACCAGTCCAGCGTGTTACCACTGGACTACAGATCCGTCTGTAATCAATAAAATGTTAAATATGCACTAGCGAGATGCAGTATAGTGATTAAAAGTATTTGTTTTGCGGGGGGTTGTCTGTTTAATTATTGGGAACTATTTACTTCAGCTTACCAATGATTCCCTTAAGGCTCGCAGTATACAGGCAAACAGAAAAGTTTCTTTTTTCAAAATTATGGTTACTGTGATAATGTGATAAATAGGATCTTACGAAAGGCTCACTTAATAGCAAAATTCCACAATGTGTTTCATATAATATTGTATGAAATCACCACTCATGTAAAATCATATATAACTTAGGGATGGCAACAAACATCCGAATATCCGAATACTATTCCAGTATCCGAATACTATTCCAGTATTCGGAAAAGAATATTATATTGTCCTCAAAAATGCCACCCGCTCAGTCACACGTTTGGAAATGCTTCAATCGCTCTTAGATTAAGAAAACTGCTAGGTGTAATCTATACAAATTGGATTTAACATAATCTGAATAATCATTTGAAGAAGATGACGTTTACGCGTAAAACATAACTTAGACTTGGCAATGTTTATAAGAGTTTGAGTGATTTTGAGTTTTTGATAGAATTCTATCAAATATTCGAATACCGTCCCGACCGAATATTCGAATAGTATAATCGCTATTCGTTGCCATACCTAATATAAATGCTACCAAAACGTGTGTGTTTGTTTAAAAAAACAACAGAAATTGGGTGCCGATGCAGGATTTGTAGCTCGATTTTTAACTTTTAGTCAAAAGTTGATATGTTCAGAAACTCAATACGGCCCAATTAATAGTCTCGGTGTTAAAATATATTTATTTGACTGACCAGGCAAAATATATCGACGCCTGTTGCCAGGCTACGGTTATGTGTACGTCCATTAGTTCTGATTGCTCACCCCTGAAGTAATTACGGTTGCAAGCTCCTTATAATGCAATGCACCAGATATATTTAAATGAGTGCTGCTCAATTGTTCCGCATCATAATCATAGCTGGATCGGCTACCGGATTTGCAGAATTAGAGTGCTAAGTAAGTATTTGGAAGTGGTCTTGTGACATGCTCAATGGATTTAGTTTTTGGAGGAGAGGATGGTGTATATGAGTGCAGTTGTTAACTGGCACACCAGGCACTTATTTTAGAACGAGAGCACCCCCCCCCCCCCCACACTTCTCTCAGGCAATTTACAGGTGGATATACTGGTTCCAAACTATTGTTTATTTAGCAGTATTTTATACTGAATATAATTACAGATTGTGAGGTTGCCTGGTCGAGTTTTCAAAATGTTTGCTGGTTTGTGGAAGGTCAGTGGTTCTAACTGATCGGAGGGGGAGCTGGGGTCTTCCTTCACCAATAATACCCGGAGAAATACTGATCGGAGGGGAACTGGGGTCTTCCTTCACCAATAATACCCAGAGAAATACTGATCGGAGGGGGAACTGGGGTCTTCCTTCACCAATAATACCCAGAGAAATACTGATCGGAGGGGGAACTGGGGTCTTCCTTCACCAATAATACCCAGAGAAATACTGATCGGAGGGGAACTGGGGTCTTCCTTCACCAATAATACCCAGAGAAATACTGATCGGAGGGGGAACTGGGGTCTTCCTTCACCAATAATACCCAGAGAAATACTGATCGGAGGGGGAACTGGGGTCTTCCTTCACCAATAATACCCAGAGAGGGGAACTGGGGTCTTCCTTCACCAATAATACCCAGAGAAATACTGATCGGAGGGGGAACTGGGGTCTTCCTTCACCAATAATACCCAGAGAAATACTGATCGGAGGGGGAACTGGGGTCTTCCTTCACCAATAATACCCAGAGAAATACTGATCGGAGGGGGAACTGGGGTCTTCCTTCACCAATAATACCCAGAGAAATACTGATCGGAGGGGGAACTGGGGTCTTCCTTCACCAACAATACCCGGAGAAATACTGATCGGAGGGGGAACTGGGGTCTTCCTTCACCAATAATACCCGGAGAAATACTGATCGGAGGGGGAACTGGGGTCTTCCTTCACCAATAATACCCGGAGAAATACTGATCGGAGGGGGAACTGGGGTCTTCCTTCACCAATAATACCCGGAGAAATACTGATCAGAGGGGGAACTGGGGTCTTCCTTCACCAATAATACCCAGAGAAATACTGATCGGAGGGGGAACTGGGGTCTTCCTTCGCCAATAATACCCGGAGAGTTGCCATATGATCTAAGCTGTTGGTGCAACCCTTTCCTACATAGAGATTTATGTTAATATACTATTATATCTCCATACAAACGACAGCCATTTAACCCTTTCCTACATAGAGATTTAGGTTAATATACTACTATATCTCCATACAAACGACAGCCATTTAACCCTTTCCTTCATAGAGATTTAGGTTAATATACTATTATATCTCCATACAAACGACAGCCATTTAACCCTTTCCTTCATAGAGATTTACGTTAATATACTATTATATCTCCATACAAACGACAGCCATTTAACCCTTTCCTTCATAGAGATTTAGGTTAATATACTATTATATCTCCATACAAACCACAGCCATTTAACCCTTTCCTTCATAGAGATTTATGTTAATATACTATTATATCTCCATACAAACGACAGCCATTTAACCCTTTCCTTCATAGAGATTTATGTTAATATACTATTATATCTCCATACAAACGACAGCCATTTAACCCTTTCCTTCATAGAGATTTATGTTAATATACTATTATATCTCCATACAAATGACAGCCAGTTAGCTACCATGCAGTGGATAAGTAGTCGCCATATCTATCGCACCTGCATAGATATTACTGGGACTACATAGAGATTTAGGTTAATATACTATTATATCTCCATACAAACGACAGCCATTTAGCTATCATGCAGAGGATAAGTAGTCGCCATATCTATCCCACCTCCATAGATATTACTGGGACTACACGAGATTCTGGCCTTTATTATGAACATTGGTTTGGCTACTACATTGTCAATGTATGTCGTATTGGTAATGGCGTCAAGAGGTGCTTCTATGAGGGAAAAAGGTTATGAACATTGGTTTGGCTACTACATTGTAAATGTATGTCATATTGGTAATGGTGTCAAGAGGTGCTTCTATGAGGGAAAGGGTTTATGAACATTGCTTTGGCTACTACATTGTCAATGTATGTCGTATTGGTAATGGCGTCAAGAGGTGCTTCTATGAGGGAAAGAGTTTATGAACATTGCTTTGGCTACTACATTGTAAATGTATGTCGTATTGGTAATGGCATCAACAGGTGCTTCTATGAGGGAAAGGGTTTATGAACATTGGTTTGGCTACTACATTGTAAATGTATGTCATATTGGTAATGGTGTCAAGAGGTGCTTCTATGAGGGAAAGGGTTTATGAACATTGCTTTGGCTACTACATTGTCAATGTATGTCGTATTGGTAATGGCGTCAAGAGGTGTTTCTATGAGGGAAAGAGTTTATGAATATTGCTTTGGCTACTACATTGTCAGTGTATGTCATATTGGTAATGGTGTCAAGCGGTGCTTCTATGAGGGAAAGGGTTAAGCCTCAAAACCAAACAATAGGATGTAAATATATTATGTTTGTTATTGTGATGGGTACATTGACAAGATGATGTGTTTCAGGTTACCGGAAGTACATGGGTGTGGTACATGCTTTGGAGAGCTTGTGCTACATGTGACAACAACCCTTTCCCCATCCAGCAAAGATGAAATTAAAGATCTGCTGTCTAAGTACCATTACACAGGATTCAAATCGGAACTAATAGAAATGAGTAAGAAGACGGCAAACGCAATGTTACATGTGGAGCAAGGCCAAGAATTACGCGCAAAGAAACGTGACTCTAGTAGGCACAGTTTCGGGAGCCTCGGATGTTTTGTTCATATAAAGCCTAAAGATGTACCCAGCCAAAGCAAATCTGAGCCTGGTTCTAAAGTTAGTTCTGCTTTTGTTATAACAGAATCAAAAGTGCACTGCATAACATGTGCACATTGTGTCTCCAATTGTGAGGATGAGGTTGATGTGAAACAAGGTAACACTTACAGATTCCTAGGACATAGAAAGATTGAATTGTATCAACCGGAGGCCTTCGATGTAGCATCTATCCAGATTCAGGACAGGTATCTCCCCCACTGCGACACTAGTTTGAGAAACATGGAAGGACGTAAGGTACTTAATTGGAAATTTTATGATGGTGACCCACTTATTTTGCGTCGTGTTCAAAAACAAGGATGCGCCACTGACTTCACGACTGGAATGATTATGTGTTCAGATAACGTCACAAAACAAATAGAAAGGCTTAATAGACGCAAGGAAAGAAACGATGGAAGGTTTGATAAATCCTACAATATTCTGATTGAATCCTTGCCTGCGGATGAACAGTTTGATCACGTGATAACGGGAGAACATGCTGAATCGACTATAGGTACATATTTAATTGTTACTAAATTTTCTATATATATTACGTTATGAACAACATTATTCGTCTCGTACATAAGATTTTTGCCGTTTTTATCATTTTTATAGTTTTTATTATCCAATTTTGGCATATTTTTTTGAATTTGTTTTGTTTATACCCATTTATTTTAGCTTGATTGCGAAACAAGTTCTTACAACTTGTATTAATCACTCTCGAGACCTCATTCCTGATGGAATCCATCGCCACAAGGGAGAGAGAAGAGGCAACTGTGGAATTTAAATGTCTTGTTTAAGGGCACAATCGTAACTGCTCCAGAGGGGCTCGAACTCCGGACCTTTCGCACCTGAAGCGAACGTGCATCCACTGCGCTATCACGACTTCCGCATATTTTAGCCAATGGCGACGTTAGCGATTGCCCTGTGTAGGACACTATTGTATCTATTGCAGGACTCCCTTTTAGGTCATAATTTGTGGGAGAAGGGAGAAAACCTGCGATTGCGTCCCTAAAAGATTATTATTTAATAAATTTCAACAAAATAGGCGTAACCTTTTCCTTCATAGAGATTACTGGGACTACATAGAGATTTAAGTTAATATACTATTATATCTCCATACATTCGACGGCCATTTAGCTATCATGCAGTGGATAAGTAGTCGCCATATCTATCCCACCTCCATAGATATTACTGGGACTACATAGAGATTTAGGTTAATATACTATTATATCTCCATACAAACGACAGCCATTTAGCTATCATGCAGTGGATAAGTAGTTGCCATATCTATCCCACCTCCATATATATTACTGGGACTACATGCGATTCTGGCCTTTACTATGAACATTGGTTTGACTACTACATTGTCAATGTATGTCGTATTGGTAATGGTGTAAAGAGGTGCTTATATGAGGGAAAGGGTTTATGAACATTGGTTTGGCTACTACATTGTAAATGTATGTTGTATTGGTAATGGCGTCAAGAGGTGTTTCTATGAGGGAAAGAGTTTATGAACATTGGTTTGGCTACTACACTGTCAATGTATGTTGTATTGGTAATGGCGTCAAGAGGTGTTTCTATGAGGGAAAGGGTTAAAGTACACAATATGACCATTAAATACAACATTTGTCTTTGAATAGGAGTGATTTACAATGGTCAATGAAGATTACTGTACAGCATTGTGTATAAAAATCAGAACTTGTCGCTACAGAATGCTTAATTCCTATGCGTCAGAACTCGCCACTACAGAATGCTTAATTCCTATGCATCGGAACTCGTCGCTACAAAATGCTTAATTCCTATGCGTCGGAACTCGTCGCTGCAAAATGCTTAATTCCTATGCGTCGGAACTCGTCGCTACAAAATGCTTAATTCCTATGCGTCGGAACTCGTCGCTACAAAATGCTTAATTCCTATGCGTCGGAACTCGCCGCTAAATATCGGTAAGACAAATATTATTTCTTAACTAGAATAGAAGTGCTTTACAATGGCCAGTGTAGCTTACTGGACAAGATTTAGGGAGAAATTGGGGGAGTGAAAAGACTACTATTTCACCCAAATTGTCCACTAGACAATCATGTGAACTAATTACCTAAATTCAATAGTTTTTCAACAGATAGTATTCAATTATCATACGTGGAAGTCGTGATGGTGCAGTGGATGCGCGAACGGTCTGGAGTTCGAGCCCCGCTGGAGCCGTTACGATAGTGTCCTTAGACAAGGCATTTAAATTCCACGTTGCCTCTTCTCTCCCTCGTGGCGATGGATTCCATCAGGAATGAGGTCTCGAGAGAGATTTATATAAGTTGAAAGAACTTGTTTCGCAATCTAGCTAAAATAAATTTGTATAAACTAATTATCATACGTCCACCCTTTAATGAGTTCAAGCTTCACAGATATAGGTGACAATCAGCCTATTAGCGTAGTGGTATGTACATATAAGCTTGATGCTCACCACTGCAGCCTGGGTACGATCGTATGCCTAGCAAGTAGGTGGTATGGCACAGTGTTCACGAGATCAGTATTCACTAGGTACATCGTTTCCCTCCCACACATAATCATCTACATTTTCATCCGCACTAAGAATACTGATTAACCCATTCAACACCAAGTAACTGACATGGACTGGTCCATGATATTCTTAGACCAATACATTAATAAGAAAATTACATTTGGAAAAGTTCATTAATCAAAATTAATTGTCTAAAAAATAATAATATTACTGGCAAAGAATGCAGATCCTGCTCGTAACAAACCAGCGCATCTGGATCTACGATTATGATGATTGAGCTTATTTACCCTCGCCTCCGGCAAACCATATGGGCGAGTGTACTAAGAAGTTTAGTTAAACTGGATCAAGCCTTTTGTAAGACTATTTAAGAGGTCTGTGGTGTTGAATGGGTTAAGTTGCTAAACATTGCCCTCATTATGAAACAATAAAATTTTAGGTGACTGGCAGGCATGTAAATGTTCAGAAATACAATAGCAGGGCTCATTCTAGAGGGCGATGTGGGCGAAATAGTCGTCCTAGGGACCCTGACGTCACCCTCTGGGGGCCCCACTTTTCATTTAAAAAAATGTGTCTAGTAAGATACACTGGCCCATTATTATTACACCCCCCCCCCTCCAAGTGATAAAAAGTAAACAACAGTAACCACTCGGCCACGGTACAGACGGATCTGTAGTCCCCAGGGATCACAAGTTCGATACCCCGTCCGACCCTAATAAAATAAACAGTCTTTCAGATGGGACTTTAAACCGAGGTCTTGTGTCGGTGCTTTACAATCTACCGGTTGTGGATGATAGTGCCATGATACAGACAGAGACCCATTCCAGAGTCTCCTCTGGTTCTTTTACGTGCAGGGTGTAAAGCACCAACACGAGACCTCGGTTTAACGTCCCATCTGAAAGACTATTAACCCATTCAACACCAAGTAACTCACATGGACTGGTCATGATATTCATAAACCAATAAATGAATCAGAAAATCACGAGCTGGATCTACACTTTTTGTAAGCCAATTTAGAGGTCTGTGGTGTTGAAAGGGTTAATTGTATTAGGGTCAGAACCTGCGATCCATGGATTACTAGTCCAAAATATTTTAGCATTCTAACTTAAAACTTGTTGTGTTTTATATAGACAGGGTTTAGTTTAAACATATTTATTCGGATCAAGTACATATATAATCTAATCAAGGATCATTCTAGGGGCGAAATTGTCGCCCTAGGGACCTTGACTTTGCCCTCTGGGGGCCCCACTTCTCCCTAATAAATTTTTTTTATGATTTTCAAACAAATTTTGTCTAGTAAGGTACACTGGCCCATTATAAAGCACTCCTTCTATTCAAATGTTGTATTTAATGGTTGTACTGTGCATTTTAACCCTATTTTGCAGAAGTATATTAAAGAACACCATTTAATTAAGCGATCACACTCTTTCTCACTTCTCCCAAAAATTCTAAACCTAGAATGAACCCTGTTATCTACTAGTTATATGTCTGTATGTTCCATTAACAAATTTCATTCTGGATACCGTTCAAACAGTATTTGCAATAATATTTATCTGATGTGTGTCTTATAATTAAGGCAAAACAGTTCTATATTTCTACGTACACTGAAGAACAAACAAATATCCTCTTACTGCATGTATACTAATATATGGAATGCTAAAAAATACTTATCTTGTAACTGCAGGACCGTTTTCAGAGGAGGGAGACAGTGGGTCAGTCATCTGTGCCGACGATATCAACGACACAGAGTGTGTCAACGTGATAGGGCTGCTCACGGGGGCAGTCTTCTGTGCCAATGAGAGTTGGCTCTACACCTATGCCAGCCACATGAAGAAAACTGTAGACGAATTAGAAGTGCAGTTTAATTGCGTAATCACTCCCGGTAAATATTTGGCATTTCATTAACTAGAGCTGTCCGATTAGCATAGTGGTTAGCGCGCTCGCTTCTCACCTATGCCACACGGGTTCAATCCTTGGACCGGGAAGTATGCAAGCTGGTACAATGGTCGCCAGATTGGACAGGTGGGTTTTCTCCGGGTTCCTCCCACACGAATGACCACATCTACGCTTTCACCCGCGCCAACGAGAGCGATTAATAGAAGTTGTTAAAGCTTGTTTCGCAATCGTTGAAATATAAATAAAGTTTAATCCACCAGAGCAGTAGTAAAGTGGTGGAAACTATACCCGACATGTTCTTAGTGATCAGCGCAAATCACAGCTTCTAGTTTATACCAGGTAGATTTTAGCACTGCCATCATGCAGGGATCATTCTAGAGGGCGATGTGGGCGAAATTGTCGCCCTAGGGACCCTGACTTCGCCCTCTATATTTTTTTTGGTTTATACGATTTCCAAACAAAATTGTGTCTAGTAAGATACACTGGCCCATTATAAAGCACTCCTTCTATTCAAATGTTGTATTTAATGGTGGTACTGTGCATTTTAACCCTATTTTGCAGAAGTATATTAAAGAACACCATTTAAGGAAGCGATCACGCGCTTTCTCACTTCTCCCAAAAATTCTGACCTAGAATGAACCCTGTGCCATGCCTATACCCAGTGTGGTCGTAACTTTCTGGCTATCGGTTGCTTTAAAAACTTGTTATCCGGTTCAACACAAAATTGTACATCATAACTGCCGGGGGTGGGGGGTATCCGTGGCCGAAAGGGTATGGTCATTGACTTCAAATCACTTGCCCCTCCCCTCACCACTGTAGGTTCAAATCCCACTCGGGGTGTTGAATTATTTGATGTCCGGATGCTATCCAGCTGGGTGCGGCGTGCCAGAAATACCGCTCGGAGGGGCACACCTGGGATCTACCTCCACCAATAATAGCTGTAGTAATGTCCGGATGGTATCCAGCTGGGTGCGGCGTGCCAGAAATACCGCTCGGAGGGGCACACCTGGGATCTACCTCCACCAATAATAGCTGTAGTAATGTCCGGATGGTATCCAGCTGGGTGCGGCGTGCCAGAAATACCGCTCGGAGGGGCACACCTGGGATCTACCTCCACCAATAATAGCTGTAGTAATGTCCGGATGGTATCCAGCTGGGTGCGGCGTGCCAGAAATACCGCTCGGAGGGGCACACCTGGGATCTACCTCCACCAATAATAGCTGTAGTAATGTCCGGATGGTATCCAGCTGGGTGCGGCGTGCCAGAAATACCGCTCGGAGGGGCACACCTGGGATCTACCTCCACCAATAATAGCTGTAGTAATGTCCGGATGGTATCCAGCTGGGTGCGGCGTGCCAGAAATACCGCTCGGAGGGGCACACCTGGGATCTACCTCCACCAATAATAGCTGTAGTAATGTCCGGATGCTATCCAGCTGGGTGCGGCGTGCCAGAAATACCGCTCGGAGGGGCACACCTGGGATCTACCTCCACCAATAATAGCTGTAGTAATGTCCGGATGCTATCCAGCTGGGTGCGGCGTGCCAGAAATACCGCTCGGAGGGGCACACCTGGGATCTACCTCCACCAATAATAGCTGTAGTCGCCATATGACTGAAGGTGTTTGCGAGACTTAGGCCTCCCAAAGTAAAATCGGACACAAATTCCATGACCTCAATATCAATTTCCATGACCATTAGTATAATATGATGCATGGTATGCTAGAAATTTTTTAGGTACGGTAATAATTTACGGTTTTACCAGTCAATATGTGACTTAAAGTTCGAACAGACCCATAGTTGTACACGTTTGCTTCATCCAGCAGGTATTGAATTGTCTCCATCCAGGCATTACTCACTGTAATATCAGCTAACGCTATCTGACATAGACAACAAATGGCCAAGTGCGCAATGTCTGCATTCACTGTGCAGCATAGGTTAGCTCCCTTGGCAGGGTACATGATCATCTGGTACCAAGAAATAAAACATTTTTCTTGCCCCAAATGTGCAGTTTATCTGTTTCGGCCTATTTTCAGTTTTTCATAACCCAGGAACCCAAGAGTTCCAGTCCTGGAAAACTAAATTTCATTTTCCACGATCTTTTCAAAAAACCTGATAGCAATGATCATTTGGTGATCCTTGCATCAAATAGCAATGATCATTTGGTGATCCTTGCATCAAATAGCAATGATCATTTCAAGGAGTTTGTATATGTAATACATTGTACAAGGAGTTTATACATGTAATACATTAGGAGTTTATACATGTAATACATTGTACAAGGAGTTTATACATGTAATACATTAGGAGTTTATACATGTAATACATTGTACAAGGAGTATATACATGTAATACATTGTACAAGGAGTTTATATATGTAATACATTAGTAGTTTATACATGTAATACATTGTACAAGGAGTTTATACATGTAATACATTGTACAAGGAGTTTATATATGTAATACATTGTACAAGGAGTTTATACATGTAATACATTGTACAAGGAGTTTATACATGTAATACATTAGGAGTTTATACATGTAATACATTGTACAAGGAGTTTATACATGTAATACATTGTACAAGGAGTTTATACATGTAATACATTGTACAAGGAGTTTATACATGTAATACATTGTACAAGGAGTTTATACATGTAATACATTGTACAAGGAGTTTATACATGTAATACATTGTACAAGGAGTTTATACATGTAATACATTAGGAGTTTATACATGTAATACATTGTACAAGGAGTTTATACATGTAATACATTAGGAGTTTATACATGTAATACATTGTACAAGGAGTATATACATGTAATACATTGTACAAGGAGTTTATATATGTAATACATTAGTAGTTTATACATGTAATACATTGTACAAGGAGTTTATACATGTAATACATTGTACAAGGAGTTTATATATGTAATACATTGTACAAGGAGTTTATACATGTAATACATTGTACAAGGAGTTTATACATGTAATACATTAGGAGTTTATACATGTAATACATTGTACAAGGAGTTTATACATGTAATACATTGTACAAGGAGTTTATACATGTAATACATTGTACAAGGAGTTTATACATGTAATACATTGTACAAGGAGTTTATACATGTAATACATTAGGAGTTTATACATGTAATACATTGTACAAGGAGTTTATACATGTAATACATTGTACAAGGAGTTTATATATGTAATACATTGTACAAGGAGTTTATACATGTAATACATTGTACAAGGAGTTTATACATGTAATACATT
>CM026403.1:61398357-61403357 GCA_014843695.1 Archivesica marissinica
TCAGGGTTGGCAATTTCCCGGGAAATAAGAGTATTTCCCGGGACGGCGGGAAATACCGGGAAATACCGGGAAATAAGAATTTGGATACCGGGAAATAAGAATTTGGATGATTTTGGTGGTAAATACAGGTATATATACCATACAATTTCTATTACCCGGTGTACTGATTGTAGTATCATGTGTGCAGGATGAAAATGAACTGCTTTTGAAGAATATGACGAAAAATACAGGCATTCATAGTGGCATTTACGCATTGCTTATAATCTTTATATAAATGTTAGAGATCTAACATTATTGAGACTGTTCATTATTACTCTAATATACATTGTATACAAACACAGTTTAAGGAGTTTATACATACATTTATTGGAGGTATTTTAAATGTTTAATGTAGTAGGCAAAATGCAAATGTTTTTAGGATTACGGTATCCCTGAAATGTGTTCATAATATAGCTGTATTATTAAAATAATCAATTAGTTATTAAAGAAGTCAGAATCATAATTTGAGATGCCACACTGTTTGTTTGTACACAATTTCAATTAGCAATACCCAGTCAGGTGTTAAGGTGTGTTGTGGGACTTCAATTTCAAGATACATGTAGGTGTGAGAGATGTCAGCCAATTAGACAAAGGTGTCCATACTCTATAGTCCTAATCTCACTGGAATACACTGTCAGAGCGGATAGTGGACAGTGGCTTCCATCTAACAGGACAACCAGGTGTCTGTATTGCCTAAAAACAAAACAATACTATACTTGTCAAATTGAGTTTTACTCAACCTTGCATCATATAAGGCGACCCAAATCCACACTCAGTTATGTTCCAGTAAATCTCAGCCACTGAATATACACTTTTGAACGATCCAAATTTAACCATGAAGTCAAAAGATCCAGTATGGGGTTTCTACACCGTAACCGTGAATGGCAAGAAAACAACTGCGATTTGTAATGACTGCAACAGTTTAAGCACTTATAGAGTGGTAGCAATGCATAAAAATTAGCAAAAAACGTGTTTGGAAGACACATAATCTTATTTCCCGGTATTTCCCACTTCTGGGCTTATTTCCCGGGGCGGGAAATACCGGTATTATCCCCCGGTATTTCCCGGCCAACCCTGATTTTGTTCAGGGTCTTATCAGTTTTATGGAGAATAAAATAGTATGTATATATAATTGTAACACTTTGCCAAAAAAATGAAATAATCCAAAAATGATCCTTTAGAGCTTTGCATCTGGTTTTAGGACCTTACAAGTATGGTACATGTATTTAATGTTCATGTTACTGTGTAACTAGTCTACAGTTCTACATTATATCCCAGTTGCAAAGGCCACCAAATAATCACAAGTAGTTGATTTCAACTTCTCAGACTTCTGGGGTCCTGCCTTGATAAACTAATAAAAATGTCGATTATAAATACAAATACTTTTTTATTTTATTATGCATGAAATTGGTACAAAACAGATCGAGTACAGTTCCAAGACATCGCCCCGACATCGGCATATTCAAAATGGATTCCTAGTCAAAATGGCCCCCAATTGGCCAAAACGGCCCCCTAGGAGTATTTTTTGGTCAAAACGGCCCCCATAAAAACTCAAAACAGCCAGCTAGCAGTATTGCTTTGTCAAAACGGCCCCTGGTAATAATAATAGAAAATAATAGTCTAGAGTAATCTTGCTATTGTCTAGAATTGTTATTTATGTATAATTATGTTAGTAATATTATTATCCTCATGTATTGTATTGATTGTAATACCTCATTTATTCATGTGTCATGAAATGAGAGAATAAAAGATATTTGACTTGACTCGAGATGCGTCTGAACTGGTAATCCAGGGATCGCAGGTTCGATCCCCCATCTGACCCTAATAAAATTAACAGTCTTTCAGATGGGACGTTAAACCGAGGTCTCGTGTCGGTGCTTTACACTGTGCACGTAAAAGAACCAGAGGAGATTCTGGAATGGGTCTCTGTCTGTATCATGCACTATCCTCCAAAATCTAAAATAACTAATCTCTTCAGGAGGCGTCGCTCATATGGGTAGGGTAACCGGTAGCATTATCTTGCTAATTAATCTGTTTGGTGTAAGAATTGATTGTTGGAAATGTTGCTTGTATTAATGCAATGGCAATCGTCAACTCTTACCACCACCCACAACCACCCAAGTCGACTTGTACCCATTTTGGTCAACTCTTACCCAAGTCGTCTTGTACCCATTTTGGTCAACTCTTACCCAAGTCGACTTGTACCCATTTTGGTCAACTCTTACCCAAGTCGACTTGTACCCATTTTGGTCAACTCTTACCCAAGTCGACTTGTACCCATTTTGGTCAACTCTTACCCAAGTCGACTTGTACCCATTTTGGTCAACTCTTACCCAAGTCGACTTGTACCCATTTTGGTCAACTCTTACCCAAGTCGACTTGTACCCATTTTGGTCAACTCTTACCCAAGTCGACTTGTACCCATTTTGGTCAACTCTTACCCAAGTCGACTTGTACCCATTTTGGTCAACTCTTACCCAAGTCGACTTGTACCCATTTTGGTCAACTCTTACCCAAGTCGACTTGTACCCATTTTGGTCAACTCTTACCCAAGTCGACTTGTACCCATTTTGGTCAACTCTTACCCAAGTCGACTTGTACCCATTTTGGTCAACTCTTACCCAAGTCGTCTTGTACCCATTTTGGTCAACTCTTACCCAAGTCGACTTGTACCCATTTTGGTCAACTCTTACCCAAGTCGACTTGTACCCATTTTGGTCAACTTTTACCCAAGTCGTCTTGTACCCATTTTGGTCAAATCGTACCCATGGCAAGTCAACTTGTACCCATTTTGGTCAAATCGTACCCATGGCAAGTCAACTTGTACCCATTTTGGTCAAATCGTACCCATGGCAAGTCAACTTGTACCCATTTTGGTCAACTCGTACCCATGGCAAGTCAACTTGTACCCATTTTGGTCAACTCACCCTGGCAAGTCAACTTGTACCCATTGTCAATCGTACCAAGGCAAGTCAACTCGTACATTTTGGTCAACTCGTACCCATGGCAAGTCAACTCATACCCATGGCAAGTCAACTCGTACCCATGGCAAGTCAACTCGTACCCATTTTGGTCAACTCGTACCCATGGCAAGTCAACTCGTACCCATGGCAAGTCAACTGTACCCATGGCAAGTCAACTCGTACCCATGGCAAGTCAACTCGCACCCATGGCAAGTCAACTCGTACCCATGGCAAGTCAACTTGTACCCATGGCAAGTCAACTCGTACCCATGGCAAGTCAACTCGTACCCATGGCAAGTCAACTTGTACCCATGGCAAGTCAACATATACCCATGGCAAGTCAACTTGTACCCATGGCAAGTAAACCAGTATCCATGGCAAGTCAACTCGTACCCATGGCAAGTCAACTCGTACCCATGGCAAGTCAACTCGTACCCATGGCAAGTCAACTCGTACCCATTTTGGTCAACTCGTACCCATGGCAAGTCAACTCGTACCCATGGCAAGTCAACTCGTACCCATGGCAAGTCAACTTGTACCCATTCCATATTTTGGCCCCAAAATGAGTATGAGTTGACCAAAAAATGTTAGGACAAGTCAATTCATACCCACAACATATCTTTATAACTTAAATAATATATATAAAATGAAGAAATACATGCACAAGAATCGCAGGGCCTCCACTGGCTTTTTTTAAGGTGGAGCCACCTCTGTCGCCACTTTCAAAAAGTTGGAGCCACTTTGGAGCCATATAAGCTCAAATTTGAGCCAATATAAAATAAACTACAACAACAAACGAAAGACTCAATTTCTTTGTTTTGCAACATTCTTTATTCTTTACATTCATACAAATAAAATTAAAAGAGGATTCTTCTTGATTTCATGGACTTCCACTTGAAAAATGCTGCCCCAAAGTCAAAGTCCTCAAGACCATCAATAGAAATTCTCATCAGGTTGTTAAATGTGGGCATTGCCAGAGAGTTTCTCAGGCAAGTTTTGATGAGATTTTGCCTGCTGAACCCCCTTTCACACTCAACAGTGGAAACAGGGGCCACAAGTAACCTCCCAGCTGCCTCTGAAGCAGCTGGATATACATCTGCGTGTCGAAGGGCGAGATTGGCCATGTCCCTAGTGGATGTAACCGACTTGTTGCCATTATCATGACTGGCATGGGCGAAGTCCAGGAAGCAGGACAAGTTTTCCCTACTACCTTCCACCCCAATTGTGGCAAGGTATTCTGTGACCGTGTCTATGTCAGTACCTTTTATTGGTCTACTGACAGAGGGATTAAAGAAGTTGCTGAGTGCAGTCAGAATTACACCATCCTCATTATCAGTAAACCTGTCGTTCAAACTTTTGACCACACCTGTGACTAACTGTTCACAGGCTTTGACTGCCTCAGACCGCTGCTTATTACTGTCCCTGATGGTATGACCTTCAAACTCGAATGTGACCAAACCATCACCATCAAACTGTGGTTCATCAGGGACCTTGCCAAGAAACTGTGAGAGCTTTTGACCATTTCTCTTAATCGCGTAAGAAACATCAACAAAATTTACGGTTGTGTAGCGTGTGTGTGTTTTACATTTATTTATCGTCGCTACAGATTGCCCATATGAACGATGCCTCCTGAAGAAATTAGTCATTTTAGATTTTTGAAGGATACTGTAGTGCAGTAAAACAGACAGAGACCCATTCCAGAATCTCCTCTGGTTCTTTTACGTGCACGGTGTAAACCACCGACACGAGACCTTGGTTTAAAGTCCCATCTGAAAGACTGTTAATTTTATTAGGGTCAGACGGGAGATCGAACATGCGATCGCTGGATTACCAGTCCAACATGTTAACCACCAGATTACAGATCTGTCTGTTGTCTGGAATTTATAAAATCACACGATAAAAACACCTTGTTTGATATAGCTTATTGAACAGTAATACTTTTCAATAAATAGTTTTAGTTTATACACATTTATTTTAGCTCGATTGCGAAACAAGTTC
>CM026403.1:61408357-61427897 GCA_014843695.1 Archivesica marissinica
GGTAGTAGCTTCTCCTTAGGCACAGCATCAGCATTAAATGGACATATACCAGAACGACGGAAGGCTGACTGGACATGTTCAGGTGAAAGAGCCTTGGTGTAGACATTGCAAGCAATTTCACATATGTTGTAGCGAGTAATGACTGCAGATGTCTGCCTCATAAGCTTGTGGCACTTGGCATTATAGAGCCGTTGAAATGGGCCGAAGCAACCAACATCCATCGGTTGTAAGATATGGCTACAGTGAGGAGGCAGTACGAAGATGATGATTCCCCGCTGGAGTGCCCACTCACACAAACCAACAGAAACATGAGACCTGTGACCATCAAGTATTAACAGTATCTTCTCACCAGTTCGACCAGGAACAAATTTCATGAAGTGAGATTCAATATACTGCCGGAAGATGGCACCATTAGACCAACCAGACTCACTTACAGTTCCATCAGCTCCTGGAGAAGCTCCTTGTAATAAGTCTTGCCGCATACGTTTACCTGGGAAGACAAAGTAAGGTGGGATTGCTTGTCCAGCAGCACTCCCACAACCTAAGATGGTGATTGTCTGGCCTTTGCCTGACGTAATAGCAGATGTATACTGAGATGAGCCAGCAACAACAAATGGTGGCTTATGTTCCACTGTAACACCCTTCTCATCAACATTGAAAATCAAGTGGGATTTATCAGTTAAGTTATGTTTCAATAGTGCATATTTCAGGTTTGTAAAATATGCAGACACAACTTCCTTAGAAGCCATCTTAGCTCGAGCATATTCAAGTCCCTGTGGTTTCACAACTCTCAGTTCAGGCCAACGCTTTAGAAACCCACGCATCCATTTCATAGACAATGGCTTGTCCTTTGATCTCTTGCCTAATTGCATGGCATAATCACTGGCCATGTCAACACACTCTTGCCTAGTATACCCATACCCGAAATCAGCCATCTTCTTAAAATGGTTCACTAATTTAATTTCTTCAAACTGGTCAAATAGAGGTGGTGTGCCAGCAGAAACAGTATCAGGATCAACAAGCCCTAATGTCCTATCCCTTAGCGTAGATTGGGGTACCCTATAAATTGCAGCTGCTTTCCTCACAGATATACCTCCACCCTTCACCATCTGATACGCATTTGTTAGAGCACTAGGTGAGTATTGCCTGTTCTTTCTCCTCATCTGCCTAGGATTAGCCTAAAACAATATAAGGGATAGGACTGAAAACAAAATAAATAAGTTAGGATTGGCCTTGTATAAGAAGTCAACTTCCGGTTTAGATCTGTCAATGAAAGCCTGGTTTCGGAGCAGACGTCACCAAATATCGCGAGATACGAGATGTAAACAAATATCACCGGAATTAGGACAGTCACGGAATGAGGACTACTTGTACCCCCAAACGTGCCGAATCCCTGTGGCCGAGCATAGGGGCCACCACTCTATACTTTTCGGCGAATCATGTTTCAGCTGTGGCGAATCGTGTTTTAGTTGTGGCGAATCGTGATTGTGGCGAATCGAAAGTAATTCATTTGCGAATCCCTTCATAAATAGCCAAACCAGTCGAATACTACTGCACTATATTCAATGGAGCAATATGAACAGATATTACAAAATTTATATGGACATAATACATCCTGATTATCTCTATGTTATTAATAAATATTAAAACTTAAAAGAGACATGCCAATGACAATATATCGGTGTGTTTTACTCCAACTTTCGGTTTCAACTTCCCTCTTCAGGCCGAAACATGATAACCACTTTTACCCGATAACCACTTTTGCCCAATCAATAAGGAAATGCAATAGAGTAAAATACGGTTATCCGTTTGTGAATGCGTACCCTCTAGCAAGCAATAAGAGAAATACATTGAGAACATCACAGTAAAGGTTAACGGCATTTTGAGCCATAAATAAGGAATGTGACACCACTGATTATGAATAGTTGTGAGCCCATATCCATTATGCACATACTACACATACTCCAACTTTCTACATTGGGATTGGATACCCAATTTAAGGGCTCTTTAATATCACTATCTTAATTCAGAAATAGAACCGAAATTCGATATTGATGAATGACATCTGGGGCCTTAAATAAGGAATGTGACGCCACTGAATATGCATATGCGTGGGCCCCCAGGCAATACACACACACTATATACACCGATAGGTTTATACCTTGGGGATGGATACCCAAAATATGGGCCTCTCTAATGCCACTATTTACATTAACTTATATATGAAACAAATAGCCGACATTTATTCACCAGCCCACTGGGCTGTAAATAAGGAATGTGACACCAGTGACTACCCATAGTCAGGGACCCACAAGCAATACATACAACAATAAGTTTCTACCTTGGGGATGGATACCCAAAATAAGGGCTCTTCCATATTACTATGTAATTTCAGAAATAAAAGTCGAAATTTGATCTTGATGAACGGCCCCTGGGTCCCTAAATAGGGAATGTGACACCAGTGAATACCCATAGGCAGGGACCTACAGCCAATACAAACATAACCCATACACCAAGAGGTTTCTACCTTGGGGATGGATACCCAAATTATGGGCTTCTCTAAGACCACTATTTGCAGTAAACATATATATGAAACAATCATCCGACATTTATTCACCAGCCCACTGGGCCTTAAATAAGGAATATGACACCATTGACTACCGATAGTCAGGGACCCACAAGCAATACACACATAATACATACAACAATAAGTTTCTATCTTGGGGATGGATACCCAAAATATGGGCTCTTCCATATTACTATGTAATTTCAGAAATAAGTCGAAATTTGAACTTGATGAACGGTCCCTGGGTCCCTAAATAGGGAATGTGACACCAGTGACTACCAATAGGCAGGGACCTACAACCAATACAAACATAACCCATACACCAAGAGGTTTCTACCTTGGGGATGGATACCCAAATTATGGGCTTCTCTAAGACCACTATTTGCAGTAAAAATATATATGAAACAATCATCCGACATTTATTCACCAGCCCACTGGGCCTTAAATAAGGAATGTGACACCAGTGACTACCCATAGTCAGGGACACACAAGCAATACATACAACAATAAGTTTCTACCTTGGGGATGGATACCCAAAATAAGGGCTCTTCCATATTACTATGACATTTCAGAAATAAAAGTTGAAATTTGAACTTGATGAACGGCCCCTGGGTCCCTAAATAGGGAATGTGACACCAGTGACTACCAATAGGCAGGGACCTACAGCCAATACAAACATAAACCATACACCAAGAGGTTTCTACCTTGGGGATGGATACCCAAATTATGGGCTTCTCTAAGACCACTATTTGCAGTAAAAATATATATGAAACAATTACATGACATTTATTCACCAGCCCACTGGGCCTTAAATAAGGAATGTGACACCAGTGACTACCCATAGTCAGGGACCCACAAGCAATACACACATAATACATACAACAATAAGTTTCTACCTTGGGGATGGATACCCAAAATAAGGGCTCTTCCATATTACTATGAAATTTCAGAAATAAAAGTCGAAATTTGAACTTGATGAACGGCCCCTGGGTCCCTAAATAGGGAATGTGACACCAGTGACTACCAATAGGCAGGGACCTACAACCAATACACACATAATCCATACACCAATAAGTTTCTACCTTGGGGATGGATACCCAAAATATGGGCTTCTCTAAGACCACTATTTGCAGTAAAAATATATATGAAACAATCATCCGACATTTATTCACCAGCGCACTGGGCCTTAAATAAGGAATGTGACACCAGTGACTACCCATAGTTAGGAACCCACAACCGATTTAAACATAACCCATACATGGATCAGTTTCTACCTTGGGGATGGATACCCATTTTATGGGCTCGTCCATATCACTATGTAATTTTACAAATAAACGTCGAAATTCGACCTTGGTGAACGGCCCCTGTGCCCCTAAATAGGGAATGTGACACCAGTGACGATGCATATACATGGACCCACAACCAATACAAACATAAGCCATACACGGATAAGTTTCTATCTTGGGGATGGATACCCATAATATGGGCTTCTCTAATGCCACTATTTGCAGTAAATATATATATGAAACAATCATCCGACATTTATTCACCAGCGCACTGGGCCTTAAATAAGGAATGTGACACCAGTGACTACCCATAGTTAGGAACCCACAACCGATGTAAACATAACCCATACATGGATCAGTTTCTACCTTGGGGATGGATACCCATTTTATGGGCTCGTCCATATCACTATGTAATTTTACAAATAAACGTCGAAATTCGACCTTGGTGAACGGCCCCTGTGCCCCTAAATAGGGAATGTGACACCAGTGACGATGCATATACATGGACCCACAACCAATACAAACATAAGCCATACACGGATAAGTTTCTATCTTGGGGATGGATACCCATAATATGGGCTTCTCTAATGCCACTATTTGCAGTAAATATATATATATATGAAACAAACAGCCGACAATTATTCACCAGCCCACTGGGCCTTATTTATGGAATGTGACACAACTGACTATACATGGGTATGATCCCGGGTCAAATAGGCACACACTACACATACGCAACACCTTCTATCTTGGGGATGGATACCCAATTTATGGGTTCTTCCATATCACTATGTAATTTCAGAAATAAAAGTCGACATTCGACCTTGATGAACGGCCCCTGGGGCCTTAATTAGGGAATGTGACACCACTGACTATACATGGATATAAGCCCGAATCCAACGACACACATTACACATACGCCCAATTTTATACCTTGGATGTGGCTACCCAATGTATTGGCTCTTCCATATCACTATGTAATTTCAGAAATAAAAGTCGACATTCGACCTTGATGAACGGCTCCTGGGGCCCTAATTAGGGAATGTGACACCACTTACTATACATGAATATAAGCCCGAATCCAACAGACACACATTACACATACGCCCAATTTTATACCTTGGATTTGGCTACCCAATGTATTGGCTCTTCCATATCACTATGTAATTTCAGAAATAATAGTCGTAATTCGACATTGATGAACGGCCCAGTGGCATTAAATAGGGAATGTGACACCACTGACTATGCATGAGTGTGAGCCCGTATCCAGTAGACCATAAGCCCAACTTTGTACATTAGAATTGGATACCCAATTTAAGGGATTGATTCATATTACTATGCAATTTCAGAAAAATGACAATATTATTGATCGACATATGTGGTAATAACCATACCACATGAGGTGGACCCACAACCGCTACACACGTAATATATACCAGCCCAACTTTCTACTTTGGGAATGAATTTTGTACACACTTGTATATTTTTAATCTCTGTGAGCCGATCCCCATGTACACTATGGTGATACATATTTGGCTATCCGATCAATGCGCTTCCCAAAGTCATAATATAATATAACTAACCTGAAATGAAATTCCGACAGTATTGAATCACTGAGCCTCTAAGCAAAGCATGGGACACAACAATCTATACTTGGGCATGAACCCATAACCATTACCCACATACTGCACATACGTCAAATTTCCTCCCTTGGTGTAAACATTATGTATTCAAATTATACATATAACATGTGCAATATATGTGTAAACATGCCTCTAGCAAAAGAAACGCTGTTTTCATGTGCTTACAAAATTCGAAATAGTCGCTCAGAAACGATAAAATTCTAATAAATTTAAACCGTCGTATACTCGAATTTGTTTATCAACACACGAAATGTAAACAGGCACAGCGCGCATGCGTGAAACAACAGAGGATGTAGAAAACAACGTATATATTGAACATGAAAGACTATCTATCTATCGTCCTCTAATGCCGAACCCCTCGCGGGGATGTAGAAATGTCCCTAAAAGAATTAGCTAACAGAGGTATGAATCAACATATCAAGTAATTTAATTAAAAAAGACAACGTGGGACAAATGGGGACGATGCATTCAGAATGTAAACAAGTTCGGACGATGCGTTCCGGTTGTAAATAAGTGCGTGACCGATCGACTCGGAAAGTCCTACTTTCGGTGTAGAGTTTGTTTTATCGCAAAAAAACACTGTTTACCAAATGAACATAAGCATACAAAGTATAATGTTAGAATGTGTAGCAGCATTGCTACCCATACGTAAAAATTGAATTTTTCAAATATCTTTTATTTCATACGATGTAATGCTGCTTTAAACTTTATTTATTTTACAACGATTGCGAAGCAAGTTTTAACAACCTATATAAATCACTCTCGTTGACGCAGATGTAAGCGGTATGACATATAATATTTTTTCTAAATTTACAAATCGTCAGATGGGACGTTAAACCGAGGTCTCGTGTCGGTGCTTTACACCGTGTACGTAAAAGAACCAGATGAGACTCTGGAATGGGTCTCTGTCTGTATCATGCACTATCCTCCAAAATCTAAAATGACTAATCTATTCAGGAGGCGTCGCTCATATGGGCAACCGTTAGCGACGATAAATAAACGTAAAAAAACACACATACACATGGTTAAAACGATAATACAATGCACACAAACTGTATTTTTACACATAAATAACAATACAACTACAAATTCTTCCGAAATAATTCGAACATCAATCAATAAATAGTGTTCTACAAACTCTAAAACGTGAAAGTAGGATTTCATATAACGGACATGCAGCAGCATTCCTGAATTGACGTTGATTTATTATTTGAGTCTATACTAAATGTGTGATATTGTTGTTTAAAGAAAATGTAAATGATAATAAATATGCATTGTGAGATATAATGGTAAATCTGTATCATAAAGTTGTTACACGCCCTGTATTACGCATGGCTGTTGACCATATGTACATGCATTTGTAATACCAATAGACGTCGTATATTTATTAGTTGAAATACTCAGTTTCTGTGGCCAATCTTCTTAGGGAAAAACACTAAAATAGGAAAGTACATTCTGTACAATTTTCATTTTTTCACCGATGTAGTGTCGCTTTAATTTTATTCGAAATAATTAAATGCAACATATATCTGTATGTGCCACATGAAACCCAAAACACCCTGCAATATATAACCTATATCAACGAACAGAAAATTATACATTTTCACCTTGTGTTTTCAGTTTATATAGGTCTGCCAGTCGGAAGACACTACGTGAGGGACGAAAGGTCGCTGGTGATTTGAGACTTGCTACCGATGTGTACCCTTCACGCATTAAAGTTTGAATGGAATCAATTTTGATGAAAGAAGCTGTACATTACATACGGATCTGTAGTCCAGTGGTAACACGCTGGACTGGTAATCAAGGGGTCGCAGGTTCGATCCCCCGTCTGACCATAATAAAATTAACAGTCTTTCAGAATATTAACAACCGCAGCAACGACGACGACGATGGAAACCACAACTAACAACAACCAACTACAATTAGGGGTCGCATGTTCGATCCCCCGTCTGACCGTAATAAAATTAACAGTCTTTCATATGGGACTTTAAACCGAGGTCTCGTGTCGGTGCTTTACACCGTGCACGTAAAAGAATCAGAGGAGACTCTGGAATGGGTCTCTGCCTGTTTCATTGCACTATCCTCCAACATTCTAAAATGACATCTCTTCAGGAGGCGTCGCTCATATGGGCAACCGGTAGCGACGATAAATAAACGTAAAACACAAGCTGGACATTTAATGACAACATTTTGTGAATTTTTATTTCAAATTATAATGGTTTACAGTTGGATTTTGCTAATCTTATATTGTTCTCCAGTTG
Source organism: Archivesica marissinica (assembly GCA_014843695.1). NCBI lineage: Eukaryota > Metazoa > Mollusca > Bivalvia > Venerida > Vesicomyidae > Archivesica > Archivesica marissinica. The sequence goes on from CM026403.1 coordinate 61,416,114, forward strand.
TTATTCGTTGAGAAAGATCCAGGGTACCCATACAAAACGTATTTCAGGCACGGGCGGATACCGAGATTCGAACATACAGTGATGATGGGCACCTGCACTATTTCTGGAAGCCTGGCTGGTTTTCTCTAAGCATATGATCAGCATGTGACTCCAAGAAAGTACAGTTGGTCTATGAACCGCTGAGCGCGATACGAGTAACGCATCGTTCTTTATCAAAGGGAACAATCTGCTTCTTCCATTTAGTAATAGGCTTATCAATGGGAATATCTTAATGTTGTTGTCTTAAGTAATTCGTTCCACAGCTTTCACAGTGTCTGTTTAGTGTCTAGTTAGTGAATGATGGGGACCGTATTTTACACACAAAGTGTGGGTGTGAATCCCACTGCATATGTAGTATTCTTTCATGTGATGAAACTGTCGAGTTGGCTTGCGGAAAGTCAGTGGTTCGACATGGTTACTGGTGATTGAATGAAATGCTGCTAGGAGGTGCACCCGGTGTCTTCTTACACCAATAACAGATGGATAGTCGTCATATGACATTAGCTGTCGGTGCAACTTTAAACCCCCAACAAACAAATAGTTAGAACTATTAAAATTATCACCCAAGATCCGCAACTTAATTCTCAGTCTGAAGCTGTTTATCAGTCAGTGTTTACAATTTATCTTTATTACAGTAATGTCCGTCCCTTCAAGTATATTTTCAGGAGAGGGAAACCGTAAGCTGTCACTTGCTTTCCGTCCACTTCCTTAATATAAGTATTGTAAATAATAATGTACATGATAAAAATAAATATGCTTAAACTAAGTATATTTTACTTCAAATGACTACACATATATACGAACAATTGATTTCAATAATGTTTCAACTTAAATTGCCTTATTTCCTAATCATAGTCACATATTAACTTAAAAAACTAATCTTTCCTAAATATTACCTTAGAAATGACTGAAAATCTTGTATATGAAACATCATCTATGTGGGGAAGGACATTACGAGGATGGACATTACGGATAACCTTCCTTTTTTGTTAATATTTTTTTAATGATCGTGATGATAGGATGTTTTTGGCATCATACAAAATATCCCATTATACCTTCATATATTTTGCAGAAGAAATAATGGGGCGATTCATTTTCCTATCACAACTTATTTTAGATTTACTGTAGGATATATATATTTTCAAACTAAAAATATATCAGTTTGCTATTCCTACATGAACTAAAACATGAAATACAACCGTAATATAAACCATTACAAAGCATACATGTTTTACCAGAAAACGTATTCAGTCATGATACAACTTCAAATTAAGGGCAATGGATTTTTCTAAATGATAAAAAAAGATTTTACCATCTTTCAATTGTGGAATGTTTTTGACATGCAAATAGTGAAAATATGCAATATTCATAATATGCAAACTATCTTAATACACTTCATAATGTGCTAAGATTTCGTAATGAACTTTTGCGCACATATACAACATATCAATTACTTTGACCTGCTGTATTTGTTATTCAAATAAATTCATTATTGTGGGTGAAATAAGCATGTACAACTACTGTTCTTGAACTTGCCCAGACGTTACTGTGCACCAGACCAGCCATAAGTTTTTAACCTCGGCTGACCACACAACGCGCATGTCCGGCCGAGGCCACATCTCACAGCCTCTGATCGCACGGCGTGCATGTCCCGGCCGAGGCCACATCTCACAGCAGCTGACCGCACGACGTGCATGTACCGGCCGAGGCCACATCTCACAGCCTCTGACCGCACGGCGTGCATGTCCCGGCCGAGGCCACATCTCACAGTAGCACTTAGTTTAAAGAAGAAAAGAACCTGAGTAAAAAACATCTCCAAGATGTCTGTATTTCGCTGGAGATGATTTTCTAAGTTTAAGTAATGGCGCTACATCCCGGAGTTTTTGTCTTACTTTATTATGCCAGTTTTGGAAGTTGTCTTTTGTGCATAGGTTTAACCATAAGCTAATAATAATTGATGATGTACCTTTTGCAACTTCATTTCTCATTAATGGCATCATGTTTCTAGTCTTCATCGTTATCTCTTTGGGTAATACGCACACTAGTCGATCGCACTGATACTGCAGTATCCATTTGGTCGCTATGCCATGATACACGCATTCATTACAGCGATGTTGTATAAATACAAAAGTAAAGTAAAGTAAAGTGTTTTATTATAGTGCCACCCCTATTTAAAGGGCCAGCCATTTCTGACTTATGAGACACCTCTTTTTATGAACATCAGTACTTCCCGAATCCTATGCTTGTATGCCAGGCGCCAGGCTGGTAGGCAATCGGTAACCATTATTTAACTAGCTGGCGGCTCACCAACCGGCCATATCAGAACATGTAATTCCCAATATTTCCTATTCGGTCATATGTCATGTTTTTTCCTCTGGATCAGATTCATTTGCAATACTCAATCTTCTTTATGCATAGCTAAAAATTGTTTGAACACTTGTCATATTACATATTGTCATGGGCAGTATTTAACTTGGCAAACACACCATAATACTAACGTCATACACGGTACATACTCATGATATAATACGGTGTCCGGGATTCCAACAAGTTCTTGTGTCCGTAATATGAACTGTCTGGCCCGTTACAATCACGCCACTGATGGTCGTCGTTAAAATAAAACCTAACAAATATAGTCAGTATATTTAAAACGACGCGTTTCCTTTGCATAAGTTAGTACCTATTCCCTGTTCCACCACATTCACCTCAGTCACTGTTGGGTTAACCTATTTCCAGTCCGACATCGAAGCAGCTGTTGATGGTTTGCAACTATTGTCTATGGGATTATTGTAATCCATCTGAACAATTAATAAATACATAGTTACACATGTGATTAACAACGACAACGATGTTGGTTGTGATGATGATGACGGCGACAACAACGATGTTGGTTGTGATGATGACGTCGACAATGATAATGATGATTGTAGTGATGACGTTGATGATTGCGATGATTAAAATGATGATGATGACGGCGACAACGATGATGATATGATGATGCTTGAAATAATGATGATAATCGTGATGACGATGATGACTATTATGGTGATAGAACTTGTTGCCCAACCCATTTTGCATTTTATCACATATAATGAATGTTAAGTCTATATGTACTATATATGTAAAATAGCAAATAAAATATGATTAAACTGGTATTATGGTGATGACGTTGACGATAGTGATGATGACGACGGCGACGACGAAAACGATGATGATATGATGACTGTGATGATGCTTGTGATAATGATGGTAATCGTGATGACGATGATGACTATCATGGTGATGACGTTGACGATTGTGATGATGACGACGGCGACGACGAAAACGATGATGACGATGTCAATGATGATAATGATTATGAGGATGATGACGTCGACGACAATGACGACAACGATGATGATGATAATGATTGTGATGATGATTGTGATGATGACGATGACGATGATGATGTCGTCGTCGACGACGAAGACGATGTCGAATATAATGGTGATGACAATGACGACAAATGATGACAATTGTGGTGATGACGACGGCGACGCCGACAATGATGATTATGAAGATGACGACAACGATGATGAGTGTGATGCTGACGTTGATGATTGTGATAATGATTGTGGTGGTAGTGGTGATGATGATGACGACGATGTTGAATGTAATTGTGATGACAACGATGACGAGTGTGGTGATGATGATGTTGATGATTGTGATGATGACGACGACGACGACAACGATAATGATGATGATAATGATTATGAGGATGATGACAACGATGATGATTGTGATGCTGACGTTGATGATTGTGAAAATGATTGTGGTGATGATGACGATGTTGAATGTAATGGTGATGACAACGACGAGTGTGGTGATGACACTGATGATTGTGATGATGACGACGACCACAACGATGATGATGACAAGATGATGACGTCGACGACGATGTTGAATGTAATGATGATGATGACAACGATGATGTCAGACGATTGTGGTGATGAAGTTGATGATTGTGATGATGACAGATGATGATGACCACGACAATGATGATGATTGCTATGCTGAAGTTGTTGATGATGAGGATGGTAATCGTGATGGCGATGATGACGACGATATTGAATGTAATGGTGATGACAACGATGATGACGAGTGTGGTGATGATGTTGATAATTGTGATGACGATGTCGATGATGATGTCGATGATAATTGTGATGCCGACATTGAAGATTGTAATGATGATTGTGATGATGATGGTGGTGGTGGTGGTGATGATGACGACGATGATAATACTGATGACGATGATGCTTGTGTTGATTAATAAAGAGAAACAATTATGTTAGTGTAATGACAATTATGATGACGATACCTGTTTTCGCTAGCATGTTCCAGGAACATCACGGACGACAACGACGCCGATGATGATACTGATGACGATGATGCTTGTGTTGATTAATAAAGAGAAACAATTATGTTATTGTAATGATTGTGATTATGATGACGATGATGACGATACCTGTTTTCGCTAGCATGTTCCAGGAACATCATTGCCCTGAAAAACAGTATGCTATATAATAACTGCTACATAACAGAACATAATTTTATTACTCAAAACATATGAATGCTACACGAGTTAATAACTGGCAAAACCATCAAACATAAACATATTATTGCAACAAATGGAAATGACATTGCACGATATCAATATTGTAAGGGCCATATAATGAATTTAATTGTTTACAATTTATATTGAACTCCAGTTTGTATAGGCCATATCAAGTAAATTGACCTTTTAACTGATTTTCTTTAATGCAGTGAGGAAGACATGTAACATGACTGTTTGCGGAGCGCATGGTGCATATTTGCCTGGTTGAGGGGGGGGGGTCGGACGGACTAGTATATTGGGTCCATATGCCTTGTTCTCGGTGTGATGTTCCTGTGTGCTTCTGCGAATGGACCCTTTTTCCGCTGTGAATTATTCGTTCACATTGTTACTGTAATTATTTTATATGTAACCCGTGCCTCCATCCCCAAGATACAAACCTATCCGTGTGTGTGTGTTATGTGTGAATTGGTTATGGGTCCACGTCTATGCATATTCACTGGTGTCACATTCTCTAGTTAGGGGCCCAGGGGCCGTTCATCAAGTTCAAATTTCGACTTTTATTTCTGAAATTACATAGTAATATGGAAGAGCCCTTTATTTTGGGTATCCATCCCCAAGGTAGAAACTTATCCGTGTATGTATTATGTGTGTATTGATTGTGGCCCTGGCTATGTGTAGTCAGTGGTGTCACATTCCTTATTTAAGGCCCAGTGGCTGGTGAATAAATATGGAAGAGCCCTTTATTTTGGGTATCCATCCCCAAGGTAGAAACTTATCCGTGTATGTAGTATGTGTGTATTGATTGTGGGTCCCTGGCTATGGGTAGTCATTGGTGTCACATTCCCTATGTAGGGGCTCAGGGGCCGTTCATCAAGTTCAAATTTGACTTTTATTTCTGAAATAAATAGTAATATGGAAGAGCCCATATATTGGGTATCCAACCCCAAGGTAGAAAGTTGGGCTTATATGTATTGTGTGTCAATGTTATCCGGGCTCATGCCCATGCATAGCAAGTGGTGACATATTCCTTATTCAAGGCCCAGTGGGCCTTTGAATAAATATCGACTATTTGTTTCATATATATTTTAATGCAAATTACAGAAGCCCCCCAGCTGGGCAGGGGTTAGAATATCCCAGCTGTCGCACTACAGAGGGGTACAACCACCCCCAAATGTGCCTGCCTGTTTGCCGTGGGCGGCGACCTGTGTCGCCTGATGAGAGGATCCGGGTGGTTGAGTAGAATCAGTGTTGGCAAATAATACCCTGTTTCCACAACACACCACTTCGGCCTTAAGTTTGGTTAAACGGGAGGTCAGGAAAGCCCGTCCTTGATCAATCGGCTGGTCATGCCGAGCCCTAGGGCATCGTTAATCTTAAACACATATTTTCAAAATTTGTCTTGAAAACAAATATTGATTCTCTAAATATTTATACTCTCATTGTCTTCTTTTTGATGCCCTAGAAGGCGGTGGCTCATGGGCTAATCGGGTGAAAGTTTGATGTTTGATTGACTTGTGTAACCTCCCAAGGATAGTCTAAACTTGGTAGGACCTTCTGTGGGAATACACTTGTCCAGTCTAGTCCTTTCATTCTGAGTATATCATTGATGTATCCCTGTCATGATCTGTGATGGATTTCCCCAGATCATGTCCCCTTGTTGGGCTCTGAGACTGGTGGGGAGCATTGACGATGAACTATATATTACTATTATGAGTTCCACTCAAAAAGAAGCCAAGCGTGCACTAAGTGAATCTGATGATGATTCTGTTGAACAACAGAGAGTGAACTTCCCTCGCTTCATTCTCATTGAGGCTGTAGACAATTCAAAACCTATCACAAATATTTCCCCTTTCGTTATTGAAAAGCAAATGAAATCTATCCTAGGTACACCTAAATCTGTTAAAAGTCTTCGAAATGGAAGTCTTTTGGTTGAAATTACTTCAAAAGCTCAATCTCAGAATTTATTATCAACGAACACCTTCTTTGGACATTCTGTGAAGGTCAGTCCCCACAAATCTTTGAACTCATCCAAAGGTGTCATCAGGTGCAGGGAATTATCTTTCTGCTCTTTGGATGAGATCAAAGAAGGTTTGTCAAGTCAAGGGATCATTGACGTGAAGAGACTATCTATAAAACGTAACAACGAAATAAAACCCACAAACACATATATAATTACATGTGACACACCAGTCATCCCGTCACGTATCAAAGTCGGCTACCAGATTGTCACCGTCGACATATATGTACCTAACCCTCTTAGATGCTTTAAATGCCAGAGGTATGGTCATCATGAGGATAGGTGTCGGAACGAGTCTGTATGCTCCAAGTGTGCTGAGACTGCTCCACAACATCAAGAGAACAACTGCCCCAACACAAATAAATACGCCAATTGTGGCGCTGATCATATATCCAATTCTAAAGACTGTGACTCCTGGAAAAAAGAAAAAGAAATTGTTAAGATCAAATATTCGGAAAACATTTCATTCCAGGATGCAAGAAAGATTTATGTATCTCGGTACAAATCCGAAAATCAGCCAAGCTATGCAAGTGTTGCTAAAACAGCTTCTGTTGAATGCAAAACTTGCAAAAACTTGTTGACCAAACTTTGCCAAATATTTCCAGACAAAAAAACAGAAATAATGTAGTTATTCCCTGGTTCTGATCGTTCTTCTCATCTTGACCAGCTTACAAATCAAAATATACCACAAACACCTAAACCTACGCTTACAAATCAAAATACACCACAAACACCTAAACCTACAGCAGACAAACAAAAACAAGCAAAAACAAACATACACAAGAATCCAACAACAAAAAACACTCGAAACAACAATACACAAGAAAAACACATTCAACCAAAAACAACATCAACTTCATCAAAACCATTACCTACTAAAAAAGAATCTACAGCTCAACAAGCATCAACTTCAACAAAAAAGCAATCTGCTGTCACTTCCAGACAGCAGAAAAATAAACATATACAATCAGATAAACAATCAGATAAACACACAGTGTCCAGTCCAGTGTCTACAAGCAATAGATACTTGGATTTGGACACGGGACGATGACAATCTGGAGGGCGAGGCATCAGACTCGGACAAGTCCGAGTCTATGACCTGGCACGATGGCGAGGGTGGCTGGAGCAAGAACCTCCAGTCGTGGCAGGATGCCACTTAATATATTTTTAACTTTATATTTTATCTATGAATAATAATTATGTAAATATCGGTATAGTATTTTTAATAATTAATCTCTCAATAATGGCCAATGGAATTATCCAGTGGAATTGTCGAGGTTTAAAATCTAATTTTGCAGAGCTTTCTCTTTTAGTGCAAGAACATAAACCTGCTGCGTTATGCATTCAAGAAACATTTTTGAAACAAAATGATACAATTTCTATAAAACATCACACCATTTTCAATAAAATATACAGTGAAGGTGATAAAGCCCAGGGTGGGGTATCTATCATCGTCAATAATAGTGTTCCACATAAGGAATTACTGTTAAATACAAACTTACAAGCTGTTGCTGTAAGACTGTCATTACATAGCACTATCACACTGTGTTCGCTATATCTTCCTCCAAGTAAACCAATTGAAGAACATAGGCTGAATGATCTTATAATACAATTACCCACTCCATATATTCTAATAGGTGATTTCAATGCACATACCATCATCTGGGGTTGTAATAATACAAATCAAAGAGGTCTCCAGATAGAGAATTTCATCTCTGATAATTCTCTTTCTTACATGAACGATCCATCTTCCAAAACATATTTACACCCAGGAACAGGATCCTATTCTGCAATAGATCTTACACTATGTAGCCCAGTCATACTTCCAGATTTCTCATGGAAAGTCGATGATGATCTCCACGGAAGCGACCACTTCCCCATCCTCATATCTGAAAATCAGCCAACAGCTTATAGTCAACCCAGAAGATGGTAACTTTCTAAAGCAAATTGGACTAAATTCCAACAACTTTGTGAACAAACAATTTCATATGAAACATTCAAGGATTGTCGTGATCAAACACAGCTATTCACTACATTACTAATAAAAGCAGCAGAACACTCCATACCTCAGACTTCACCTAATCCAAAGAGACCATACAAACCCTGGTATGATGATGATTGTAAGAAAGCCATCCAAAATAGGAAATCGGCCATAAGAAAATTCAATTTGAGACCCACCACAGACAATTTAAACAACATTCGCATATATAGAGCAAAAGCACGACGTACAATACAAAGCAGCAACCGCAAATGTTGGAAACAATACATCTCAAGACTAAATAACAGAACAACAACTAAGAAAACGTGGGACATGATAAGAAAAATTAATGGCAAAGGTACTTCACCTATTAGCCACCTCACTGCAAACAACAAACAAATCACCACACCTCTGGAAATTTCAAACACCTTAGCAGAAACATTTGCACAAAATCATCAGCAAATAATTATTCACAAAAATTTCAGAAATTCAAAGACACTAAAGAAAAGAAAAAACTAAACTTCAATTCAAAGAACAAAGAACATTACAACAAACTATTTAATCTTAAAGAACTAAAATCTGCTTTGTCAAAAGCACATGATACATCCCCAGGTCCAGATAAAATCCACTATCAATTCTTAAAACATCTACCTAGCTCCTCCCTCTTTATCTTATTGGACATGTTTAATTCTATATGGCAAACTGGTGAGTTTCCTACATCTTGGAGGGAGGCTTTAGTCATCCCAATACCAAAACCAGATAAGGATAAAAAGGATCCAAACACCTATAGACCCATAGCGTTAACAAGTTGTATATGTAAAACTATGGAAAGAATGGTAAACAACCGGCTTGTATGGTTTCTCGAATCAAATCATTTAATTGTTAATGTCCAGAGTGGCTTTCGTCAGCAGCGAAGCACACTGGATCATCTAGTTCATTTCGAAACATTTATAAGAGAGGGCTTTGTCAATAAACAACATGTTGCTTCAGTATTTTTCGACCTTGAGAGTGCTTATGACACAACCTGGAAATATGGCATTTTAAAAGATCTTCACGACTTTGACCTCAGAGGACGCCTTCCATTCTTTATTTCTGCATTTTTAAATGAAAGACTTTTTCGTGTTCGTGTTTGTAATACCCTATCAGATGCTCGGGAACAGCAGATGGGTGTACCACAGGGTTTTATTTTGTCCGTTACATTGTTTAGTATTAAGATAAACAATATTGTTAAATCAATAAATCCAGGGGTTGAGTGCTCCCTTTATGTAGATGATTTTGTTATTTGCTTCAGGTCTAGTAATATGAACATAATAGAACGCCAACTCCAACAATGTCTGAATAAACTTCAGACTTGGTCGGATGAAAATGGTTTTAAATTTTCTAAATCAAAAACTAAATGTATGCATTTTTGTAATCTACGTGGACTTCATCCAGACCCAGACATTTACCTGGATGGCTCACGTGTAGAAGTAGTCTCAGAATACAAATTTTTAGGTGTTATCTTTGATAAAAAACTCTCATTCATTCCTCATATCAATAATTTAAAAAAGAAATGTCAAAACGCTCTAAATATTTTAAAGGTTGTGGCACATTCCGATTGGGGAGCTGATAGAAAGGTACTTCTACGGCTCTATCGGTCATTGGTTCGCTCTAAGCTGGATTATGGTTCGATAATTTACGGATCTACACGAAAATCGTACCTGAAAATACTTGATCCTATACATAATCACGGTCTACGATTAGTCCTTGGAGCTTTCAGAACTTCCCCTGTTAAAAGTCTTTATGCTGAAGCAAATGAACCCTCTCTGTATGCTAGACGACAGAAGTTAGCTCTTCAATACCTACTGAAACTCAAGTCAAATCCTCTAAACCCAGCTCACAAAGTGGTCTTTCAACCCCAATTTAAAGTGCAGTTTCAAAGAAAACCGAGAGCTATTGCCCCACTAGGTATACGCATGGAAAAATGTCTAGATGACCTACATATTGACATGAAATCTATTGCACAGTATAAAATCCCAGATTCTCCTCCTTGGACCCTTAAAACTGCCGAGTTTCGCTTTGATCTCACTTCTGATAAAAAGTCTATTACAGACAGGAGCCAGTTTCAAACAAAATATCATGAAATCAGGGAATTTTATTCTGACTTCAAAGCCATATACACAGATGGTTCAAAAGATGGTGACACTGTTGCGTCAGCAGCAATCTTTGGGAATAAAAATCGGAAATGTAGACTTCCAAACAAGTCCTCAATTTTCTCTGCCGAACTGAAGGCCATAGATCTCGCTCTAGATCTTGCAGTGGAATCACACTATGTTCAATATATCATTTTCTCTGATTCCTGTCTGTTTTACAGGCTTTGTATTATGAAAAGTTTGAAAATCCTATTGTTTGTACTTTGCTTGAAAGGATTTCTTCCCTTTCAGAAACAAATACATTTGTGTTCTGCTGGCTTCCGAGTCATATGGGAATAAAAGGTAATGAAATGGCTGACCAGAATGCAAAGCTGGCTTTGTCATTATCAATTTCTAGGATTAAAGTGTGTTATACAGATTTTAAATCTACAATTCTTACCTTAATTCAATCCTCTTGGCAGGCCCAATGGGATGGTGAAATTTTTAACAAACTTCATTCGATCAAACCAACACTTGGCGAATGGTGCCCAATTTACAGGCCTATTCGTCGAGAAGAAGTCATTTTTGACCGTCTCAGGATTGGTCATTCTCGAATATCACATTCATGGCTGTTGTCACGAGATGATGCACCAGAATGTATCCCATGCAATACTCTATACACGGTGGAGCATATCTTAATACACTGTGTTGACCTTCAACCAATCCGGTTGCAGTACTACAATGTGGACAACATTAAAAAAACTCTTCGACTCTATCAGAGTAGAGTCCATCATATCATTTATCAAGGCAATAGGAATTTATAATAAGCTGTGATATCAATTGTTAATCATGCCTTTGTAGTAATCATTCATTCATATATTACCTGTAATTAATCTTACGTCTTTATAACTTCTTAGTATTAATTTTTACGTAATGCATATACTTATATATAATTTTATTTCATACACTCGACAATAAACATAACTTTAATGCGCGCTACATGACCTTAGATGTCGATGCGCCGTAAAACACCATTCATTCATTA
>CM026403.1:61428897-61486035 GCA_014843695.1 Archivesica marissinica
GCCACCCCCTCCCTCGAGTCTCACGGATCAGGGACACCTCACACACAAACTGTTCCCATACTATGCCCCACCACCTCCCTAGAGTCTCACGGATCAAGGACACCTCACACACAAACTGTTCCCATACTATGCCCCACTCCCTAGAGTCTCACGGATCAAGGACACCTCACACACAAACTGTTCCCATACTATGCCCCACCCCTCCTTCGAGTCTCACGGATCAAGGACACCTCACACACAAACTGTTCCCATACTATGCCCCACTCCCTCGAGTCTCATGGATCAAGGACACCTCACACACAAACTGTTCCCATACTATGCCCCACCCCTCCTTCGAGTCTCACGGATCAGGGACACCTCACACACAAACTGTTCCCATACTATGCCCCACCCCCTCCCTCGAGTCTCACGGATCAAGGACACCTCACACACACAAACTGTTCCCATACTATGCCCCACTCCCTTGAGTCTCACGGATCAAGGACACTCACACACAAACTGTTCCCATACTATGTCCCACCCCTCCCTCGAGTCTCACGGATCAAGGACACCTCACACACAAACTGTTCCCATACTATGCCCCACCCCTCCCTCGAGTCTCACGGATCAAGGACACCTCACACACAAACTGTTCCCATACTATGCCCCACTCCCTTGAGTCTCACGGATCAAGGACACCTCACACACAAACTGTTCCCATACTATGTCCCACTCCCTCCCTCGAGTCTCACGGATCAAGGACACCTCACACACAAACTGTTCCCATACTATGCCCCACTCCCTCCATCGAGTCTCACGGATCAAGGACACCTAACACACAAACTGTTCCCATACTATATATGCCCCACTCCCTTGAGTCTCACGGATCAAGGACACCTCACACACAAACTGTTCCCATACTATGCCCCCACCCCCTCACTCGAGTCTCACGGATCAAGGACACCTCACACACAAACTGTTTCCCATACTATGCCCCAACTCCTTGAGTCTCAGATCAAGACACCTCACACACAAAGTTCCCATATATGCCCCACCCCCCTTCGAGTCTCACGGATCAAGGACACCTCACACACAAACTTCCCATACTATGCCCCACCCTCCTCGAGTCTCACGGATCAAGGACACTACACACAACTGTCCCATACTATGCCCCACCTCCTTCGAGTCTCACGGATCAAGGACACCTCACACACAAACTGTTCCCATACTATGCCCCACCCCTCCTTCGAGTCTCACGGATCAAGGACACCTCACACACAAACTGTTCCCATACTATGCCCCACCCCTCCTTCGAGTCTCACGGATCAAGGACACCTCACACACAAACTGTTCCCATACTATGCCCCACTCCTTCGAGTCTCACGGATCAAGGACACCTCACACACAAACTGTTCCCATACTATGCCCCATTCCCTCGAGTCTCATGGATCAAGGACACCTCACACACAAACTGTTCCCATACTATGCCCCATTCCCTCGAGTCTCATGGATCAAGGACACCTCACACACAAACTGTTCACATACTGATCAACAATACTTACATGTAAAAGTTTTTGAAATGTCTTTGCTGTAAAACCTGGTATTTTCTTAATATCTTCTGCCTGTATAAAGAATATAGTGTCTATTATTAATTCAAACCAGTTAATCTCATTGTTTGTATGACAACAACTTGAATCACTCGGCCATGGAGGGCCCTGGAATATATAAAACATTTCTTTTTATTTTATGCATGAAATATATTTGTGACAGAACACGATGCCAGCACACGTTTAATTGGCTCCGGATGTATATACAGCGTTACCACTGTCGATTGCCAATTGCGACAATAAAAAAATACTGGCACTAAATTTTGTGAATTGGCGGAAATATTTGGCGCACGTTTTTTTATTAGTTTTTTTTGTCAAATATATGGCCTCAAATATTTATCTATGAACTATATGGATCTTAGTTGGCTCCAAGGTTTTCAAATTGCTCCAGTTTCATTTAATTGGCGACAGAAATGGCGCAGGCAGACAAAATTCAGACAGAGAGGAACCCTTATATATACAATTTAATGACATTGTGCAGCCAAATAAAGCATGGTAACCTGGTTCTCCTCACACAAACTATATATACTCATATATACTATAATACAGCACATTGCTTGTTTAAACTACAAAAATCTGTTATCTGTCAAATTTGACGTTAATATGCTATGGGATGTAAACAAACTAGCACGGAGTGCGCATGCAGTTTTTTCTCAGTGACTATTTATGATACACATTTTCAGGTTTGATACGGGCTTGTGACAGTATCAAACCAGGAAATGTAAAGCACAGCGTATCAACCTGGATAGTAGACAGTATTGTGGCAGGCAACTAACGGCAAAACAAGGCTAAAATTCATATCTAAATAATAAACTACTTTATTAAATGTTGACATTCTTATGGTGGCCCTTGAAGCGCTTGGTGACATCCCATTCAAATTGTGTCCCCATTTTCAAACATTTCAGACCTTGCCCTACAAATCATGCATCATAATACAACAGACCTACCTTCAAATATACAAAGAATAGTACTAGAGAGAAAGCATGAGATAGCAAAACATTAACTCTTAGCATGCTGGGTAAAGTAACGACAATTCATTACTGTCTTTTTCTTATTTTGATCTGTAAACTCTGGAATTATGTCGTGGAATTTCATTAAAATTGTGTCGCAACAAAACAATTCTAATGAAGCTGCATGACATATTTGACTGTTATTTTCACCGCTAGCGTGCACACAGAGTTAACCCTTTCAACACCACAGACCTCTAAATTGACTTACAAAAAAGTGTAGATCCAGATGAGCCGGCTCGTCACGAGCCGTCTCATCAGGATCTGCACTTTTTTCAAGTAATATAACTATTTTTAGAAAAAAAATTACCCATTTTGATAAATGAATTGATCCAAATGTAATTTTGTTATTAATTTATTGGTCTAAAAATATCCAGTCCATGTGAGTTACTTGGTGGTGAATGGGTTAAAAGCATAATCTGATACGGTCAAACCTTGTTGTAGGACGGTATACAAACGCAATATCTTACCATAGAAAAGTCCCCGTATGTGTCTCTCCATTCAAAGATGAGCTTGGCCCGCTTAGCTCCCACTGTTTGCAGGGATTGGAGATCTTTTATTGACGCCGTATTTAAAATATGAAGAAATTCTTCATCTGTAAGAAATAAAAATTAGTTATTTAAAATTAGGAGTGAGTATTTGGTTTAACGGCGCATCAGCACAGTTCAGGCTATATCGCGCTGGTAATTAAAATTAGGTACACAATGTTATTTAATATATTTGGAATAACTCCATCCTGTGCATTTATTTTCGTATTGTTTTAAAGTGTTGTTGTTTTTTACGCTTATTTATCGTCGCTACCGGTTGCCCATATGAGCGACTCCTCCTGAAGAGATTAGTTATTTTAGATTTTGGAGGATAGTGCATGATACAGACAGAGGCCCATTCCAGAATCTCCTCTTTTAAAGTGAAGTGAAGATACACTTTAAATAAATATTTCACACATATTTCTCTTGTATCTTGAAATGAAGGAACAAATTCCAATAAATCAAAATTGAATTCAATGTTGGACATCTTCAAGAATGATCTCAGCATTTCTTGTAAATTAAATATTTTACCAATATTTCTCGGCATTTTATTATAAACTGGAATCAATATTTCACCGATATCTCTCAGTACTTCTTTAAATATGAACTATGGAATCAATAGATCATGAATATGTCTCAATATTTCATTATAAACTATATAGTTCATCCATATTCTAAGTACTTCATTATAAACTATGGAGCTAAGAATGCAATACATGTACATGTGTACAATCATTTCGCAACAAACTCTTGAAATACAAAACAGGTATATGTGACTTCTGGGACTTGCACAACTGTAGACTTGGCCACGAGGTTAACCGTGCTCCAATCTCAACCTCAAGGGATACGATTGGCTATATCAGAGACTTGCAATCAGCTCAACCAATCGGCAAATTTGAGACCCAAGTTTGAGAAAAGATTCATACCATCGGAACCACAGGGATTCGGCACGTTTGGGGGTACTAGTATATATATTTAAGTACAGGGATTCTACTCTGTGGGATGTCAGATTTCGCATCGATCAGTAAAATGGCCCTATCTGAAACAATTTTGTACAAAGCTGTCCAAATATAACGCCTATCCCGAGTCTTTATATTGTTCTTCAAATAAAACACAACTTTAAGCTGCATGCAGATATACTTTGCAAACAATTGCCACAAACATTGGCCATAGCAGGTCACATTTCCATACTAGGACACGGGTTCTGTCAGCAACAAAAAAAATCTTCGACTGTGAATAACATTATCAATAAAATGTGTTTCCACTAACGTGTAGGTTTATTCGGCAAAAATGTACGTCAAAAAGAGATTTCGTAGCATTTTCAATTTGTTTTGAAAATTTCTAAAGCGGCGCAATTCGCGTTGAAACGAGCGTTCTGATTGGATTATTAGAATGTAACAAGATGTTTTTTTATATATGAAGAATAATCATAATCCAATCAGAACGCTCGGTTTAACGCTCGTTTCAACGCGAATTGCGCCGCTTTAGAAATTTTCAAAACAAATTGAAAATGCTACGAAATCTCTTTTTGACGTACATTTTTGCCGAATAAACCTACACGTTAGTGGAAACACATTTTATTGATAATGTTATTCACAGTTAAAACTCTCCCGTCGAAGATTTTTTTTGTTGCTGACAGAACCCGTGTCCTAGTATGGAAATGTGACCTGCTATGGCCAATGTTTGTGGCAATTGTTTGCAAAGTATACCTGCATGCAGCTTAAAGTTGTGTTTTATTTGAAGAACAATATAAAGACTCGGGATAGGCGTTATATTTGGACAGCTTTGTACAAAATTGTTTCAGATAGGGCCATTTTACTGATCGATGCGAAATCTGACATCCCACAGAGTAGAATCCCTGTACTTAAATATATATACTAGTACCCCCAAACGTGCCGAATCCCTGTGATCGGAACCAGGTCTTCTAATTAAGCTATGTAAACTTACTTCGTTTCTGTTGTGAGATCGAGTTAATGAGCATATCTTCAGGTTTTTCTGTTGCTTTCTCTTCTTTGAACACACTCTCTTTACTTGTACAAGCATCTATATATAAAATACAATCTCTTTACTTGTACAAGCATCTATATATAAAATACATTCTCTTTACTTGTACAAGCATCTATATATAGAATACACTCTCTTTACTTGCACAAACATCTATATATAAAATACATTCTCTTTACTTGTACAAGCATCTATATATAAAATACATTCTCTTTACTTGTACAAGCATCTATATATAGAATACATTCTCTTTACTTGTACAAACATCTATATATAAAATACATTCTCTTTACTTGTACAAGCATCTATAAATAGAATACATTCTCTTTACTTGTACAAACATCTATATATAAAATACATTCTCTTTACTTGTACAAGCATCTATATATAGAATACATTCTCTTTACTTGTACAAGCATCTATATATAGAATACATTCTCTTTACTTGTACAAGCATCTATATATAGAATACATTCTCTTTACTTGTACAAGCGTCTATATATAGAATACATTCTCTTTACTTGTACAAGCGTCTATATATAGAATACATTCTCTTTACTTGTACAAGCGTCTATATATAGAATACATTCTCTTTACTTGTACAAGCATCTATATATAGAATACATTCTCTTTACTTGTACAAGCATCTATATATAAAATACATTCTCTTTACTTGTACAAGCATCTATATATAGAGTACATTCTCTTTACTTGTACAAGCATCTATATATAGAATACATTCTCTTTACAAGCATCTATATATAGAATACATTCTCTTTGCTTGTATAAGCATCTATATATAGAATACATTCTCTTTACTTGTACAAGCGAATGCATGCCAAAACCAACAGATTTCAGGACCAAAGTAGGGGGCCGTCTCATAGGTGAGAACTTATAGGCGAGTAGGAGACGACCCCCTACTTTGGTCCTGAATGCATATAAGACTGGTTGATAAAATGGACACAAGACACATCTTGTCAAGTATGAATTGCATGTTTAGCACGTGCAACTAGAAGACATTTTCGGTGTCAGAGAGCTTTCTTTTCTGAAACGTAATTATGGATACTATTAAACACATTTTAAAAAATAAATAAATATAGCACTCGCTTATCAAGACGGGAAGCCACTTTGAGACCATAATCTAGTGGTAAAAAACTTGTCATATAGGCGAGTATGGACGGCTACAGTAGATCTACATCTGGGCATTTAATTGATTTCTTTTTAACAACGTAAAGTTATTTTAGCTGATGAAAATGCCAGACATACCCTTCAGGTTAGATGAACTGGCCGACGAAACAAAGTGTTTCTTCTTCATTCTCCCTGGTGGCGCGGAAAATAGCGGACTACACGAGAACTCCTCAATCTTCCTTCTCTTAATCCCGCTAATTGGACGCTCAGGTTTCGGGACCTCTGTCGGTTTCGTGTGTACAATTCCACTGATTGGACGTCCAAGTTTCGGGACCTCAGCTGGTTTCGAATGTACAGATGCACTGTCTGGTCGTTCAGGTTTTACAACATCAGATTTAACGGATACTGCTTTGGTTACGTTGGTTTTATCTAGAAATAAGTCATCTCCAATCATGTCAAATGCATGAAATACTATAAAGTCGATTAGCTTTAAACAACAAGAGGCTCAGATTGCCCAGAATGAAATCGTACGTACTGTCGTCACAGCGGCTTCATTCCTAGTTTTAGGACCTTGGTATAACATTCTTAGAATCTTATATTTAAATGCGAGGTACATTAGACATATAGCTTTGAAATCACGTATCAATGAGCAACCTAATCATCCTTGTTTTATTTTATGCTTTCCAAGGAAATAGGGAAATTTATCGGTGAAATAAAATGCGTTATTCTACAAGTTGAAGTGTCACTGCTCTATGCAAGTGTTTCCCAGTTTGAATATATCGTCAACGTAAACGTTGAATTGTAAACATTTTCAGACCTAAGCCGGCATCTAAATGCCACGTTCTAGCGCTATTTATGCCATGATCTAGCGCTATTTGCCATGTTCTAGCGCCATTTAGCGCTTTGCATAATCGTTTACCAACATATTAAGCACTTCAGCCTAAAATAAAAAATAAACTTTGTTCGTTTAAGTGAATGATGGAAGTTGACATGGAAGTATATTTCACATTCATAGAAAGCTCTTATCAGTATTGCATTCAGTGTTCATTCTGTGAAATATTATTCCTGAGGGGATTACCAGTAAGGATGTGTTTCTCCGGTTTTACCGGCTGTAGTGGTGGGGCAGATAGCATGTGTCTGCTGGCGAGTTCCTTCAGCTGTGCCTGACTGGCTGCCAACTGTCGCTGCATCTCCTGAAGAGCCTTCGTCTTAGGTGTCTGTGCTCCTACAAACACAAACATTGGCGTAAACATATCTATTTTAATATTACGCAACAAGCTTGAACAACTAATATTAATTATTCTAATAGACGCACATGGGTCTTCCTCCATCAATAAAAGCTGGAGAGTCACTATAATGTGTCTAACATCTGGAGAGTCACTATAATCTGTCTAACATCTGGAGAATCACTATAATGTGTCTAACATCTGGAGAGTCACTATAATGTGTCTAACATCTGGAGTCACTATAATGTGTCTAACATCTGGAGAGTCACTATAATCTGTCTAACATCTGGAGAGTCACTATAATCTGTCTAACATCTGGAGAGTCACTATAATGTGTCTAACATCTGGAGAGTCACTATAATGTGTCTAACATCTGGAGTCACTATAATGTGTCTAACATCTGGAGAGTCACTATAATCTGTCTAACATCTGGAGAGTCACTATAATCTGTCTAACATCTGGAGAGTCACTATAATGTGTCTAACATCTGGAGTCACTATAATGTGTCTAACATCTGGAGAGTCACTATAATCTGTCTAACATCTGGAGAGTCACTATAATCTGTCTAACATCTGGAGAGTCACTATAATCTGTCTAACATCTGGAGAGTCACTATAATGTGTCTAACATCTGGAGAGTCACTATAATGTGTCTAACATCTGGAGTCACTATAATGTGTCTAACATCTGGAGAGTCACTATGTGTCTAACATCTGGAGTCACTATAATGTGTCTAACATCTGGAGAGTCACTATAATGTGTCTAACATCTGGAGTCACTATAATGTGTCTAACATCTGGAGAGTCACTATAATGTGTCTAACATCTGGAGAGTCACTATAATGTGTCTAACATCTGGAGAGTCACTATAATGTGTCTAACATCTGGAGAGTCACTATAAGCTGTCTAACATCTGGAGTCACTATAATCTGTCTAACATCTGGAGAGTCACTATAATCTGTCTAACATCTGGAGAGTCACTATAATCTGTCTAACATCTGGAGAGTCACTATAATGTGTCTAACATCTGGAGAGTCACTATAATGTGTCTAACATCTGGAGAGTCACTATAATCTGTCTAACATCTGGAGTCACTATAATGTGTCTAACATCTGGAGAGTCACTATAATGTGTCTAACATCTGGAGAGTCACTATAAGCTGTCTAACATCTGGAGTCACTATAATGTGTCTAACATCTGGAGAGTCACTATAATGTGTCTAACATCTGGAGAGTCACTATAAGCTGTCTAACATCTGGAGAGTCACTATAATCTGTCTAACATCTGGAGAGTCACTATAATCTGTCTAACATCTGGAGAGTCATTATAATCTGTCTAACATCTGGAGAGTGGCCATAATCTGTCAAACATCTGGAGAGTCACTATAATGTGTCTAACATCTGGAGAGTCACTATAATGTGTCTAACATCTGGAGTCACTATAATCTGTCTAACATCTGGAGAGTCACTATAATCTGTCTAACATCTGGAGAGTCACTATAATGTGTCTAACATCTGGAGAGTCACTATAATGTGTCTAACATCTGGAGAGTCACTATAATGTGTCTAACATCTGGAGAGTCACTATAATCTGTCTAACATCTGGAGAGTGGCCATAATCTGTCAAACATCTGGAGAGTCACTATAATGTGTCTAACATCTGGAGAGTCACTATAATGTGTCTAACATCTGGAGAGTCACTATAATCTGTCTAACATCTGGAGAGTGGCCATAATCTGTCAAACATCTGGAGAGTCACTATAATGTGTCTAACATCTGGAGAGTCACTATAATGTGTCTAACATCTGGAGAGTCACTATAAGCTGTCTAACATCTGGAGAGTCACTATAATCTGTCTAACATCTGGAGAGTCACTATAATCTGCCTAACATCTGGAGAGTCACTATAATGTGTCTAACATCTGGAGAGTCACTATAATGTGTCTAACATCTGGAGAGTCACTATAATGTGTCTAACATCTGGAGAGTCACTATAATCTGTCTAACATCTGGAGTCACTATAATGTGTCTAACATCTGGAGAGTCACTATAATGTGTCTAACATCTGGAGAGTCACTATAAGCTGTCTAACATCTGGAGTCACTATAATGTGTCTAACATCTGGAGAGTCACTATAATCTGTCTAACATCTGGAGTCACTATAAGCTGCTGGTACTACTTAAGACCCTACCCCGAAAACATTCTCCAGATGGAAAATAAAAACGTAGATCAGATAGATAGCGCAAGCCACGATTTATGTCAAACCCCTTCCGGGGACCTAGACAGGCTTAGTCAACATAAGTGGTTAACCCATACTAAGAATGTATGTGAGGTGCCTTGCTCAAGGACACTACATAAGTGTCGTACTTGAGTATAGAACCCGGGATCCTTTCATTCCAAATCCGACCCTCTACCGCTGGACCACGGACGCCACACAAGTTTACCTGCTTGTGTTTGAAGCGAGACCAGATAAGATTATCAGTTAGATATGGAATGGTTTACCGTTGGTAATGCCGCTGGGAAGTACAGGGTGCATAGTCTTCATTTGACTGATCAGGTTACACTCCATCTCCTCCAGACGCTTGTTTACTGTCTCCTCCCAAAGTTCCTGTCTCTTCATTAACGGGCTATAACGTAATTAACAATATACTGTTTTTAAAGGATGGTGGTGGTGTGGTGGGGATACGTTTTCAAAGCGGCAGTGCTCGAAAAAAGGACAGCCCGAAGCCCCTCAAAATCCAAGTCAGTCCTGTCTCTCCTTAAATCCGACAAGCCTGCGGGCCTGTGTCTAAAACATTCTCGGGCCTAATGAAATTTTTTAATATTGCGTGATTTCTGGTTTCGGAGACAACAATCCTAAAAATTCCGGGCCCGATGACTAAATCAATGAATCATACCTCCATTGGCTGAATGTCTACCATTTCACAGCGCTATTTGTGCAGTGCTGTAGGAAGAAGCACAGCTATTACAATAAACCCGTGACAACTGACGATTACTTTATACCAACAATTATTTGCACAACCTATTTTGGAGTTGTGTGGGTGGCAGGCACATTTTGTAAAGTGATCAGATCTGTTATCGGTTGGTGATGTTACATAAACGATGCAAGTTCCATACCTGGCTATCTATGCAACCTAGAGACAAAAAGTTGAAAGGCATTCTATCTAGAGCTATATAGTAATGCTGATATGAGTGTAGTGGACTGACTTGATTGACTTGATTGACAATCTCATCAAGTGTCAATGACACTACGGCTGTCACGATATACCGGTATACTGTTATATTACAATACTGATCACAAATATATTGTACCGCGATACAAAGACGGTTACCGGTATTTGCGCCATATTTTCGTAGTTTCACTATATATCATTCTCTTTCTGCAATTCTGCTCCATAGATTACAACACTCCCAGACTGTCTTGTTATTTGGAATCTTGTCGAAATTGTTTTATGTCAATTATGCAAATCCATCTCGTTCAGCCATTGTTTTTGTTTACAAACTTAATTCAACTCATCCCGTAGTCACAACTGAAGCGCAATATATTGTGGTACGTATCGCAATACATGTTTCGTGTATTATTGAAACTGAAATTTCTCATACATTAATCGTTACCCAATAAATCTGATTCTTCAATATATCGTGGCACGTTTCAGGCTTATCATGACAGCCCTATTTTACATTCCATAATTTAGTATATTATTAATATTCATTAGAGATAACTAAATGGAAATGTACGACAGAGTATGGCCCCTACCTGAGTGACTGACCGGCATCACTGGAATCAGCACTACAATCCAGCCGAGGTCTCTTCACCTTGCATTCAGATTCTCTAATCACTGGCGACGCTTTCCTCACCTGCTGCATTGGCTTAACTGAAAGTTACCATACATTAACCCTTTCAACACCACAGACCTCTCAATAGGCTTATAAAAAGTGTAGATCCAGATGAGCCGGCTCGTGACGGCGTCACGAGCCGTCTCATCAGGATCTGCACTTTTTGCCAGTAATATTATTATTTTTAGACAAAAATTACCTATTTTGATAAATGAACTGATCCAAATGTAATTTCCTTATTAATTTATTGGTCTGAAAATATCATGCACCAGTCCATGTCAGTTACTTGGTGTTGAATGGGTTAATCGTTACCCAATATATCTGATTCTTCAACAACTGCCGACTTTTACTTCACCCTAGATAGTGGTTTCACTAGAAATTCATGATTTCGTGATCTTTTAATTATTTTAAGCCCGATATACCCGATTCTGTAACAACCGGCAACGCTTACGTTAATTATTACCCAATATACTGGATTATTTTATGCTTTCCAGTGAAATAGAGAAATTGATGAGTGAAACAAAACGTGTTATTCCACGGTTGAAAGCATGCTATGTGGACGTTAAGTGTTTTCTCACAATGAGGACGTAAGTATTTTCTCGTCATGAGGGGGAGATAAGATGCAATGTGGACGTGTTTTCTCACAATGAGGGGGAGATAAGATGCAATGTGGACATAAGTGGTTTCTCGGCATGAGGGAGAGTTATGTTATATGTTATATTTCGGGTTTTTCGCCTGCATCAGCACCATTTTGGGCTATATCGCCGGTGGGCAGTTTACCTAACAACACCTTTCCTGGGCAGGCTCCAGCGGTTAACCAGTACTTGGGTGCACCAACCTCCGTAAGAAACTGCCAACTTTTTCATATAAATGAGACACGGCTTGAGCGGGGCTCGAACCTGTGACCATCAGTGATGATAGGTTACAGTGGTATACAAGTCAGCGACCTTAATTCATGAGGGAGAGAGAAGATGCAATGCAAATTGTGTTGTTGTTAAAATTCCATATATTTGGTTTTAAACCTCATTTTCATCATATTAATATTAGTTCTGAAAATTGAGATAAACATCATGGTTTATAAGACGCATGCTACAAGAAGCATGTTCACTGACCTATGCCTATAGTTTCCCTGGAAACTGTATTGTTGACTATTTTCTTGCTCTTGGTTGCAAAATTGAGAGTGCAGTATGTATCGTAGTAATGTCGTTCCTCTGGAGCAATGTTGGTGATCATCATAGAATGACACGTGCCTCCGATAGAATCCTGAAATATACACGGCTCTTGGACACGGGTTTAGTTTAAACAATATTTTATTCAAGAATGGTTTACAACACAGGAATAGCACAGTTAGGATTGGGGGAAAAGTAACTTATTCGAATCCCTTTCCTTGACACGGGTTTGTAATACATGTATAAATAATATTATATAAGTTCTTCCCGATGAAATACAGAAATTTATTAGCGAAATAAAAAATAATTCTCACCACAGGATAGTACTCGGAGAGAAGCAGAGCCCCGCGTTGGTAGAGGATAACACTTGGATAGATGTAGACCCCATGCTGGTATAGAGGATAGCACTCGGAGAGATGCAGATTCCATGCTGGTATAGATATAGCACTTGAAGAGATGCAAACCCCATGCTGGTATAGAGGATAGCACTCGGAGAGATGCAGACCCCATGCTGGTATAGAGGATAGCACTCGGAGAGATGGAGACCCCATGCTGGTATAGAGGATAGCACTCGAAGAGATGCAAACCCCATGCTGGTATAGAGGATAGCACTCGGAGAGATGCAGACCCCATGCTGGTATAGAGGATAGCACTCGGAGAGATGCAGATTCCATGCTGGTATAGATATAGCACTTGAAGAGATGCAAACCCCATGCTGGTATAGAGGATAGCACTCGGAGAGATGCAGACCCCATGCTGGTAGAGGATAGCACTCGGAGAGATGCAGACCCAATGCTGGTAGAAGATAGCACTCGGAGAGATGCAGACCCCATGCTGGTATAGAGGATAGCACTCGGAGAGATGCAGACCCAATGCTGGTAGAGGATAGCACTCGGAGAGATGCAGACCCCATGCTGGTATAGAGGATAGCACTCGGAGAGATGCAGACCCAATGCTGGTAGAGGATAGCACTCGGAGAGATGCAGACCCCATGCTGGTATAGAGGATAGCACTCGGAGAGATGCAGACCCCATGCTGGTATAGAGGATAGCACTCGGAGAGATGCAGACCCCATGCTGGTATAGAGGATAGCACTCGGAGAGATGCAGACCCCATGCTGGTATAGAGGATAGCACTCGGAGAGATGCAGACCCCATGCTGGTATAGAGGATAGCAGTCGGAGAGATGCAGACCCCATGCTGGTATAGAGGATAGCACTCGGAGAGATGCAGACCCCAGCTGATCGTCCCTGACCACAGACCTTATACTGATCATCCCTGACCAAACACCTTGTACTGATCATCCCTGACCACAGACCATGTACTGATCATCCCTGACCACAGACCATGTACTGATCATCCCTGACCACAGACCTTGTACTGATCATCCCTGACCAAAGTCCTTGTACTGATCATCCCTGACCACAGACCTTGTACTGATCATCCCTGACCAAAGTCCTTGTACTGATCATCCCTGACCACAGACCATGTACTGATCATCCCTGACCACAGACCATGTACTGATCATCCCTGACCAAAGTCCATGTACTGATCATCCCTGACCACAGACCATGTACTGATCATCCCTGACCACAGACCATGTACTGATCATCCCTGACCAAAGTCCTTGTACTGATCATCCCTGACCACAGACCATGTACTGATCATCCCTGACCACAGACCATGTACTGATCATCCCTGACCACAGACCTTGTACTGATCATCCCTGACCAAAGACCTTGTACTGATCATCCCTGACCAAAGACCTTGTACTGATCATCCCTGACCACAGACCTTGTACTGATCATCCCTGACCACAGACCTTGTACTGATCATCCCTGACCAAAGTCCTTGTACTGATCATCCCTGACCAAAGTCCTTGTACTGATCATCCCTGACCACAGACCTTGTACTGATCATCCCTGACCAAAGTCCTTGTACTGATCATCCCTGACCTCAGACATTGTACTGATCGGCCCTGACCACAGACCGTGTACTGATCGGCCCTGACCACAGACCTTGTACTGATCATTTTCTCCCAAAATCAAATAACTTACTCCTATATGAACCCTCTATATATCTCCACAAAGTTTCATCAAAATCCATTAACAATATATACCGATATCCTGTCCATACAAACACACAGACGCAGCCAGAAACAATACCCCCCCCCCCCCGTTCCTAACAGAGTGGGTAAACAAATAAATATCCCCATTTATATATATAAATCAGTTTACCTGCAGAAGCCTCGTTAACTTGCTGTTTCTGTAAGGTATCCTGGGCTGAAAGTAACACATAGAATCATTACACGTTTGGAATTACAGTCCGTCATAATGTCTGTAGTCCAGTGGTTTGTCTACGCGGTAAAAGCCAAATCTATATATAACTTAGTTTATCCTGGTATTAATACCTACACCAGTGACAAGTAGTACTGGAAGTTATTTACTTAGTTTATCCTGGTATTAATACCTACAACCGTGACAAGTAGTACTGGAAGTTATTTACTTAGTTTATCCTGGTATTAATACCTACACCAGTGACACGTAGTACTGGAAGTTATTTACTTAGTTTATCCTGGTATTAATACCTACAACTGTGACAAGTAGTACTGGAAGTTATTTACTTAGTTTATCCTGGTATTAATACCTACAACCGTGACAAGTAGTACTGGAAGTTATTTACTTAGTTTATCCTGGTATTAATACCTACACCAGTGACAAGTAGTACTGGAAGTTATTTACTTAGTTTATCCTGGTATTAATACCTACAACAGTGACAAGTAGTCAAAGACATTGTCCACTTACCAGCCCGGAGTTAATCGCATCCACAACCTCACCCAATGAGAACAAGGATTTATTTATAGCGCCACTCTCTTTCAACCTAAACAAAGAATAAATATAAATCTTACAGCCGTATACACGACGTTCCCTTTCATGATTTGCAATCCCTCATGGATGGGTTACCCCCGATTCCGATGAATTAAGAAATGTCTACGATATTCCCCCCCAAATGTTCTATATATAACATACACACATGTAAATCCCGAATACAGACGGATCTGTAGTCCAGTGGTAACACGCTGGACTGGTAATCCAGGGATCGCAGGTTCGATCCCCCGTCTGACCCACAGGGATTCGGCACATTTGGGGGTAATAGTATATATATTTAAGTACAGGGATTCTACTCTGTGGGATGTCAGATTTCGCATCGATCAGTAAAATGGCCCTATCTGAAACAATTTTGAACAAATCTGTCCAAATATAACACCTATCCCGAGTCTTTATATTGTTCTTCAAATAAAACACAACTTTAAGCTGCGTGCATGTATACTTTGCAAACAATTGACCTTTCTGCCGATTTTGATTGACAGCTGGCGTTAGCCAATCGCATCGCACCATTCGCGCACACCCCCGGCAACGGCTTATCGCCGCCATCTTGTTAGACAAACAATGCATATTAGACAAACTAGTAACGAGTAGACAAATTTGAAAAGGCGTGAATTTGATCGAAAATATGGGTTTAAAATTGTTTTAATGATGTTGAAAATGTGTAGCTTTGGTGTGTGGGTTAGTTATAGTACAAAATTAGTCGATATCCTGGTGATCGACGTTAAATTCAACCCATTTCAAAATCCTTGGACAAATCTAAAACTGTGTATATGAACCACAAAATACCAGACAGCTGCTTTAAAAACAATGCATCTATAAAAACACCGACTGACCCCATATAGTCATTCCTTTCTAGCAAACACAGCAATCAAATTAAGCGTGTCACACTGTTTATTGGGAGTAATCAACATCACAGAGACTGCCGACATCCCGATAGGGGCCTACTGCAGTATCAAGATCAAAGTATTGCACATCGGAATTTAGCACTGATTGTGCTAATTGGTCAATTATAAAATGTGTGCACATAATCATAGTATTGATTACTACACCGAGTTTGTTTTATCGTAACATCTTTTTATTTCACTCTATACATGTATAAACATGCAAATATGAGGTTTTCACAATTGACAAAACATACAAACGAGGCTACAATACATTTAGACATACTGAGAAATATACATTTTTTCAAAATATATCCGAAAACAATTGAATAAACAGTCTTAGCAAAGGAGAACGCTACATTCTAACCTTTTGGATAATACATTTTACGAACTTACATAATGTAATGAATTCTGGCTTATTTTTAGTACACATTAGATTTTCCAGTTTAAACATGTTTGGTCTACGGTAGTATATAGGCTTCAAAAATCTGTTCCTTTCGTCGTTAAATTGCAGACATTCAAATAAATAATGGAATTCGTCGCCAATTTTATCCTGACAAATGTTACAAAATCTTTGATTTATAGGCGTTCTTAGCCAATTTCCAGTTTCTATTGGTAGTCGATGATTTCTAGTTCTAAATTTTATAAAATAGTACAAACGTTGATTTCCTAACTCCGCTAAGTAGGGTTCGATACCGAATGTCTTTTTAAAAACTCTGTAAAACATACTATTACTCGAGTTATCAATTTTAGAATACCATTCATTAAGAAATAGATCTTTTAATTTTTGTTTCACAGCCAGTTTAAGCCAATTAAAATTTGTTTGTATATTGTCAAACCACACATTTACAAGGCCACATTTTATCAGAATAGTTTTAACATTGTACATCCATGAATATTTTTTTTTAAATGTGTCATCATCTAGTCCAATTGTGGAAAGTAGTGTTTGTTTATAAACAAGTGTAGGTAATTTATGGACTATTCCATCATTTGTACAGAGTTACGACCAGAATGCTATAACTCTTGCTTCAATATCGAGTGACAAGGGCATACATCCAGTTTCTACATACACAACATAATTAGGGGTTGATCTTTTTAACTTAAGTATATGTTTAAAAAAATTTAATTGTACTCGTTCTAATATATTTAAATTTCCAAATCCCCATATTTCTGCTCCGTATAGTAAAATTGGCTTAATTGTTTTATTAAATAACTCAATTTGTAAATCTATTGGAAGGTTAAGGCGATTTGCATTTTTGATAAGACTATACATTGCTCTGGTAGCTTGATCTGCTATCTGTTTTTTTCGTTTAAAAAGGATCCACTTCTATTAAAATATATACCAAGATATGTGTACTCGTTTACTGCCTCTATGGGTTCATTTTTAAATGTGAAATTATAGACAGGCTGTCTTCCACTACTATTTTTGTTTTGGAAGTATTAACTTTGAGTTTCCAGTTTTCACAGTACTGTTCGTATGTATTTAATGCTTCCTGTAGATCGTTTGCTGATTCAGCAATAATAACTGTATCATCCGCATAAAGCAGAATAAATATTTTTAAAAGACTGAAAAGTTTGTTTGTATTTCTTTCATTTTCCATTATTATTCCTTGTACATTTCTATTATGTTGAAAGAAAGATTCCAAGTCATTCCGAAATAATGAAAACATCAAAGGAGATCAGTTTTCGCCTTGACGTTACGCCAATGTTACATGGGAAAAAGTTAGAAATATTTGACTTTACTTTGACACATGACTTGAATTTTATCTAGATTAACTCGATACAGGACTGCGTTAGACGCCATTTTGTTAGATAGCTTGTCTCGCGTGGTTACAGCGAGCACCGGTAACTATGGGGGGCGTGCCTAAGTAGTGTTTGCAGAAAGGTCAATTGCCACAGACATTGGCCATAGCAGGTCACATTTCCATACTAGGACACGGGTTCTGTCAGCAACAAAAAAAATCTTCGACGGGAGAGTTTTAACAGTCTTAAGCAGCCAGCCAAGGGAATCACAGAAATTGGCTGCTTAGCACAGGTGGCTGCTTAACAGAGGTCAAATGTTTATAACAAAGTAACATATTGGGAATCTGAAAACTGGCTGCTTAATGCAGGTTGAATGCTTAATAGGTGACCACTAGAGGTGTAACGATAGGTCGACCTATCGATAGGTCGTGATAGTGGAGCTGGCGATAGCAATAGGTCGATAGCAATCGTAACTGGAAGCAGTGAACTGCGTATGACAATGGCATGTGCCATGATGAGATTGATGACGAGTAATGACAAGTTAAATGTTATCCTCCTGCCGGGTACATGTGCCATGCACAGACAGCGGGCCGGCCCGCGCTGCCAATCGCCATTCTCTACAATATTGCAAAATTGGCAAATAAAAACTCAGTTTGGCAAAAATTATAAAAAAGGCGAAAATCTGTAAAATATCCGAAAATTGGAAATTCCCCAGAGTCTATTTGTGGAAAATTACTCGGGTCAAGGTGAAATCATGTCGCGCGTGACTAATATCTCGAATTAGCTGGAGAATTATACAAATGCTGTGTTGTTTGTTTATTTAGTGGGGCATAATGTTTGATTAGTGTGCAAACACGGGACACACTATGAATGCTTATTATATTGAGCAGGTGATAATTAAGAGCAGGGCGGCATTACATTGTTGTCCAAATCCTTTGTAGACGAAAATTATGCTACCAAATTGAAAAGCTTTACACGACTGTTAGACGTAGAGTGGTGGAACCTATGCTCGGCGTAAATCCTACAAATCGTGGCCTATAACAGTTAAATGAACGTGTCGTATATTATTATTTTCTTAAGTCGTGAACACAACTTTCAACAAATTGTTGTTGAAAATTTTAGCTTTATTACATGACCATGCGCCTCAATACAGCTATCGCAATGGCACCTGTTTCCATGGGGAACTAGATACTTTAGGGCACCTATGCACGGCGTAGCCTACATGAATCACTGTCACAGTGTAGCTCCAGATCTGCCAGGCTAATCTGGAGCAACACTTCGCATTTGGCATGTGACAAATGCTACCTGTGACAGGTTAAGTGTTAAGAGTTAGACATGTTTGTTTAAGTTTCATACGAAGTATAAGTCAGTGTTTTAGCTACTTAACCTATTCTAGTCATATTAAACTCTTTTTTGCATTGATATAGATTCATTAAATCAGTGTCAAACCAATATTGCATATTACCTGTGTTTAACCAAACTATCGCAATAGTATCGTGATAGCATAGTGACTATCGCAATAGTATCGTGATAGTATTTTCAACTATCGTGATACTATTGTGATAGTCATTTTGGCCTCAATAGTCACCTCTAGTGACCACTAACACCGGTTTGAATGTATATAAATTCAAGACTTCAAAGCCGGAGATCAGGCCAAATGATCAACCTTGTATTACATGTAGATTAAAATACCTTCTTCATTAGACAGTAGTGAGTACTATAACACCTGAGAGAGACTATCCACCATCAAACAAGTCATGCATACTACCAGGTATCGTATGATAGACAATATATGGGTGGGAAATGCTAGAACAAGTCTCTAATGAAAGACAATATATGGGTGGGAAATACTAAAACAAGTCTCTAATGAAAGACAATATATGGGTGGGAAATACTAGAACAAGTCTCTAATGAAAGACAATATATGGGTGGGAAATGCTAGAACAAGTCTCTAATGAAAGACAATATATGGGTGGGAAATGCTAGAACAAGTCTCTAATGAAATACAATATATGGGTGGGAAATGCTAGAACAAGTCTCTAATGAACCACTTGTGGGTTTGATTTCCCCACGAATATTCATTTGTATGTGGTGCGATTCTAGCCTGTATATATAAAATTTGGAAAATATTGTTTCAGTTTATATTCAGAGAATATTGCAATCATACAGACGGAGACCCATTCCAGAATCTCCTCTGGTTCTTTTATGTGCACAGTTGGAAGCACCGACAAGAGACCTCGGTTTAAACTCCCATCTCAAAGAATGTTAGTATTATTATGGTCAGAGGGGGATCGAACCTGCATGGACTACTTACCCGTCTAGTCAATTAGGAAGTGTCATTAATTGTTTATAGTAGAGGACATGCAAATCATATTTTTAACAACATCTAGTAGCTTTAGTACCTTTGCTGTTACTTGTGATAAAAGACGATAATAATTATTACCGTATTTATTATATTACTTTTTCATCGGATCATGTTTACATAATCTTCAAAAGATTCCTTACTCCATTCAATTAGTTCCGTTGTCATACGGTTTATTCAATATCAATGTTATCCAATTATCGAACCATTCCAATCATACAAAACTGTAAATGTGTCTCTGTACCGCTAATCTACAAGTTTGTTTGTGATTGAAATCTATGACGGATGCGGAGCATGTGAACAGCCACTTTGGCTGTGAATTGACTGTTTCTCCAAACAATAGTGTACACCAGAGCAAACACCTTGTAACCAGTCAAAGATAAAAATGAATGCAGACTGTGTATCGATATTTCTTTATCCACAATGCGCCGTTGTTAATGGTAATAAAAGCAGTCATGTACAAAAGTTTCAAATTTAGCACAAACTTATTTTTGCTGACTTTTGTTAATTTTTGAATATCGCTAAATTTAAATTGTAGAGGCCATTTCTATCGCAAAATTTCCATTTCGCTCTTGTGGCGACCGACAGCGTGGCCCTAAATATGTGGGTGGAAAATACTATCACAGGTCTCAAATGAAAGAAATTTACAAAATATATATTTCATTTGCAAAGTACTATTTACAAACTATACCTGATGCCCTGGTTTCCCGTGCGCCTGTTATCCTCCGAGCCAGCGAGATCGATGAGATAGATTTTCCCGTGCAATGTTCTACATGATTTGGATTTTGTGATGGTTAGTTGAACTATACTGTGACTTCTACTTGAATGCTCGTTCAATTTTGTGGCAGCCACCGTCCTATAACATAAGACAATCCGTATTGATCAGTAGCAGGACCTGCTCTGGCTCTTATTTTTTTGTAGCCAATTATTTTTAGCCAAATCTGTGCTTCCTTTAGCCAATTCCGATGCGCGCCATTTTTCCCAAATAGAGTTTTTATAGTATATTTATTACAATATATTTTAATGTATCATGCAATTGTACCACTTAAATGATGTATGCCCATAAACTACAACTGAGGTAAGAGTTACATTTGCAGTGATACATTACTTGACAAGTTGTGTCAACTTTCATCTTCAGAATCATTTTAAAATGCATTCCCAGAGTTAGACTAGTGCTGCATGTCAACTGTGCACATTTTATTACATCACATAAGACATTTGATCTTTTGGGTTAATGGTGTAAATAAGATTTATTTGATTGACAGGGTACTGCTGCTCGTGATCAATTAACACCTGTCACTTATATTGCCAATACCATTGCTCTATGCCAAATAAACATCGTGTTTTGATAGGATTACTCAGATTAACTGTCAGGTTTAAAATTGGAATATTAAATATAATAAATGCCATGGCATTCGGTAAATATCTATTATTTCTTTGATCACAATTTCCAATTTTCGATTATTGCCAGCGCGGGCCCTGAGTAGTCAAAGCAGGATTCTTTGCCATGTGTTGTGGCATTATTATGATCCATGCTGTTGGAATTAGGAATTTTAGTATTTTACTCAATCTTAGGAAAAAATTGAAAGATGTTTTCAGTCCAATTAATCTTCGCTATTACAGATTGGGAAACACATCACACAGCAAAATACCGGCAAGTGTATCACTAATGTCTGCTAAGTTTCAATTATCAATAAAATATCAAATCTGATAACAGCATCAGAAATGTCTATTCATTTGCAATATATAATGTTTAAATGAACAATTAGCGCAGTGGTTAGCGCAATCGCTTCTCACCAATGCAACACGGGTTCGATCCTCAGACCTGGAAGTGTGTGAGATGGTACGGTGGTCGCCAGATCGGACAGGTGGGTTTACTCCGGGTACTCCGGTTTCCTCCCACACGAATGACCACATTTACGCTTTCATCTGCGCCAACGAGAGTGATTAATATAAGTTGTTAGAATAAAGAATAAAGTTTAGTTTATACAAATTTATTTTAGCTCAATTGCGAAACAAGTTCTTATAACTTATATTAATCACTTTCGAGACCTCATTCCTGATGGAATCCATCGCCATGAGGGAGAGAGAAGAGGCAACGTGGAATTTAAATGCCTTGCCTAAGGGCACAAATGTAACGGCTCCAGTGGGGCTCGAACTCCAGACCTTTCGCACCTGAAGCGAACGCGCATCCACTGCGCTATCACGACTTCCATTAAGTTTAAACTGTAAATGTGGTTCTGGTGGTGCTAAAGAACACAACAGCTCAGTTACAAGGCAAACAGAACACATTTGGCAACATCAAAATTGTGCATCGTGACTTACATGCTAAACCATGATTGCTTCTGCAATTAACGTTTCAACATTACTTACATAAAAATTACATTTCCAGTACAGCAACATTACTTAAGCCTGGTGTATGATTCAATACTGGGAAGAGCTTAATGTTGTTAGAATGTAATGTAATGTTGTTAGAACTTGTTGCCCAACCAATTTGCGTTTGTTACATGTTGTATTATCATTGTGTAACTATATTCATGTATACATAGGCAATAAAATATGGTTAAATTAATTCAATACTACATATATACCTCTTATAGGATTGCTGTGCAATAACGTTATGCTTCAAAATGATATCGTAGGAATCCATCCTCAGATCCTGCATTGGCAGCAAAC
Organism: Archivesica marissinica; assembly: GCA_014843695.1. Lineage (NCBI taxonomy): Eukaryota > Metazoa > Mollusca > Bivalvia > Venerida > Vesicomyidae > Archivesica > Archivesica marissinica. Next base: position 61,451,927 of record CM026403.1, read on the forward strand.
ACAAATATCAATTATAACCAATAGCCAAGCAAGTTCAAACCTGTTATTTGAAGCCGGTCCAAATGCCATCTTGAACTCATCAAAGTTGTGTATTTGTTTCTTGGCGAGGCCGGGTATCAAGATGTTCTTCTCAGCATCTTCTCGGATAGGAAGATCGGAACCAGATGGTTCCAACAAATCTTGAACCTGGTATTGAAGAAAGACATTCAATTCATGGCTAGAATACATATATGACAAGTACTCGAGTATTCAAACGCTCGGAAGACCAACCCAGTATCAATTAACAAATGATAATAATAGTATTCAAAAAGAAATTGTTGATAAACGACTTAGAGTTTGCATGTATTATCAGACACGCAGATTGTTCATATTTATGAAGGACACGCAGATTGTTCATATTTATGAAGGACACGCAGATTGTTCATATTTATGAAGGACACGCAGATTGTTCATATTTATGAAGGACACGCAGATTGTTCATATTTGTGAAGGACACACAGATTGTTCATATTTATGAAGGACACGCAGATTGGTCATATTTATGAAGGACAAGCAGATAAATTAATAATGGATCAATTTAATGCAGGGATGCCATTATGCATATTTTCAACTGTCATCAAGTCTGCAACAGAGTGGGTTCGAATGCCATCTCAGGTGTGATGTATGACCTACAAGCCAGCTGGATAACCAACTAAAGGACGACCGTGAACTTTGCAGCTGGATAACCAACTAAAGGATGACAGTGAACTTTGCAGCTGGATAACCCACTAAAGGATGACAGTGAACGTTGCAGCTGAATAACCAACTAAAGGATGACAGTAAACTTTGCAGCTGGATAACCAACTAAAGGATGACAGTAAACTTTGCAGCTGGATAACACACTAAAGGACGGCCATGAACGTTGCAGCTGGATAACACACTAAAGGACGGCCATGAACGTTGCAGCTGGATAACCCACTAAAGGATGACAGCAAACTTTGCAGCTGGATAACCCACTAAAGGAAGACAGCGAACTTTGCAGCTTGATAACCCATTAAAGGATTACAGTGAACTTTGCAGCTGGATAACCCACTAAAGGACTACAGTGAACTTTGCAGCTGGATAACCCACTAAAGGACGACAGTGAACTTTGGAATATTTTGTTAACAATTTGACCTAACATACCTTCTCATTATAAATCTCAAGGTAGGAGAATGTGACATTATATTTCCATGAATCTCCCTCAGCCTTCTTGCTCTCCTCGATCTGCTCGAAGATGCCGTTGATCACTCTCGGTATCACTCCTGGAATACACGACGTCCCCAACATAGTGTGTGTCTTTCCTAGCAAAACAAGAACCAATGATATACAAGTCATGACATCCCCAACATTGTATGCATTCTTCCAATTGAATACGAAACAGTGATCAGTTATGCTATGTTATGTTATATTTCGGGTTTTATGCCTGCATCAGCACCATTTCGGGCTATATCCCCGGCGGGCAGTTTACCTAACAACACCTTTCCTGGGCAGGCTCCAGCGGTTAACCAGTCGAATGAAACAGTGATCAGGGATCATTCTAGAGGGCGATGTGGGCGAAAGTGTCGCCCTAGGGACCCTGACTTCGCCCTCTCCCAAAAAAAAAAAAAAAAAAAAATTATTTTTTGGTTTTTACGATTTTCAAACAAAATTGTGTCTAGTAAGATACACTGGCCCATTATAAAGAACTCCTTCTATTCAAATGTTGTATTTAATGGTTGTACTGTGTGCATTTTAACCCTATTTTGCAGAAGTATATTAAAGAACACCATTTAAGGAAGCGATCATGCGCTTTCTCACTTCTCAAACATTCTGACCTAGAATGAACCCTGGTGATATACAATTTGTTCATGATGTTCCCAATATTGTGTGTGTATTACATAGCAAAATATGAACCCGTAAGAAGTGCAAAATAATTCCAAAAGCAGAGCATGTAAATATCATATCAGTTTCCGTGGGTCTGTAAACAAATATGGCAACATTCTATCCTTTGATAGCAAATAGCAGTTTCATGCAGTCTGTGTGTATTTCTTATCTGTTCCTTTGGGCCCGTAAGCAAATATGGAAACATTCTGTCCATTGAGAGCTTTAGGTAGCAGCGGTTTCACACAGTCTGTGTATATTTCTTACCTGTTCCTGTGGGCCCGTAAGCAAATATGGAAACATTCTGTCCATTCAGAGCTTTAGGTAGCAGCGGTTTCACACAGTCTGTGTATACTTGAAGCTGGCTGCTATCCATACCATACACAGCAGAGAATCTGAAATCATTACCACATACAGTATAGTATTACTATTAATAGAAAATAACCATGACACCAGTCTGAGAAGTTGGTGCATTAGCAAGGCCATTGAATGGAAAATAACAATGACACCAGTCTGAGAAGTTGGTGCATTAGCAAGGCCGTTGAATGGAAAATAACAATGACACCAGTCTGAGAAGTTGGTGCATTAGCAAGGCCATTGAATGGAAAATAACAATGACACCAATCTGAGAAGTTGGTGCATTAGCAAGGCCATTGAATGGAAAATAACAATGACACCAATCTGAGAAGTTGGTGCATTAGCAAGGCCGTTGAATGGAAAATAACAATGACACCAGTCTGAGAAGTTGGTGCATTAGCAAGGCCATTGAATGGAAAATAACAATGACACCAGTCTGAGAAGTTGGTGCATTAGCAAGGCCATTGAATGGAAAATAACAATGACACCAGTCTGACTCTGAGAAGTTGGTGCATTAGCAAGGCCATTGAATGGAAAATAACAATGACACCAGTCTGAGAAGTTGGTGCATTAGCAAGGCCGTTGAATGGAAAATAACCATGACACCAGTGCTAAAAAATATGAACTAGCCGGAAACAGTGATCAAAAATATTGTGTCGATTATTTGAGTGAAGTTGTATGATTGTCAGGGACTATTTACTGCGGCGTACAGATGCAGTTTAATGTAATAATATACTGGCAAACAGAAACACATTTTTTCTTCAAATTTATGGTTGTTGTTTAATGTTACTGTGGTAATATAATAAAAAGCCAAAAGACTCGCTAAATAGCCTAAATTGCGAATTGATAATAAAAATATGGTATGAAATCATTACGAGTGTAAGATCCTATATTTATTTCCACTGCTTTGCACATGTGGAACCTAGCCGATGCATAGTATCTGTCATTTATGGGCATATAAACGACATTCTAGCGCCATAAGGGCACAATCGTAACGGCTCCAGCAGGGCTCAAACCCCGGACCTTTCGCACCTGAAGCGAACGCGCATCCATTGGGCTATCACAACTTCCACTTCCAGAGTACAATCAGTACAACATATGAACATACGAGTATTGTATATTTTCTTTCATATTTCTGTGGTTGAATATCTGCACAATGTTGTCTGCGGCACTGACACAGGTTTTATCCTCTCCTCGTAGCGGAGGACGTACACGGATTACTACTTTCACTTTACACTGCTTCTTGTCCATTGTATCTGAAACAACAATAGATCTATATCTGAAACAACAATAGATCTATATCTGAAACAACAATAGATCTATATCTGAAACAACAATAGATCTATATGATCTGAAACAACAATAGATCTATATGATCTGAAACAACAATAGATCTATATCTGAAACAACAATAGATCTATATCTGAAACAACAATAGATCTATATCTGAAACAACAATAGATCTATATCTGAAACAACAATAGATCTATATCTGAAACAACAATAGATCTATATCTGAAACAACAATAGATCTATATCTGAAACAACATTAGATCTATATCTGAAACAACAATAGATCTATATCTGAAACAACAATAGATCTATATGATCTGAAACAACAATAGATCTATATCTGAAACAACAATAGATCTATATCTGAAACAACAATAGATCTATATGATCTGAAACAACAATAGATCTATATGATCTGAAACAACAATAGATCTATATGATCTGAAACAACAATAGATCTATATCTGAAACAACAATAGATATATATGATCTGAAACAACAATAGATCTATATGATCTGAAACAACAATAGATCTATATCTGAAACAACAATAGATCTATATGATCTGAAACAACAATAGATCTATATCTGAAACAACAATAGATCTATATGATCTGAAACAACAATAGATCTATATGATCTGAAACAACAATAGATCTATATGATCTGAAACAACAATAGATCTATATCTGAAACAACAATAGATCTATATGATCTGAAACAACAATAGATCTATATCTGAAACAACAATAGATCTATATCTGAAACAACAATAGATCTATATGATCTGAAACAACAATAGATCTATATGATCTGAAACAACATTAGATCTATATCTGAAACAACAATAGATCTATATGATCTGAAACAACAATAGATCTATATGATCTGAAACAACAATAGATCTATATCTGAAACAACAATAGATCTATATGATCTGAAACAACAATCTTAGATCTATATCTGAAACAACAATAGATCTATATCTGAAACAACAATAGATCTATATCTGAAACAACAATAGATCTATATGATCTGAAACAACAATAGATCTATATGATCTGAAACAACAATAGATCTATATGATCTGAAACAACATTAGATCTATATCTGAAACAACAATAGATCTATATCTGAAACAACAATAGATCTATATCTGAAACAACAATAGATCTATATCTGAAACAACAATAGATCTATATCTGAAACAACATTAGATCTATATCTGAAACAACAATAGATCTATATCTGAAACAACAATAGATCTATATCTGAAACAACAATAGATCTATATGATCTGAAACAACAATAGATCTATATGATCTGAAACAACAATAGATCTATATCTGAAACAACAATAGATCTATATGATCTGAAACAACAATAGATCTATATCTGAAACAACAATAGAGCTATATCTGAAACAACAATAGATCTATATCTGAAACAACAATAGATCTATATCTGAAACAACAATAGATCTATATCTGAAACAACAATAGATCTATATCTGAAACAACAATAGATCTATATCTGAAACAACAATAGATCTATATCTGAAACAACAATAGATCTATATCTGAAACAACAATAGATCTATATCTGAAACAACAATAGATCTATATCTGAAACAACAATAGATCTATATGATCTGAAACAACAATCTTAGATCTATATCTGAAACAACAATAGATCTATATCTGAAACAACAATAGATCTATATCTGAAACAACAATAGATCTATATCTGAAACAACAATAGATCTATATCTGAAACAACAATAGATCTATATCTGAAACAACAATAGATCTATATCTGAAACAACAATAGATCTATATCTGAAACAACAATAGATCTATATCTGAAACAACAATAGATCTATATGATCTGAAACAACAATAGATCTATATCTGAAACAACAATAGATCTATATGATCTGACACAACAATAGATCTATATGATCTGAAACAACATTAGATCTATATCTGAAACAACAATAGATCTATATCTGAAACAACAATAGATCTATATGATCTGAAACAACAATAGATCTATATCTGAAACAACAATAGATCTATATCTGAAACAACAATAGATCTATATGATCTGAAACAACAATCTTAGATCTATATGATCTGAAACAACAATAGATCTATATCTGAAACAACAATAGATCTATATCTGAAACAACAATAGATCTATATGATCTGAAACAACAATAGATCTATATCTGAAACAACAATAGATCTATATCTGAAACAACAATAGATCTATATGATCTGAAACAACAATCTTAGATCTATATCTGAAACAACAATAGATCTATATCTGAAACAACAATAGAGCTATATCTGAAACAACAATAGATCTATATCTGAAACAACAATAGATCTATATCTGAAACAACATTAGATCTATATCTGAAACAACAATAGATCTATATCTGAAACAACATTAGATCTATATCTGAAACAACAATAGATCTATATCTGAAACAACAATAGATCTATATGATCTGAAACAACAATAGATCTATATCTGAAACAACAATCTTAGATCTATATCTGAAACAACAATAGATCTATATCTGAAACAACAATCTTAGATCTATATCTGAAACAACAATAGATCTATATGATCTGAAACAACAATAGATCTATATCTGAAACAACAATAGATCTATATGATCTGAAACAACAATAGATCTATATGATCTGAAACAACATTAGATCTATATCTGAAACAACAATAGATCTATATCTGAAACAACAATAGATCTATATGATCTGAAACAACAATAGATCTATATCTGAAACAACAATAGATCTATATCTGAAACAACAATAGATCTATATCTGAAACAACATTAGATCTATATGATCTGAAACAACAATAGATCTATATGATCTGAAACAACAATAGATCTATATCTGAAACAACAATAGATCTATATGATCTGAAACAACAATAGATCTATATGATCTGAAACAACAATAGATCTATATCTGAAACAACAATAGATCTATATCTGAAACAACAATAGATCTATATCTGAAACAACAATAGATCTATATGATCTGAAACAACAATCTTAGATCTATATCTGAAACAACAATAGATCTATATCTGAAACAACAATAGATCTATATCTGAAACAACAATAGATCTATATGATCTGAAACAACAATAGATCTATATCTGAAACAACAATAGATCTATATCTGAAACAACAATAGATCTATATCTGAAACAACAATAGATCTATATCTGAAACAACAATAGATCTATATCTGAAACAACAATAGATCTATATCTGAAACAACAATAGATCTATATCTGAAACAACAATAGATCTATATCTGAAACAACAATAGATCTATATCTGAAACAACAATAGATCTATATCTGAAACAACAATAGATCTATATCTGAAACAACAATAGATCTATGATCTATATCTGAAACAACAATAGATCTATATGATCTGAAACAACAATAGATCTATATCTGAAACAACAATAGATCTATATCTGAAACAACAATAGATCTATATCTGAAACAACAATAGATCTATATGATCTGAAACAACAATAGATCTATATCTGAAACAACAATAGATCTATATCTGAAACAACAATAGATCTATATGATCTGAAACAACAATAGATCTATATCTGAAACAACAATAGATCTATATCTGAAACAACAATAGATCTATATGATCTGAAACAACAATAGATCTATATCTGAAACAACAATAGATCTATAATCTGAAACAACAATAGATCTATATGATCTGAAACAACATTAGATCTATATCTGAAACAACAATAGATCTATATCTGAAACAACAATAGATCTATATCTGAAACAACAATAGATCTATATGATCTGAAACAACAATCTTAGATCTATATCTGAAACAACAATAGATCTATATCTGAAACAACATTAGATCTATATGATCTGAAACAACAATAGATCTATATGATCTGAAACAACAATAGATCTATATCTGAAACAACAATCTTAGATCTATATCTGAAACAACAATAGATCTATATCTGAAACAACAATAGATCTATATGATCTGAAACAACAATAGATCTATATGATCTGAAACAACAATAGATCTATATCTGAAACAACAATAGATCTATATGATCTGAAACAACAATAGATCTATATGATCTGAAACAACAATAGATCTATATCTGAAACAACAATAGATCTATATCTGAAACAACAATAGATCTATATGATCTGAAACACAATCTTAGATCTATATCTGAAACAACAATAGATCTATATCTGAAACAACAATAGATCTATATGATCTGAAACAACAATAGATCTATATGATCTGAAACAACAATAGATCTATATCTGAAACAACAATAGATCTATATGATCTGAAACAACAATAGATCTATATCTGAAACAACAATAGATCTATATCTGAAACAACAATAGATCTATATCTGAAACAACAATAGATCTATATCTGAAACAACAATCTTAGATCTATATCTGAAACAACAATAGAGCTATATCTGAAACAACAATAGATCTATATGATCTGAAACAACAATAGATCTATATGATCTGAAACAACAATAGATCTGAAACAACAATAGATCTATATCTGAAACAACAATAGATCTATATGATCTGAAACAACAATAGATCTATATGATCTGAAACAACAATAGATCTATATCTGAAACAACATTAGATCTATATCTGAAACAACAATAGAGCTATATCCGTATGTGACATCCATGGTCAAGTGGTAGAGCGTCGGATCTGGAATATATCGTCCCGGGTTCAATACTCGGTCAGGCCATGTATGTAGTGTCATTGAACAAGGCACCTCACACACATTGCTTAGTACTGGTTAACCACTTAGGTCGGCTAAGCTTGCTCAGGAAAACATGTCTACGTCCCCGCAAGGGGTTTGACATTAATGGAACATACATATCTGAAACAATAGATCTATATCTGAAACAACAATAGATCTCTATCGGAAACAACAATAGATCTCTATCGGAAACAACAATAGAGCTATATCGGAAACAACATTAGATCTATATCAGTTGTATAAACAACACCATATAATTTGATTTATAATGATCTTCACTAATATTGTTCGAATTATCACTATCTGGTTCGAATCGACTATGGTCCGAATGAGCCGTAATTCCAATGAGACATATATCACAAATGGGACCAGGATTTGCTCGATTACATCCACAATAAATGGTCTAAAACACATAGTGTACCTGGTGTATCTATATGGTTGCTAAACACCTGGGCCCCGTTTTATCAACAACGTCGGTCGCAAGTCGGTCTTATCTTAAGACCGCTACTTGCGACGTTTCCTGCGACAATCGTACGACCGTTTTATCAACACGGTCGTAAGTCTTCGGTCACAGCTAAGATTTTCTTTCGTCGTACGACCTTAAAAACAGTGACACAGTCCGAAATGTAAACTTCCGGTGCACACATCTTCGCGCGCAAATGTCAACATCGGACATGTTTAAAACACGGCGCCCCTGTATATATTATTCATAACTTCTTTATATCTTGGAATATGTTAATATTTCTTATATTGAATTAAACCTTACGCACAGGCCTCTCCAGACATGCAATATATATTAAATCCAATACGACGTAGTTGGTCAAATCCGTAGAAGAGATGTTTTAACACGCCGGTATTGGAAAGGAAACCACGGCCCCACTAAATCTTCCTTGGTACTGTGCATGTATAATCTATTTCAGTATAACTGGTATGATTCCATCGTGCAACAATATTTTAAATCTGATACGTTGTTTTCATATATTGAATTGTTAAACATTTCAGACTTTTTTTATTATACTTTAAATAACTTATACATCGTTTTTGCGTAAATGCAAAACAGTGCTCCCACCCCAAAACTTCTTTGCTAATAGGATTATGTTGTTAAATATTATTTCATTTTCAAGGGTATGTTCCAGATTTGTGTCTGTAAATAATGTTGAGGCAATTGAATAGGGCCTACGGTATTTACATGTTACCACAACATCTAGTGATGTAAATACTGAATAGACTCCATTCATTAATACACACTTTTGTATCAGCATGTCTTTTTATAACGGCGATTCTAGCATATATAATATACAAATGTACAAGCTGTCATAGACTGGTCATACATTAGTCTGTGTGATGAGATTAATGGATCAAATACAGACGGGTCAATAGTTCAGTGGTGAACACATTGGTCTGTAGATCCAAGGTTCGATCATCAGTCTTTAAGTCCGTGAATAACACCGTTCACGTAAAAAAAAACAGATAATACTCTGGCATGGGTCTCTTGTTTGTTTTTGGGGTTTAATGTATCACCAACAGCTCAAGAAATATGGTGACTTTCCAACTATTATTGGTGGAGGAAGATCCTGGGCGCCCCTCCATACAGTATGTCAAGTGTGAAAGGTCACCTGCCTGGGTAGAACCACAAACATTCCGAATAGTTTCCTTGCCCGAAATAATCCGACACCCCTGGTGAGAGTGTAAACATCAGCTGTGAGAGGCAAGTGATTCGAAGTCAACAACATTAACCAATCAACCACATACTCTGTCTCTGTCTCTATCACTGCAATATCCTCAAACATCTAAAATGACTAATCTCTTCAAGAGGCGTCGCTCATATGGGCAACCGGTAGCGACGATAATTAAGCTCAAAAACACAATAGATCAAAGATGATGATAAATGGTCGCTTTAACTACCAAATTGTTGTCAAGTTAACTTGGTCGGTAAGTTATATTGAAACTAATTATAACCAGCACAATCATGGATGTTAGGAAGTAGAAATAAAACAACTGAACTATTCTAAATTTCATTATTTATAATGTCACTGCAAATATACCCCAATATAATTTTATAATACATATAGAGATACATATTGACACTTGTAACATTACTGATAATATGGGTAATGCAGTTTTTAATCCTCGCATATATGGAATAGAATTATCATAGAATTGCCAAGATGAATTGGTTTAAACAATATGTATTGCAAACCATAAAACACATATAACATACAACAACATAATAATGAAAAGGATTAAGTAGGAAGCTAAAAGTAACAATGCTTTGAATTTGTGGTACAAAGAATGTGTTTGTTGAAATGTTGGCAGCACGTACGTTTAAGGACTCGAGCAGTCATTTATTACGTCACATATTGTTGTCTAAGTACGATTTAGCCCATGGCACATTTGCATCATTTTCTATCATAAAAACACGTCAGCCAAAATAAAAAGAAAATTTGTTTGTTAAGTGAATGATCGAATAATACTTTACTCAAAAACATAGAAAGCTATTAATACCACTCGTGACTAGCTTCACACTTGGTAATAATGCTTTCAATGTTCATTTGGTGAAATATTATTCGATCATACACTGAAACAAACACATATCCTCTTATAATTATATCGTAGGAACAAGAAAGAAAAAACAATAAAAAACTAGATCACATGGGCTTTTTACCCCGTTCGAGACCCCACTATACCATACTAAAATCATAAGTCTTTCAGATGAGAATTTAAACAGAGGTCTTGTGCCGGTGCTTTACACAATGCAAATAAAAGAACTGGAGGAGACATCATTGCACTATCCTCCAAATCTAATATAACTAATCTCTTCAGTAGGTGTCGCTAAAATGGGCAACTGGTAACTATGATAAATAAACGTAAAACACTCACAGGTATTCATGTATTATGTATATCAACATATATATTGTATCGGATTGCTTTGTGTAATGTTACAGCTTCTGTTACAGTGTAGTGGGAAGTATATTGAAGCAGTTACATTTTCACACCAAAGTCTGTCTGTCACACCCTATGCAATCTGATACAACAAATTATATGTACTGTGAATCTATTTTCGTGTTTTGTTGCATCATCATTTCTGATTTCATAGTTGCACAAGATATAGATTGAAGATCTGTAGTGAACACAGTATGATAGGGACAATCTTGTTTGTACACAGGCTTCAATACCATATAATTACCAGGGTGTTTTCATGCACATCTAATTTTGCTTGTTTGGCATACATATATATATATATCTATTGTTTGCTTTATTTGTGGAAACCTTAAATTTCTTTCATAATTTTTAAAACTGTGCCGCTTGTCAAAATGAAATCTTAATAGTCTATAAAAGAAAAGTACCAAACAGTATGCATTTGTATCACCGGATAGTTGCTCAGTTTTCATCAGTTTTCAAGATTTCTAAACTGTAAATATGACAGCTAAGATTAGTGTCCTTAAATCAAGTGGTGTTGAACTGATCTGTTGAAATAGTGTTGTCCACTCTTGATTTTCTTGGCCATGCTATCACACAATCATAGATCAATAGATCATCAACTGAGCCAACTGTATTCTGTATAATATGGCACTTCCGATAAAAATCCTGCTGTACATCAATTAAAGCCATATCATCAGGGAATCTGCAAGAAATAACATATACAAACTCTATTAACATCAAAGTTCTACATTTCTATCTGATAAATTTGAACACTGGAATGATTGTGAACAAATTTGGACATGCATTTGTGAGGGTGGACCTGACAGATATTAATTTTTTTAAAAACAATGTATAAGTGATTAGTACAGTGTATGTACATTAATAAGATGGAAACTATTCCATAAATCTAGGTTGCTGTGACGAAACTAAATATATTTGGAGTTCGGCCTAATTCTGTTTTTGAAAAAACTATGGTTAACTTTTGTGTTTTTACATCGTTCTTCATTGTTAATGTTAGAATAATCAACTGTATAAATATTATTTACTTTACAACATTTTCGAAAACAAGATTATAATATTAAGCACTCTCATTGAAAGCGTATAATTATGTAGTAATTTGTGTGGGACATAACCGGAGAAAACTCACATGTCCAATTTGGGGACCACCGTACCATCTCACACACTTCTCAGTCATTGTAAGGAACCCGGAATGCATTGACTAGAAGCGAGCGTGCTAATCACTACGCTAATCAGACAGATAATCGAATAAACTTAGCAATTAATGATCACGTCGAACAGAGTTCACCTACCTGTTGATGCCATGAAAATCTGCGACTTTGGACAATACATCATCCTTTGATAGGTATCTAAATCAATAAGCATCTGAAATGAACAAAACGTTTCAACTATTATTGATACATAAAACAGTCAGTGTTTTCAACACACTATTATTATATTACAATGCAACTTTGTGGTCATTTGTTGTGGTAGTAGTTCATAACCCAATATACATGTAAACACAGAGTTCGATATATTCCGATTGATTTCAAACTGGACAGTGTATCTATATATAATTATGGTCATCCCGACTCATCGTGTCTATCATCGCATTAAGATCAATCATGACAACTTGTAATATGGATTACACTTCTTTTGGCTGTCCAATTCGCGCAGTAGTTAGCCATGCTCGCTTCTCACCAATTCAACCCTGGTTCGATGGACAGTATGTGATATGGTACGGTGACAGATTGAACAGGACGATTTCCTCCGGGCGTCCGTGGCATGGTGTCGGATTTGGAATCAAACTGTCCCATGTTCGATACTCGGTCAGTCCACGTATGTAGTGTCATTGAGCAAGTCACCTCACATACATAGTTTAGTACTGGTTAACCGCTTAGGTCGGCTAAGCCTGTCCAGAAAAACATTTGGACACGTGGGGACGTTTAATTATGTGTACGAATACTGTATCAATACACGAGCATTTAAAAAGAAGTGTAGTGGTATATAGGGAGACTTATACTGTCTCGCTATAGAGCTAGCTTTAATAGCGACGCGGTAGAGTGTTCGCCTCCAGGTAATGGAGGATCTGGCAGTCGTGGGTTCGAACCCCGACTTGGGCTTGGTTACTTTAATGGTGTCAGAAGTGTTTTTCGGGCCCGTGTTTGACTACACAGATTCACTGCTGGGTACTTCAGTTGGAGAGGGCTATACTCCGTTGAATTTCTGTATGAACGGTTGATGTCTGGATTCAAAAGATATGAAGAGGGGAGGAGTGTAGTGGTATATAGGGAGACTTATACTGTCTCGCTATAGAGCTAGCTTTAATAGCGACGCGGTAGAGTGTTCGCCTCCAGGTAATGGAGGATCTGGCAGTCGTGGGTTCGAACCCCCGACTTGGGCTTGGTTACTTTAGAAACAGACAACATTATAAACACAAGCATTTAATTCCCTACCTGCACAATGTATCAATTTACTTAGTTAATGCGTTGCAGAAACAGAAAACGTATCGTCATTCAGTTCCAAAATCATAATAACACTTGTGTGTAGTATCGATATAAATAGCAATAGATTCTTATGGAAGTAGCCTCCCTTGTAATCTTAAAATAGAAATAAGGGCCTACTGTACAGAAATGTGTACGCAAATAACACTGATATGCACCTTAATAATGCAAGATATAGAAATATATCAATTTCACTTTACCTAGGTCAAACCGGGTATCGAATGAGAGTGGTTGGTCCCCTTGTCCAAGTCATTCCCCCCACCATATCATCAAGCAAGACAATCCATAGCCTCGTCCTGCGATATCGGGACAGGATATTGGTGCCACACGTCTCCAATGTCTCTACCGGTCCTGAATATTCTTGCATCACGTCTCTGATGCACGGATTCTGCTGATTCGGCCGCCATTTTTAAGACTTTTTCCGAAGTTGCGACTGCATCGAACCAGTCGTAAAGTTAAGACTTTATTTACGATATCTTAGCTGCGACTTTGTTGATAAAACGGACCGTGGTCTTAACTTAGACGTTACGACGGCGTAACTCGGTCTTAAGCAATAATCTTAACTAAGACTGACTTACGACCGTTGATAAAACGGGGCCCTGATTTGAAGAAAGTTGTCGCGAAAACATGTGATTATTATGATAAATTCGAAATATAGATACAATATAATTATTAACCAACATACGATGACTTCTCGCTTACAAGTATATGACGTGCATTCACTTTAAAACAAATGTAGATAAAGGTGTGAACATCCAATTATACTTTTATCTGTGTGCTTTTCTTTTTGTTTTGAAATTCCCTCTTTTTATCAACAAGCTAGCAATCAATAGTGTTTTGAGCAATAGATAACCACTTTTGCCCAATCAATAAGGAAACGCAATAGAGTAAAATACGGTTATCCGTTTGTGAATGCGTACCCTCTAGCAAGCAATAAGAGAAATAAATTGAGAACATCACAGTAAAGGTTAACGGCATTTTGAGCCATAAATAAGGAATGTGACACCACTGATTATGGATAGTTGTGAGCCCATATCCATTATGCACATAATACACATAACCCAACTTTCTACATTGGGATTGGATACCCAATTTAAGGGCTCTTTAATATCACTATCTTAATTCAGAAATAGAACCGAAATTCGATATTGATGAATGACATCTGGGGCCTTAAATAAGGAATGTGACGCCACACAATACAATACACACAAACTACATACACAGATAGGTTTATACCTTGGGGATGGATACCCAAAATATGGGCTTCTCTAATGCCACTATTTGCATTAACATATATATGAAACAAATAGCCGACATTTATTCACCAGTCCACTGGGCCTTAAATAAGGAATGTGACACCAGTGACCACCCGTAGTCAGGGACCCACAAGCAATACACACATAATGCATACAACAATACGTTTCTACCTTGGGGATGGATACCCAAAATAAGGGCTCTTCCATAGTACTATGTAATTTCAGAAATACAAGTCGAAATTTGAACTTGATGAACGGCCCCTGGGTCCCTAAATAGGGAATGTGACACCAGTGACTACCCATAGAGAGGGACCCACAACCAATGCAAACATAACCCTTACACCAATAAGTTTCTACCTTGGGGATGGATACCCAAAATGTGGGCTCTTCCATATTACTATGTAATTTCAGAAATAAAAGTCGAAATTTGAACTTGATGAATGGCCCCTGGGCCCCTAAATAGGGAATGTGACACCAATGACTACCCATATGCAGGGACCCACAACCAATACAAACATAACCCATACACCAATAAGTTTCTACCTTTGGGATGGATACCCAAAATGTGGGCTTCTCTAATACCGCTATTTGCAGTAAAAATATATATGAAACAATCATCCGACATTTATTCACCAGCCCACTGGGCCTTAAATAAGGAATGTGACACCACTGACTACCCATAGACAGTGACCCACAATCAATACACACATAATACATACACCAACAAGTTTCTACCTTGGGGATGGATACCCAAAATATGGGCTTCTCTAATACCGCTATTTGCAGTAAAAATATATATGAAACAATCATCCGACATTTATTCACCAGCCCACTGGGCCTTAAATAAGGAATGTGACACCAGTGACTACTCATATTCAGGGACGCACAACCAATACAAACATAACCCATACACCAATAGGTTTCTACCTTGGGGATGGATACCCAAAATAAGGGCTCTTCCATATTACTATGTAATTTCAGAAATAAAAGTCGAACTTTGAACTAGATGAACGGCCCCTGGGTCCCTAAATAGGGAATGGACACCAGTGACTACCCACAGGCAGGGACCTACAACCAATACACACATAACCCATACACCAATAAGTTTCTACCTTGGGGATGGATACCCAAAATATGGGCTTCTCTAATACCACTATTTGCATTAAAATATTTATGAAACAAACAGCCGGCATTTATTCACCAGATCACTGGGTCTTAAAAAAGGAATGTGACACCACTGACTACCCATAGTCAGGGACCCACAATCAATACACACATAATACATACGCCAATACGTTTCTACCTTGGGGATGGATACCCAAAATATGGGCTTCTCTAATACCACTATTTGCAGTAAAATATATATGAAACAATTATCCGACATTTATTCACCAGCCCACTGGGCCTTAAATAAGGAATGTGACACCAGTGACTACCCATAGTCAGAGACCCACAAGCAATACAAACATAACCCATACAACAATAAATTTCTACCTTGGGGATGGATACCCAAAATATGGGCTTCTCTAATACCACTATTTGCAGTAAAAATATATATGAAACAATCATCCGACATTTATTCACCAGCCCACTGGGCCTTAAATAAGGAATGTGACATCAGTGACTACCCATAGTCAGGGACCCACAAGCAATACACACATAATACATACAACAATAAGTTTCTATCTTGGGGATGGATACCCAAAATATGGGCTCTTCCATATTACTATGTAATTTCAGAAATAAAAGTCGAAATTTGAACTTGATGAACGACCCCCCTAAATAGGGAATGTGACACCAGTGACTATGCACGAGTACGAGCCCGGATCCAATAGGCACACAATACATATAAGCCCAACTTTCTACCGTGGGGTTGGATACCCAATCGATGGGCTCTTCCATATTACTATTTCATTTCAGAAATAAAAGTCGAAATTTGAACTTTATGAACGGCCCCTGAGCCCCTAAATAGCGAATGTGACACCAGTGACTATGCCTATACCAGGACCCACAACCAATACAAACATAACCCATACACGGAAACATTTCTATCTTGGGGATGGATACCCAAAACATGGGCTTCTCTAATGCCACTATTTGCATTAAAATATTTATGAAACAAACAGCCGGTATTTATTCACCAGACCACTGGGTCTTAAATAAGGAATGTGACACCACTGACTACCCATTGTCAGGGAGCCACAGGCAATACACACATAATACATACGACAATAAGTTTCTCCCTTGGGGATGGATACCCAAAATATGGGCTCTTCCATATCACTATGTAATTTCAGAAATAAGTCGACATTCGACCTTGATGAACGGCTCCTGGGGCCCTAATTAGGGAATGTGACACCACTTACTATACATGGATATAAGCCCTAATCCAACAGACACACATTACACATACGCCCAATTTTATACCTTGGATTTGGCTACCCAATTTATTGGCTCTTCCATATCACTATGTAATTTCAGAAATAATAGTCGTAATTCGACATTCATGAACGGCCCAGTGGCATTAAATAGGGAATGTGACACCACTGACTATGCATGAGTGTGAGCCCGTATCCAGTAGACCATAAGCCCAACTTTGTACATTAGAGTTGGATACCCAATTTAAGGGGTTGTTTCATATTACTATGCAATTTCAGAAAAATGACAATATTATTGATCGACATATGTGGTAATAACCAAATATATGCACAGGAGGTGGACCCACAACCGCTACACACGTAATATATACCAGCCCAACAATAACCACATCTATGCACAGGAGGTGGACCCACAACCGCTACACACGTAATATATACCAGCCCAACAATAACCACATCTATGCACAGGAGGTGGACCCACAACCGCTACACACGTAATATATACCAGCCCAACAATAACCACATCTATGCACAGGAGGTGGACCCACAACCGCTACACACGTAATATATACCAGCCCAACAATAACCGCATCTATGCACAGGAGGTGGACCCACAACCGCTACACACGTAATATATACCAGCCCAACAATAACCGCATCTATGCACAGGAGGTGGACCCACAACCGCTACACACGTAATATATACCAGCCCAACAATAACCGCATCTATGCACAGGAGGTGGACCCACACCGCTACACACGTAATATACCAGCCCAACAATAACCGCATCTATGCACAGGAGGTGGACCCACAACCGCTACACACGTAATATATACCAGCCCAACAATAACCACATCTATGCACAGGAGGTGGACCCACAACCGCTACACACGTAATATATACCAGCCCAACAATAACCACATCTATGCACAGGAGGTGGACCCACAACCGCTACACACGTAATATATACCAGCCCAACAATAACCACATCTATGCACAGGAGGTGGACCCACAACCGCTACACACGTAATATATACCAGCCCAACAATAACCACATCTATGCACAGGAGGTGGACCCACAACCGCTACACACGTAATATATACCAGCCCAACAATAACCACATCTATGCACAGGAGGTGGACCCACAACCGCTACACACGTAATATATACCAGCCCAACATAACCACATCTATGCACAGGAGGTGGACCCACAACCGCTACACACGTAATATATACCAGCCCAACAATAACCACATCTATGCACAGGAGGTGGACCCACAACCGCTACACACGTAATATATACCAGCCCAACAATAACCACATCTATGCACAGGAGGTGGACCCACAACCGCTACACAGGAGGTGGACCCACAACCGCTACACAGGAGGTGGACCCACAACCGCTACACACGTAATATATACCAGCCCAACAATAACCACATCTATGCACAGGAGGTGGACCCACAACCGCTACACACGTAATATATACCAGCCCAACAATAACCACATCTATGCACAGGAGGTGGACCCACAACCGCTACACACGTAATATATACCAGCCCAACAATAACCACATCTATGCACAGGAGGTGGACCCACAACCGCTACACAGGAGGTGGACCCACAACCGCTACACAGGAGGTGGACCCACAACCGCTACACACGTAATATATACCAGCCCAACAATAACCACATCTATGCACAGGAGGTGGACCCACAACCGCTACACACGAGGTGGACCCACAACCGCTACACACGTAATATATACCAGCCCAACAATAACCACATCTATGCACAGGAGGTGGACCCACAACCGCTACACACGAGGTGGACCCACAACCGCTACACACGAGGTGGACCCACAACCGCTACACAGGAGGTGGACCCACAACCGCTACACACGAGGTGGACCCACAACCGCTACACACGAGGTGGACCCACAACCGCTACACACGAGGTGGACCCACAACCGCTACACACGAGGTGGACCCATAACCGCTACACACGAGGTGGACCCACAACCGCTACACAGGAGGTGGACCCACAACCGCTACACACGAGGTGGACCCACAACCGCTACACACGAGGTGGACCCACAACCGCTACACACGAGGTGGACCCACAACCGCTACACACGAGGTGGACCCACAACCGCTACACACGTAATATATACCAGCCCAACGTTCTACTTTGGGAATGAATTTTGTACACACTTGTAGATTTTTAACCTCTGTGAGCCGATCCCCACGTACACTATGGTGATACATATTTGGCTATCCGATCAATGCGCTTCCCAAAGTCATAGTATAAAATAACTAACCTGAAATGAAATTCCGACAGTATTGAACCACTTAGCCTCTAAGCAAAGTATGGGACACAACAATCTATATCCAATCGTGGAAGTCGTGATAGCGCAGTGGATGAGCGTTCGCTTCAGGTGCGAAAGGTCCGGAGTTCGAGCCCCGCTGGAGCCGTTACGATTGTGTCCTTAGGCAAGGCATTTAAATTCCACGTTGCCTCTTCTCTCCCTCGTGGCGATGGATTCCATCAGGAATGAGGTCTCGAGAGCGATTTATATAAGTTGAAAGAACTTGTTTCGCAATCGAGCTAAAATAAATTTGTATAAACTAACAATCTATACTTGGGCATGAACCCATAACCATTACCCACATACTGCACATAAGTCAAATTTCCTCCCTTGGTGTAAACATTATGTATTCAAATTATACATATAACATGTGCAATATATGTGTAAACATGCCGTTAGCAAAAGAAACGCTGTTTTCATGTGCTATAACATTCTTTAAAGAAGCATTACATCGTAATAAAGGATGTTTTGGGTAAAATATAAATACTAATGTGTGTGTGCTTACAAAATTCGAAATAGTCGCTCAGAAACGATAAAATTCTAATAAATTTAAACCATCGTATACGCGAATTTGTTTATCAACACACGAACTATAAACAGGCACAGCGCGCATGCGTGAAACAACAGAGGATGTAGAAAACAACGTATATATTGAACATGAAAGACTATCTATTTATCGTCCTCTAATGCCGAACCCCTCGCGGGGATGTAGAAATGTCCCTAAAAGACTTAGCTAACAGAGGTATGAATCAACATATCAAGTAATTTAATTAAAAAAGTCAACGTGGGACAAATGGGGACGCTGCATTCAGAATGTAAACAAGTGCGAACGATGCGTTCCGGTTGGAAATAAGTGCGTGACCGATCGACTCGGAAAGTCCTACTTTCGGTTTAGAGTTTTTTTTTACGCAAAAAAACTGTTTACCAAATGAACATAAGCATACAAAGTATAATGTTAGAATGTGTAGCAGTATTGCTACCCATACGTAAAAATTGAATTTTTCAAATATCTTTTATTTCATACGATGTAATGCTGCTTTAAACTTTATTTATTTTACAATGATTGCAAAGCAAGTTTTAACAACCTATATAAATCACTCTCGTTGGCGCGGATGAAAGCGGTATGACATATAATATTTTTTCTAAATTTACAAATCGTCAGATGGGACGTTAAACCGAGGTCTCGTGTCGGTGCTTTAAGCCGTGGTCACATAGTACGTAGTTGACCGTAGTAGGGAATGACCGTAGTGGACCGTAGTTGAACGTACAAAACGTAGTTGAGCGTAGTTACACGTAGTTAACCGTAGTTCAACGTATTAATAAACGTAGTTCGAACTTATGATTTGCCCGTAGTTAGCACATAATTTTTCAACATGTTCAAAAATTGTCTACGGTCAAGTACGATGCCAATACCGTACTGTGACCGTAGTTTGAACGTAGTTGACCTTAGTTAACCGTAATTGACCCTACTTCACCGTAGTTGACCGTAGCAAAAATCGTAGAGGTCAAATAATAAGAAACCTGTCGCTACATTTCTGGGATTACACACATCTTGTTATTTGAGGATTCAATTATTCTTTTAACTGCATACTGTACACAATGGGTGACAGAGTCACGATTGCGAAGTTCTTGGGTCAGGATAACATGGAACTTGCGGGTCTGGCAAGAAACCTTGTGGAATTAGAAGACCTAGAGGAACAAGAAAGGAGGGATAATATAGACAAAGGAGATGGTGGACCAGGGACTGGCTGGTGCGTAGACCAGTCCACGGTCAGTATGAGGCTCTGATGGCAGAGCTTCAAGTGGAGGACCCCCAGGCTTTCCAGTAATTTCTGCGAGTAGATGTGGCCACATTCCATGATATCCTGGCCAGGATTGAGGAGATGATCACCAAACAGACAACCACTTTCAGGTGTCCCATCTCTCCTGCGCTAAAGCTGGCGTTCACCCTCCGGTATCTGGCCACTGGAAACTACTACCGAGACCTCCGGTTCGGCTTCAGGGTAGCTCACAACACCATGTCTGGTCTCATTGTTGATGTGTGTCAGGCTCTGGTTGATGTCCTGGAACCAGCGTTTGTCAAGCTTCCCACAGAAGCTGAAGAGTGGCAGCAGGTGGCTCGGGCCTTTCAGCAGAAGTGGCAGTTCCCACACACCCTTGGTGCTCTTGATGGGAAGCACATCCGAATCAAGAAGCCGCCCCACTCAGGTTCTATCTACCACCACTATAAAGGGTTTGACTCCATTGTACTCATGGCCTTGGTGGATGCTGAGTACCGCTTCCTGTGGACACAAATTGGAGACGCCGGCTCTAGTTCGGATGGCCAGATATGGAACCATTGTGACGTTCGACAAGCTCTGCATGAAGTCAGGATGCCCCTTGCTATAGAGTTCCTGATGGGATTCAACAAACTCAAACACTACTTGCTCTTGATCCAGGTGCAGCCTGAGGGGAGGCCTCTTCTCCTTGAAAGCCCCAGTAGGAGGATCATTATCAGTCATTCGTGTCTCGTGGACATCACTTCCTTGAGTATCCAGAGGCTCTTCCACCCTCTCTGGCTCCTCATCATTACCACTCACAGCACCCACCGCACAAGTATCAGCAGCAGATTTGGAATAACCTCGTTTCCTCTTCCTTGGCGGCATGGTAGAATTACGTGATTTATTACAATGTTGACTCGTCAACATCCAAAAGCACAATGACCGTAGCTTACCCGTACTGCGCAGGCGCAGCCACGATGTTTTACCGTAGCTCAACGCGGTTGACCCTAGTTTACCGTAGTTGTGCGTACTTAGAACGTAGTTTATACGTAGTGTACCCTAGTTACCCGTAGATAGACTTAGTGATACCCTAGTTAAACTTAGCCACTCTTGTCGTAGTTCAACGTAGTTGACCGTACTTACACGTAGTTCAACCTAGTAGACTTTCTATATTTCCTCTTTTTGCCAATTTTGAACCTACTTCTAACCTACTTCAACGTAGTTGACAGTAGTTACACTACGGTGTACTACGTTTGAAGTGAACTACGGTCAACTACGTGCATGACCGTAAATGTGACCACTGCTTTACACCGTGCACGTAAACGAACCAGATGAGACTCTGGAAGGTCTCTGTCTGTATCAGGCACTATCCTCCAAAATCTAAAATGACTAATCTATTCAGGAGGCGTCACTCATATGGGCAACCGTTAGTGACGATACATAAACGTAAAAACACGCACATACATGGTTAAAGCGATATTACAATGCACACAAACTGTATTTTTACACATGAATAACAATACAACTACAAATTCTTCCGAAATAATTCGAACATTAACTTTCAATCAATAAATAGTGTTTACGCGGTCTACACACTCTCAAACGTGAAAGTAGGATTTCATATAACGGTCATGCAGCAGCGCTCCTGAATTGACGTTGATTTATTATTTGAGTCTATACTAAATGTGTGATATTGTTGTTTAAAGAAAATGTAAATGATAATAAATATGCATTGTGAGATATAATAGTAAATCTGTATCATACAGTTGTTACACGCACTGTATTACGCATGGCTGTTGACCATATTTACATGCATGTGTAATGTCAACAGACGTCGTATATTTATTAGTTGAAATACTCAGTTTCTGTGGCCAATCTTCTTAGGGAAAAACACTGAAATAGTTAAGTACATTCTGTAAAATTTTCATTTTTTCACCGATGTAGTGTCGCTTTCATTTTATTCGAAATAATTAAATGCAACATATATCTCTGTATGTGCCACATGAAACCCAAAACACCCTGCAATATATAACCTATATCAACGAACAGAAAATTATACATTTTCACCTTGTGTTTTCAGTTTATATAGGTCTACCAGTCGGAAGACATTGTACGTGAGGGACGAAAGGTCGCTGGTGATTTGAGACTTGCTACCGATGTGTACCCTTCACGCATTAAAGTTTGAATGGAGTCAATTTTGATGAAAGAAGCTGTACATTACAGACGGATCTGTAGTCCAGTGGTAACACGCTGGACTGGTAATCAAGGGGTCGCAGGTTCGATCCCCCATCTGACCATACTAAAATTAACAGTCTTTCAGAATATTAACAACCGCAGCAACGACGACGACGATGGAAACCACAACTAACAACAACCAACTACAATTAGGGGTCGCATGTTTAATCCCCCGTCTGACCGTAATAAAATTAACAGTCTTTCATATGGGACTTTAAACCGAGGTCTCGTGTCGGTGCTTTACACAGTGCACGTAACAGAATCAGAGGAGACTCTGGAATGGGTATCTGCCTGTTTCATTGCACTATCCTCCAACATTCTAAAATGACTAATCTCTTCAGGAGGCGTCGCTCATATGGGCAACCGGTAGCTACGATAAATAAACGTAAAACACAAGCTGGACATTTAATGACAACATTTTGTGAATTTTTATTTCAAATTATAATGGTTTACAGTTGGATTTTGCTAATCTTATATTGTTCTCCAGTTGTTATTCGTTGAGAAAGATCCAGGGTACCCATACAAAACGTATTTCAGGCACGGGCGGATACCGAGATTCGAACATACAGTGATGATGGGCACCTGCATTATTTCTGGAAGCCTGGCTGGTTTTCTCTAAGCATATGATCAGCATGTGACTCCAAGAAAGTACAGTTGGTCTATGAACCGCTGAGCGCGATACGAGTAACGCATCGTTTTTCATCAAAGGGAACAATCTGCTTCTTCCATTTAGTAATAGGCTTATCAATGGGAATATCTTAATGTTGTTGTCTTAAGTAATTCGTTCCACAGCTTTCACATTGTCTGTTTATACACTCTAGTTAGTGAACGATGGGGACCATATTTTACACACAAAGTGTGGGTGTGAATCCCACTGCATATCTAGTATTCTTTCATGTGATGAAACTGTCGAGTTGGCTTGCGGAAAGTCAGTGGTTCGACATGGTTACTGGTGCATGAATGAAATGCTGCTAGGAGGTGCACCCGGTGTTTTCTTACACCAATAACAGATGGATAGTCGTCATATGACATTACCTGTCGGTGCAACTTTAAACCCACAACAAACAAATAGTTATAACTATTAAAATTATCACCCAAGATCCGCAACTTAATTCTCAGTCTGAAGCTGTTTATCTGTCAGTGTTTACAATTTATCTTTATTACAGTAATGTCCGTCCCTTCAAGTATATTTTCAGGAGAGGGAAACCGTAAGCTGTCACTTGCTTTCCGTCCACTTCCTTAATATAAGTATTGTAAATAATAATGTACATGATAGAAAATAAATATGCTTAAACTAAGTATATTTTACTTCAAATGACTACACATATATACGAACAATTGATTTCAATAATGTTTCAACTTAAATTGCCTTATTTCCTAATCATAGTCACATATTAACTTAAAAAACTAATCTTTCCTAAATATTACCTTAGAAATTACTGAAAATCTTGTATATGAAACATTATCTATGTGGGGAAGGACATTACGAGGATGGACATTACGGATAACCTTCCTTTTTTGTTAATATTTTTTTAATGATCGATAGGATGTTTTTGGCATCATACAAAATATCCCATTATACCGTCATATATTTTGCAGAAGAAATAATGGGGCGATTCATTTTCCTATCACAACTTATTTTAGATTTACTGTAGGATATATATATTTTCAAACTAAAAATATATCAGTTTGCTATTCCTACATGAACTAAAACATGGGATACAACCGTAATATAAACCATTACAAAGCATACATGTTTTACCAGAAAACGTATTCAGTCATGATACAACTTCAAATTAAGGGCAATGGATTTTTCTAAATGATAAAAAAAGATTTTACCATCTTTCAATTGTGGAATGTTTTTGACATGCAAATAGTGAAAATATGCAATATTCATAATATGCAAACTATCTTAATACACTTCATAATGTGCTAAGATTTCGTAATGAACTTTTGCGCACATATATCCATGGGCGTGAAGAGTTTTCGCCCAACTGTGGAAATAGCAAGTCGCGAGAGATCACGCAATAGTTCACGCTCCAGTTACCGGAATTCTAAATAAACATACCTTGTGCACTTCCAATCTATTTCTAACTGATCATAATATATCAGACAAGGTAAATTAGCGGTGAAAACTTTAAACCTACCCCAGTTTTCACTAATTTCACTATATCCGTTTTATGTCACAATATAAATATCATTTTTTAAAGAAATTGGCAATTTTTTCTCCAAAATGACATATGCATCGTCTGCCACGCCAATATATTTACGAATAAAAATGTCATTATAGTCTCACTGCTCCGTGTTTATGAGTGATGTCCGTTATTACACACAAGGAGTCCTTATTAATAATATCGATTTTCACCGTGTTTCACCTTCAGGTCCACGGGTTGTCACAGAGGTTCTCCAACTGATATATATGGTTGTGTAAACCTAGTTTTTCTTTGTTGGGCACCGTGTGATGTGTTCGATGGATGGGTCCATTTACGGTTCTGCATTTAGTCAGAGTAATTAGGAGGGATGACGACTTCTTATGCCCCGTGTGTTTGACCAAGTTAAATTAAATGTTAGTGTTTTAGATACAGTATATAGACAACATGCTGTCCAACAAATGAATTTTGAGTGAAAATGATAAATTAAGCCTATTATTAAAGTAAGTCTTCCTTAGTTTATTGTTTTGTTAAAAAAGAACTGTTGCTTACATACTAATGGTGGCGCTGTAGACAATTTCCACAGTTAGGCGAAAACATGTGACGTCATTCCGGATTACTGAGAATGAGGTACCGCTAGTTTGTCAACTTTTCTCAAAAAGTAAACATTCGATTTTCTTCGAGATTTTTGTGGATGAATGGTAAAATATTGTTTATTTGGTGACATAAATTGTTTGCAGTGTATGACCATTCTAAACCTATAGGAGTCCGTTATGTACTACATCGTCGGAAACCAGTAACACCGGGATACATATCAATTACTTTGACCTGCTGTATTTGTTATTCAAATAAATTCATTATTGTGGGTGAAATAAGCATGTACAACTACTGTTCTTGAACTTGCCCATTTACTGTGCACCAGACCAGCCATAAGTTTTTAACCTCGGCTGACCACACAACGCGCATGTCCGGCCGAGGCCACATCTCACAGCCTCTGATCGCACGGCGTGCATGTCCCGGCCGAGGCCACATCTCACAGCGGCTGACCGCACGACGTGCATGTCCCAGCCGAGGCCACATCTCACAGCAGCTGACCGCACGGCGTGCATGTCCCGGCCGAGGCCACATCTCACAGCCTCTGACCGCACGGCGTGCATGTCCCGGCCGAGGCCACATATCACATCCTCTGACCGCACGGCGTGCATGTACCTGCCGAGGCCATATCTCACAGCCTCTGGCCGCACGGCGTGCATGTCCCAGCCGAGGCCACATCTCACAGCAGCTGACCGCACGGCGTGCATGCCGGCCGAGGCCACATCTCACAGCCTCTGACCGCACGGCGTGCATGTCCCGGCCGAGGCCACATATCACAGCCTCTGACCGCACGGCGTGCATGTCCCGGCCGAGGCCACATCTCACAGCCTCTGGCCGCACGGCGTGCATGTCCCGGCCGAGGCCACATCTCACAGCCTCTGACCGCACGGCGTGCATGTCCCGGCCGAGGCCACATATCACAGCCTCTGACCGCACGGCGTGCATGTCCCGGCCGAGGCCACATCTCACAGCCTCTGGCCGCACGGCGTGCATGTCCCGGCCGAGGCCACATCTCACAGTAGCACTTAGTTTAAAGAAGAAAAGAACCTGAGTAAAAAACATCTCCAAGATGTCTGTATTTCGCTGGAGATAATTTTCTAAGTTTAAGTAATGGCGCAACATCCCGGAGTTTTTGTCTTACTTTATTATGCCAGTTTTGGAAGTTGTCTTGTGTGCATAGTTTAACCATAAGCTAATAATAATTGATGATGTACCTTTTGCAACTTCATTTCTCATTAATGGCATCATGTTTCTAGTCTTCATCATTATCTATTTGGGTAATACGCACACTAGTCGATCGCACTGATACTGCAGTATCCATTTGGTCGCTATGCCATGATACACGCATTCATTACAGCGATGTTGTATAAATACAAAAGTAAAGTAAAGTAAAGTGTTTGTTTTATTATAGTGCCACCCCTATTTAAAGGGCCAGTCATTTCTGACTTATGAGACACCTCTTTTTATGAACATCAGTACTTCCCGAATCCTATGCTTGTATGCCAGGCGCCAGGCTGGTAGGCAATCGGTAACCATTATTTAACTAGCTGGTGGCTCACCAACCGGCCATATCAGAACATGTAATTCCCAATATTTCCTATTCGGTCATGTGTCATGTTTTTTCCTCTGGATCAGATTCATTTGCAATACTCAATCTTCTTTATGCATAGCTAAGAATTGTTTGAACACTTGTCTTATTACATATTGTCATGGGCAGTATTTAAGTTGGCAAACACACCATAATACTAACGTCATACACGGTACATACTCATGATATAATACGGTGTCCGGGATTCCAACAAGTTCTTGTGTCCGTAATATGAACTGTCTGGCCCGTTACAATCACGCCACTGATGATCGTCGTTAAAATAAAACCTAACAAATATAGTCAGTATATTTAAAACGACGCGTTTCCTTTGCATAAGTTAGTACCTATTCCCTGTTCCACCACATTCACCTCAGTCACTGTTAGTTAGTACCCATTCCCTGTTCCACCACATTCACCTCAGTCACTGTTGGGTTAACCTATTTCCAGTCCGACATCGAAGCAGCTGTTGATGGTTTGCAACTATTGTCTATGGGATTATTGTAATCCATCTGAACAATTAATAAATACATAGTTACACATGTGATTAACAACGACAACGATGTTGGTTGTGATGATGATGACGACGACGGCGACAACAACGATGTTGGTTGTGATGATGACGTCGACAACGATAATGATGATTGTAGTGACGACGTTGATGATTGCGATGATTAAAATGATGATGATGACGGCGACAACGATGATGATATGATGATTGTGATGATGCTTGAAATAATGATGGTAATCGTGATGACGATGATGACTATTATGGTGATAGAACTTGTTGCCCAACCCATTTTGCATTTTATCACATATAATGAATGTTAAGTCTATATGTACTATATATGTAAAATAGCAAATAAAATATGATTAAACTGGTATTATGGTGATGACGTTGACGATTGTGATGATGACGACGGCGACGACGAAAATGATGATGATATGATGACTGTGATGATGCTTGTGATAATGATGGTAATCGTGATGACGGTGATGACTATTATGGTGATGACGTTGACGATTGTGATAATGACGACGACGACGACGAAAACGATGATGACGATGTCAATGATGATAATGATTATGAGGATGATGACGTCGACGACATTGACGACAACGATGATGATGATGGCGATGATGATGGCGATGATGTCGTCGTCGACGACGAAGACGATGTCGAATATAATGGTGATGACAATGACGACAAATGATGACAATTGTGGTGATGACGACGGCGACGCCGACAATGATGATTATGAGGATGACGACAACGATGATGAGTGTGATGCTGACGTTGATGATTGTGATAATGATTGTGGTGGTAGTGGTGATGATGATGACGACGATGTTGAATGTAATTGTGATGACAACGATGACGAGTGTGGTGATGATGATGTTGATGATTGTGATGATGACGACGACGGCGACGACGACGACAACGATAATGATGATGATAATGATTATGAGGATGATGACAACGATGATGATTGTGATGCTGACGTTGATGATTGTGAAAATGATTGTGGTGATGATGACGATGTTGAATGTAATGGTGATGACAACGACGAGTGTGGTGATGACACTGATGATTGTGATGATGACGACGGCGACGACCACAACGATGATGATGACGATGATGATGATGACGTCGACGACGATGTTGAATGTAATGATGATGATGACAACGATGATGTCAGACGATTGTGGTGATGAAGTTGATGATTGTGATGATGACGATTATGATGATGATGACCACGACAATGATGATGATTGCTATGCTGAAGTTGTTGATGATGAGGATGGTAATCGTGATGGCGATGATGACGACGATATTGAATGTAATGGTGATGACAACGATGATGACGAGTGTGGTGATGATGTTGATAATTGTGATGACGATGGCAACGACAACGATGTCGATGATGATGTCGATGATAATTGTGATGCCGACATTGAAGATGGTAATGATGATTGTGATGATGATGGTGGTGGTGATGATGATGACGACGATGATACTACTGATGACGATGATGCTTGTGTTGATTAATAAAGAGAAACAATTATGTTATTGTAATGATTGTGATTATGATGACGATGATGACGATACCTGTTTTCGCTAGCATGTTCCAGGAACATCATTGCCCTGAAAAACAGTATGCTATATAATAACTGCTACATAACAGAACATAATTTTATGTTAATAAATTTATATTAAAGTTAATAACTGGCAAAACCATCAAACATAAACATATTATTGCAACAAATGGAAATGACATTGCACGATATCAGTATTGTAAGGGCCATATAATGAATGTAATTGTTTACAATTTATATTGAACTCCAGTTTGTATAGGCCATATCAAGTAAATTGACCTTTTAACTGATTTTCTTTAATGCAGTGAGGAAGGCATGTAACATGACTGTTTGCGGAGCGCATGGTGCATATTTGCCTGGATGAGGGGGGGTGGACGGACGGATGGACTAGTATATTGGGTCCATATGCTGGACGGCACTGCCTTGTTCTCGGTGTGATGTTCCTGTGCGCTTCTGCGAATGGACCCTTTTTCCGCTGTGAATTATTCGTTCACATTGTTACTGTAATTATTTTATATGTAACCCGTGCCTCCATCCCCAAGATACAAACCTATCCGTGTGTGTGTGTGTTATGTGTGACTTGGTTATGGGTCCACGTCTATGCATAGTCACTGGTGTCACATTCCCTAGTTAGGGCCCCAGGGACCGTTCATCAAGTTCAAATTTCGACTTTTATTTCTGAAATTACATGGAAGAGCCCATATTTTGGGTATCCATCCCCAAGGTAGAAACGTTTCCGTATATGGGTTATGTTTGCATTAGTTGTGGGTCCAGGTATATGCATAGTCACTGGTGTCACATTCCCTATTTAGGGGCCATGGGCCGTTCATCAAGTTCAAATTTCGACTTTTATTTCTGAAATTACATAGTAATATGGAAGAGCCCATATTTTGGGTATCCATCCCCAAGGTAGAAACGTATTGGTGTATGTATTATGTATGTATTGATTGTGGGTCCATGACTATGGGTAGTCAGTGGTGTCACATTCCTTATTTAAGGCCAGTGGGCTGGTGAATAAATGTCGGATGATTGTTTCATATATATTTTTACTGCAAATAGTGGTATTAGAGAAGCCCATATTTTGGGTATCCATCCCCAAGGTAGAAACGTATTGGCGTATGTATTATGTGTGTATTGATTGTGGGTCCCTGACTATGGGTAGTCAGTGGTGTCACATTCCTTTTTTAAGACCCAGTGATCTGGTGAATAAATGCCGGCTGTTTGTTTCATAAATATTTTAATGCAAATAGTGGTATTAGAGAAGCCCATATTTTGGGTATCCATCCCCAAGGTAGAAACTTATTGGTGTATGGGTTATGTTTGTATTGGTTGTGGGTCCCTGCCTATCGGTAGTCACTGGTGTCACATTCCCTATTTAGGGGCCCAGGGACCGTTCATCAAGTTCAAATTTCGACTTTTATTTCTGAAATTACATAGTAATATGGAAGAGCCCATATTTTGGGTATCCATCCCCAAGGTAGAAACTTATTGGTGTATGGGTTATGTTTGTATTGGATGTAGGTCCCTGACTATGGGTAGTCAGTGGTGTCACATTCCTTATTTAAGACCCAGTGATCTGGTGAATAAATGGATGATTGTTTCATATATATTTTTACTGCAAATAATGGTATTAGAGAAGCCCATATTTTGGGTATCCATCCCCAAGGTAGAAACATATTGGTGTATGTATTATGTGTGTATTGATTGTGGGTTCCTGACTATGTGTAGTCAATGGTGTCACATTCCTTATTTAAGACCCAGTGATCTGGTGAATAAATGCCGGCTGTTTGTTTCATAAATATTTTAATGCAAATAGTGGCATTAGAGAAGCCCATGTTTTGGGTATCCATCCCCAAGGTAGAAACTTTTCCGTATATGGGTTATGTTTGTATTGGTTGTGGTCCTGGTATATGCATAGTCACTGGTGTCACATTCCCTATTTAGGGGCCAGGGGCCGTTCATCAGGTTCAAATTTCGACTTTTATTTCTGAAATTACATAGTAATATGGAAGAGCCCATATTTTGTGTATCCATCCCCAAGGTAGAAACGTCTTGGTGTATGTATTATGTGTGTATTGATCATGGGTCCCTGTCTATGGGTAGTCAGTGGTGTAACATTCCCTATGTAGGGGCCCAGGGTCGTTCATCAAGTTCTTCTTCTTCTTGTCGTTCGCGAATCACATGGACAAGCCGGCAGCAAACACGAAATGGGCCGTCCTCCTCAGATCCTCCCGGCAGCCATGTAACTTCGTCTGGAGAGAAGTATCTGTTGGCCAGGTTGTTTTCCTCAGCCCATGAAGATTGGGACACTCCTGGAGGATGTGTTCTGCAGTCTGGCCCCCTACGTTGCAGCTGCAGGCAGTTGATGGAGCTAGTCCAAGCTTCCGACACATATGGAAGTTCAGGCGGTTATGCCCTGTTCTAAGCCGGAATATCGTGACTTGCTCCTGTCTGGTGAGAAGGTCGTAGTCATCCTTCTCGACTGTTGGCTTAGATGCATATTTGATTATGGTGCATTTCTCCTTGTCAGTCAAATCTTTGTCTGGTTGCCTCTCGGTAGAACCTTGCTTGGCAAGCTGGTCAGCGGCTTCATTGCCAGGGATGCCTATGTGTGCAGGTACCCACTGGAGGACAGTTCTTTTAGTTACGCTGACTGTTCGAAGGGCTTCCATCAGGTGGGGTTCTTTGTTGTTAGACAGGGCATCCAGAACTGAGAGCACATCAGTCAGGAAGACAACCTGGGCACACTCCACAGTGTTGTGTACTAGAGATGCTGCTGTTTCAAGGGCCTGTACTTCTGCCCCATAGTTGCTGCAGTGTACTCCAGTAGGTAGAGCAACTGACTGTGTGTGTCCATCTGGGTGTCGGACATACACTCCTGCTCCTCCGTTTGCTACTGCTTTTGTGGCTGAACCATCTGTGTAGACTTGTATCCATGCTTCTCCAGGATAACTCTTGTCGATGTGTGCTAGTGTGAGGGCACGTTTGACGTCATCATGTTGTCTATCTCTGGATGTCATGTATGGGATTGTACTGCAGATGGTAACCTTGGATGCATCGCTAGTCAACCATGGCTTGGATAGAAATGGCGTTGGAGGCAATGTCTTGGCTGGGAGATGGCTGGTGTGCTTTCGAGCAAGCTTCTTGGACTGGTGGATGAAACTGCTGCGCTTTAGACGATTCTTCGTTAGTGCCTCAACTCTCTGCTTCATCGGTTGTTCTTCCTGACATTGAAACTTCTCTGTCCGTAGAAGAATTCTTGTGTCGCGACGTTCTTGCAGTGGCTGGATGGAAGTAATTTTCTCCATGGCCTTGATTGGAGTGCTCTTCATTGACCTGTGATCAGCCTGAGAGCCTTGTTCTGGGTCCCTGACTATGGGTAGGCAGTGGTGTCACATTCCTTATTTAAGGCCCAGTGGGCTGGGCATTAAATGTCGGCTATTTGTTTCATATATATTTTTACGGCAAATAGTGGTATTAGAGAAGCCCATATTTTGGGTATCCATCCCCAAGGTAGAAACGTATTGGTGTATGGATTATGTTTGTATTGGTTGTGAGTCCCTGACTATTGGTAGTCAGTGGTGTGACATTCCTTATTTACGGCCCAGTGGGCCGGTGGATAAATGTCTGCTATTTGTTTCATATATATTTTAATGCAAATATTGGTATTAGAGAAGCCCATATTTTGGGTATCCATCCCCAAGGTAGAAACGTATTGGCGTATGTATTATGTGTGTATTGATTGTGGGTCCCTGACTATGGGTAGTCAGTGGTGTCACATTCCTTTTTTAAGACCCAGTGATCTGGTGAATAAATGCCGGCTGTTTGTTTCATAAATATTTTAATGCAAATAGTGGTATTAGAGAAGC
>CM026403.1:61487035-61527323 GCA_014843695.1 Archivesica marissinica
TGACAAGTAGTACTGGAAGTTGCTTACTTAGTTTATCCTGGTATTAATACCTACACCAGTGACAAGTAGTACTGGAAGTTGCTTACTTAGTTTATCCTGGTATTAATACCTACACCAGTGACAAGTAGTACTGGAAGTTGCTTACTTAGTTTATCCTGGTATTAATACCTACACCAGTGACAAGTAGTACTGGAAGTTGCTTACTTAGTTTATCCTGGTATTAATACCTACACCAGTGACAAGTAGTACTGGAAGTTGCTTACTTAGTTTATCCTGGTATTAATACCTACACCAGTGACAAGTAGTACTGGAAGTTGCTTACTTAGTTTATCCTGGTATTAATACCTACACCAGTGACAAGTAGTACTGGAAGTTGCTTACTTAGTTTATCCTGGTATTAA
Organism: Archivesica marissinica; assembly: GCA_014843695.1. Classification (NCBI taxonomy): domain Eukaryota; kingdom Metazoa; phylum Mollusca; class Bivalvia; order Venerida; family Vesicomyidae; genus Archivesica; species Archivesica marissinica. The sequence goes on from CM026403.1 coordinate 61,487,437, forward strand.
TACCTACACCAGTGACAAGTAGTACTGGAAGTTGCTTACTTAGTTTATCCTGGTATTAATACCTACACCAGTGACAAGTAGTACTGGAAGTTGCTTACTTAGTTTATCCTGGTATTAATACCTACACCAGTGACAAGTAGTACTGAAAGTTGCTTACTTAGTTTATCCTGGTATTAATACCTACACCAGTGACAAGTAGTCAAAGACATTGTCCACTTACCAGCCCAGAGTTAATCGCATCCACAACCTCACCCAATGAGAACAAGGATTTATATATAGGACTATCCACTTACCAGCCCGGAGTTAATCGCATCCACAACCTCACCCAATGAGAACAAGGATTTATTTATAGCGCCGCTCTCTTTCAACCTAAACAAGTACAAATATAAATCTTAAATTAATAAGTAACCCTGTCCAATTTATCCTATTTAATGATCGGCCGTATACACGACGTTCCCTTTCATGATTTGCAATCCCTCATGGATGGGTCCCCCCCCCCGGATTCCGATGGATTAAGAAATGTCTACGATATTCCCCCCCCAAATGTTCTATATATAACATCCTGAATACAGACGGATCTGTAGTCCAGTGGTAACACGCTGGACTGGTAATCCAGGATCGCAGGTTCGATCCCCCATCTGACCATAAAATTAACAGTCTTTCAGGTGGGACTTTAAACAGTGTCGGTGCTGTACACTGTGCATGTAAAAGAACCAGAGGAGACTCTGGAATGGGTCTGTCTCTGTCTGTATCATTGCACTATCCTCCAAAAATCTAAAATGACTAATCTCTTCAGGAGGCGTCACTCATATGGGCAACCGGTAGCGACGATAAATAAACATAAAACACACACAAATCCTGAATTGAGAGCTTGAGTACTGATTATTTTATATAAACATTAAAGAAACTTCAAGATAATTAGACTGAGGCCGACAGCCAGACGATAATATTTGTGTGTGTTTTAATTTTGTTTTATTCATGAAATATAAATTGATATACATTCAAACCTGTCTTAAGCAGCCAGCCAAGGGAATCACAGAAATTGGCTGCTTAGCACAGGTGGCTGCGTCATAGAGGTCAAATGCATACCAAAGTAACATATTGGGAATCTGAAAACTGGCTGCTTAATACAGGTTGGCTGCTTAATAGGTGACCACTAACACAGGTTTGACTGTATATAAATTCAAGACTTCAAAGCCGGAGATCAGGACAAATGATTACATGTAGATTAAAATACCTTCTTCATTAGACAGTAGTGAGTAGTATAACACCTGAGAGAGACTATCCACCGTCAAACAAGTCATGCATACTACCACAGGTATCGTATGATAGACAATATATGGGTGGGAAATGCTAGAACAAGTCTCTAATGAAAGACAATATATGGGTGGGAAATGCTAGAACAAGTATCTAATGAAAGACAATATATGGGAGGGAAATGCTAGAACAAGTCTCTAATGAAAGACAATATATGGGTGGGAAATGCTAGAACAAGTCTCTAATGAAAGACAATATATGGGTGGGAAATGCTCGTGTAGAAAAAGTCTCTAATGAAAGACAATATATGGGTGGGAATGCTAAAACAAGTCTTATGAAAGAATATATGGGAGGAAATGCTAGAACAAGTTCTAATGAAAACATATATGGGAGGGAAATGCTAGAACAAGTCTCCAATGAAAGACAATATATGGGTGGGAAATGCTAAAACAATTCTCTAATGAAAGACAATATATGGGTGGGAAATACTAGAACAAGTCTCTAATGAAAGACAATATATGGGTGGGAAATGCTAGAACAAGTATCTAATGAAAGACAATATATGTGTGGGAAATGCTAGAACAAGTATCTAATGAAAGACAATATATGTGTGGGAAATGCTAGAACAAGTCTCTAATGAAAGACAATATATGGGTGGGAAATGCTAGAACAAGTCTCTAATGAAAGACAATATATGTGTGGGAAATGCTAGAACAAGTCTCTAATGAAAGACAATATATGGGTGGGAAATGCAAGAACAAGTCTCTAATGAAAGACAATATATGGGTGGGAAATACTAGAACAAGTCTCTAATGAAAGACAATATATGTGTGGGAAATGCTAGAACAAGTCTCTAATGAAAGACAATATATGGGTGGGAAATGCAAGAACAAGTCTCTAATGAAAGACAATATATGGGTGGGAAATGCTAGAACAAGTCTCTAATGAAAGACAATATATGGGTGGGAAATGCTAAAACAAGTCTCTAATGAAAGACAATATATGGGTGGGAAATGCTAGAACAAGTCTCTAATGAAAGACAATATATGGGTGGGAAATGCTAGAACAATTCTCTAATGAAAGACAATATATGGGTGGGAAATGCTAGAACAAGTCTCTAATGAAAGACAATATATGGGTGGGAAATACTAGAACAAGTCTCTAATGAAAGACAATATATGTGTGGGAAATGCTAGAACAAGTCTCTAATGAAAGACAATATATGGGTGGGAAATGCTAGAACAAGTCTCTAATGAAAGACAATATATGTGTGGGAAATGCTAGAACAAGTCTCTAATGAAAGACAATATATGGGTGGGAAATGCTAAAACAAGTCTCTAATGAAAGACAATATATGGGTGGGAAATACTAGAACAAGTCTCTAATGAAAGACAATATATGGGTGGGAAATGCTAGAACAAGTCTCTAATGAAAGACAATATATGGGTGGGAAATGCTAGAACAAGTCTCTAATGAAAGACAATATATGGGTGGGAAATGCTAGAACAAGTCTCTAATGAAAGACAATATATGGGTGGGAAATGCTAGAACAAGTCTCTAATGAAAGACAATATATGGGTGGGAAATGCTAGAACAAGTATCTAATGAAAGACAATATATGTGTGGGAAATGCTAGAACAAGTATCTAATGAAAGACAATATATGTGTGGGAAATGCTAGAACAAGTCTCTAATGAAAGACAATATATGGGTGGGAAATGCTAGAACAAGTCTCTAATGAAAGACAATATATGTGTGGGAAATGCTAGAACAAGTCTCTAATGAAAGACAATATATGGGTGGGAAATGCAAGAACAAGTCTCTAATGAAAGACAATATATGGGTGGGAAATACTAGAACAAGTCTCTAATGAAAGACAATATATGTGTGGGAAATGCTAGAACAAGTCTCTAATGAAAGACAATATATGGGTGGGAAATGCTAGAACAAGTCTCTAATGAAAGACAATATATGGGAGGGAAATGCAAGAACAAGTCTCTAATGAAAGACAATATATGGGTGGGAAATACTAGAACAAGTCTCTAATGAAAGACAATATATGGGTGGGAAATGCTAAAACAAGTCTCTAATGAAAGACAATATATGGGTGGGAAATGCTAAAACAAGTCTCTAATGAAAGACAATATATGGGTGGGAAATGCTAGAACAATTCTCTAATGAAAGACAATATATGGGTGGTAAATGCTAGAACAAGTCTCTAATGAAAGACAATATATGGGTGGGAAATACTAGAACAAGTCTCTAATGAAAGACAATATATGTGTGGGAAATGCTAGAACAAGTCTCTAATGAAAGACAATATATGGGTGGGAAATGCTAGAACAAGTCTCTAATGAAAGACAATATATGGGTGGGAAATGCTAGAACAAGTCTCTAATGAAAGACAATATATGGGTGGGAAATGCTAGAACAAGTCTCTAATGAAAGACAATATATGGGTGGGAAATGCTAGAACAAGTCTCTAATGAAAGACAATATATGGGTGGGAAATGCTAGAACAAGTCTCTAATGAAAGACAATATATGGGTGGGAAATGCTAGAACAAGTCTCTAATGAAAGACAATATATGGGTGGGAAATGCTAGAACAAGTCTCTAATGAAAGACAATATATGGGTGGGAAATGCTAGAACAAGTCTCTAATGAAAGACAATATATGGGTGGGAAATGCTAGAACAAGTCTCTAATGAAAGACAATATATGTGTGGGAAATGCTAGAACAAGTCTCTAATGAAAGACAATATATGGGTGGGAAATGCTAGAACAAGTCTCTAATGAAAGACAATATATGGGTGGGAAATGCTAGAACAAGTCTCTAATGAAAGACAATATATGGGTGGGAAATGCTAGAACAAGTCTCTAATGAAAGACAATATATGGGTGGGAAATGCTAGAACAAGTCTCTAATGAAAGACAATATATGGGTGGGAAATGCTAGAACAAGTCTCTAATGAAAGACAATATATGGGTGGGAAATGCTAGAACAAGTCTCTAATGAAAGACAATATATGGGAGGGAAATGCTAGAACAAGTCTCTAATGAAAGACAATATATGGGTGGGAAATGCTAAAACAAGTCTCTAATGAAAGACAATATATGGGTGGGAAATGCTAGAACAAGTCTCTAATGAAAGACAATATATGGGTGGGAAATGCTAGAACAAGTCTCTAATGAAAGACAATATATGGGTGGGAAATGCTAGAACAAGTCTCTAATGAAAGACAATATATGGGTGGGAAATGCTAGAACAAGTCTCTAATGAAAGACAATATATGGGTGGGAAATGCTAGAACAAGTCTCTAATGAAAGACAATATATGGGTGGGAAATGCTAGAACAAGTCTCTAATGAAAGACAATATATGGGTGGGAAATGCTAGAACAAGTCTCTAATGAAAGACAATATATGGGTGGGAAATGCTAGAACAAGTCTCTAATGAAAGACAATATATGGGTGGGAAATGCTAGAACAAGTCTCTAATGAAAGACAATATATGGGTGGGAAATGCTAGAACAAGTCTCTAATGAAAGACAATATATGGGTGGGAAATGCTAGAACAAGTCTCTAATGAAAGACAATATATGGGTGGGAAATGCTAGAACAAGTCTCTAATGAAAGACAATATATGGGTGGGAAATGCTAGAACAAGTCTCTAATGAAAGACAATATATGGGTGGGAAATGCTAGAACAAGTCTCTAATGAAAGACAATATAGGTGGGAAATGCTAGAACAAGTCTCTAATGAAAGACAATATATGGGTGGGAAATGCTAGAACAAGTCTCTAATGAAAGACAATATATGTGTGGGAAATGCTAGAACAAGTCTCTAATGAAAGACAATATATGGGTGGGAAATGCTAGAACAAGTCTCTAATGAAAGACAATATATGGTGGGAAATGCTAGAACAAGTCTCTAATGAAAGACAATATATGGGTGGGAAATGCTAAAACAAGTCTCTAATGAAAGACAATATATGGGTGGGAAATACTAGAACAAGTCTAATGAAAGACAATATATGGGTGGGAAATGCTAGAACAAGTCTCTAATGAAAGACAATATATGGGTGGGAAATGCTAGAACAAGTCTCTAATGAAAGACAATATATGGGAGGGAAATGCTAGAACAAGTCTCTAATGAAAGACAATATATGGGTGGGAAATGCTAGAACAAGTCTCTAATGAAAGACAATATATGGGTGGGAAATGCTAGAACAAGTCTCTAATGAAAGACAATATATGGGTGGGAAATGCTAGAACAAGTCTCTAATGAAAGACAATATATGGGTGGGAAATGCTAGAACAAGTCTCTAATGAAAGACAATATATGGGTGGGAAATGCTAGAACAAGTCTCTAATGAAAGACAATATATGGGTGGGAAATGCTAGAACAAGTCTCTAATGAAAGACAATATATGGGTGGGAAATGCTAAAACAATTCTCTAATGAAAGACAATATATGGGTGGGAAATACTAGAACAAGTCTCTAATGAAAGACAATATATGGGTGGGAAATGCTAGAACAAGTCTCTAATGAAAGACAATATATGGGTGGGAAATGCTAGAACAAGTCTCTAATGAAAGACAATATATGGGTGGGAAATGCTAGAACAAGTCTCTAATGAAAGACAATATATGGGTGGGAAATGCTAGAACAAGTCTCTAATGAAAGACAATATATGGGTGGGAAATGCTAGAACAAGTCTCTAATGAAAGACAATATATGGGTGGGAAATGCTAGAACAAGTCTCTAATGAAAGACAATATATGGGTGGGAAATGCTAGAACAAGTCTCTAATGAAAGACAATATATGGGTGGGAAATGCTAGAACAAGTCTCTAATGAAAGACAATATATGGGTGGGAAATACTAGAACAAGTCTCTAATGAAAGACAATATATGGGTGGGAAATGCTAGAACAAGTCTCTAATGAAAGACAATATATGGGTGGGAAATGCTAGAACAAGTCTCTAATGAAAGACAATATATGGGTGGGAAATGCTAGAACAAGTCTCTAATGATATGTTATGATTCGGGTTTTAGCCTGCATCAGCACCATTTTAGGCTATATCGCCGGCGGGCAGTTTACCTAACAACACCTTTCCTGGGCAGGCTCCAGCGGTTAACCAGTACTTGGGTGCACCACCTCGTAAGAAACTGCCAACTTTTTCACATAAATGAGACACGGCCTGAGCGGGGCTCGAACCCGTGACCATCAGTGATGATAGGTTACAGTGGTATACAAGTCAGCGACCTTAACCACTCGACCACGGAGGCGGACAGTCTCTAATGAAAGACAATATATATGTGGGAAATGCTAGAACAAGTCTCTAATGAAAGACAATATATGGGTGGGAAATGCTAGAACAAGTCTCTAATGAAAGACAATATGTGTGGGAAATGCTAGAACAAGTCTCTAATGAAAAACAATATATGGGTGGGAAATGCTAGAACAAGTCTCTAATGAAAGACAATATATGGGTGGGAAATGCTAGAACAAGTCTCTAATGAGCCACTTGTGGGTTTGATTTCCCCCCGAATATTCATTTGTATGTGATGCGATTCTAGCCTGTATATATAAAATTTGGAAAATATTGTTTCAGTTTATATTCAGAGAATATTGCAATCATACAGACGGAGACCCATTCCAGAATCTCCTCTGGTTCTTTTACGTGCACAGTTGGAAGCACCGACAAGAGACCTCGGTTTAAACTCCCATCTCAAAGAATGTTAGTATTATTATGGTCAGAGGGGGATCAAACCTGCATGGACTACTTACCAGTCTAGTCAATTAGGAAAAGTGTCATTAATTGTTTATAGTAGAGGACATGCAAATCATATTTTTAACAACATCTAGTAGCTTTAGTACCTTTGCTGTTACTTGTGATAAGACGATAATAATTATTACCGTATTTATTATATTACTTTTTCATCAGATCATGTTTACATAATCTTCAAAAGATTTCATCCTTACTCCATTCAATTAGTGCCGTTTATTCAATATCAATATTATCCAATTATCGAATCATTCCAATCATACAAAACTGTAAATGTGTCTCTGTACCGCTAATCTACAAGTTTGTTTGTGATTGAAATCTATGACGGATGCGGGAGCATGTGAACAGCCGCGCTGGCTGTGAATTGACTGTTTCTCCAAACAAACACCAGAGCAAACACCTTGTAACCAGTCAAAGATAAAAATGAATGCAGACTGTGTATCGATATTTCTTTATCCCCAATGCGCCATTGTTAATGGTAATAAAAGCAGTCATGTACAAAAGTTTCAAATTTAGCACATACTTACTTTTGCTGACTTTTATTCATTTTTTGAATATCGCTAAATTGAAATTGTAGAAGCAATTTCTATCGCAAAATTGCCATTTCGCTCTTGTGGCGACCGGCAGCGTGGCCCTAAATATGTGGGTGGAAAATACTATCACAGGTCTCAAATGAAAGAAATTTACAACATATATATTTCATTTGCAATGTACTATTTACAAACTATTACCTGATGCCCTGGTTTCCCGTGCGCCTGTTATCCTCCGAGCCAGCGAGATCGATGAGATAGATTTTCCCGTGCAACGTTCTACATGATTTGGATTTTGTGATGGTTAGTTGAACTATACTGTGACTTCTACTTGAATGCTCGTTCAATTTTGTGGCAGCCACCGTCCTTATAACATAAGTAATATTATATTTCGGGTTTTACGCCTGCATCAGCACCATTTCGGGCTATATCGCCGGCGGGCAGATTGCCTAACAACACCTTTCCTGGGCAGGCTCCAGCGGTTAACCAGTACTTGGGTGCACCAACCTCCGTAAGAAACTGCCAACTTTTTCATATAAATGAGACACGGCCTCGCAGGGCTCGAACCCGTCACGTGACCATCAGTGATGATAGGTTACAGTGGTATACAAGTCAGCGACCCTAACCACTCAACCACAGACCACTATAACATAAGACAATCCGTCCTATAACATAAGACAATCCGTCCTATAACATAAGACAATCCGTCCTATAACATAAGACAATCCGTCCTATAACATAAGACAATCCGTCCTATAACATAAGACAATCCGTATTGATCAGTATAGTCAAGGCAGGATTCTTTGCCACACTGTTGTGGCATTATTATGATCCATGTCGTTGGAACTAGGAATTTTAGTATTTTGCTCAACCTTAGGGAAAAATTGAAAGATGTTTTCAGTTCAATTAATTTTCGCTATTACAGATTGGGAAACGCATCACACAGCAAAATACCGGCAAGTGTATCACTAATGTCTGGTAAGTTTCAATTATCAATAAAATATCATTTCTGATAACAGCATCAGAAATGTCTATTCATTTGCAATATATAATGTTTAAATGAACAATTAGCGCAGTGGTTAGAGCGATCCGGGTTCGATCCTCAGACCTGGAAGTATGTGAGATGGTACGGTGGTCGCCAGATCGGACAGGTGGGTTTTCTCCGGGTACTCCAGTTTCCTCCCACACGAATGTCCACATTTACGCTTTCATCTGCGCCAACGAGAGTGATTAATATAAGTTGTTAGAACTTGCTTCGCAATCGTTGTAAAATAAATAAAGTTTAGTTTATACAAATTGATTTTAGCTCGATTTCGAAACTAAGTTCTTATAACTTATATTAATCACTCTCGAGACCTCATTTCTGATGTATCCATCGCCACGAGGGAGAGAGAAGAGGCAACGTGGAATTTAAATGCCTTGCCTAAGGGCACAATCGTAACGGCTCCAGTGGGGCTCAAACTCCGGACCTTTCACACCTGAAGCGAAAGCGCATCCACTGCGCTATCACGACTTCCATAAAGTTTAAACTGTAAATGTGGTTCTGGTGGCGCTCAAGAACACAACAGCTCAGTTACAAGGCTAACATTGGACTGTGAGGCTTCATTAACGAATAAAATAGTTGTACTGCATAGTTTTGGACGGACATTTCCTATATAATTCATATATAATTTATAATTATATATAGGATCTTACACGAGTGCTTATTTCATACCATATTTTATGAAACGAATTTTAGAATTTTGATCTAAGAAGCAGTGCATTTTCACACAAACAACATGTATTATTTCGAATGTGTATTGCAAGCTGTCAATGCCATGCAGCGACCAATCAGAATCCTTCCAGGTGTTATTATTAAACGTGTTGACATATAAGAATTTTATGACATGGCAGTATTACACTGAATACAAGCAAAGTTATGTGATAAATCTATATATATGCATATGATTCAGTAAATAATTGAGTATTGAAGTCTATTGTAATGATTCAATTGAGTTGGGGAAACTAGAAACTGATTGACAATTGCAAATTTAGCAAAAACGGAAATATCTTCCAATGCACTTTTAAAAGGCCCAATTTTACATGAAGACAACAATATCGTTTTTACACAGAACACATTGGGCAACATCAAAATTGTGCATCGTGACGTACATGCTAAACCACGATTGTCTCTGCAATTAACGTTTCAAAATTACTTACATAAAAATTACATTTCCAGTAAAGCAACATTACTTAAGCCTGGTGTATGATTCAATACTGGGAAGAGCTTAATGTAATGTTGTTAGAATTTGTTGCCCAACCCATTTGCTTTTGTTATGTTGTATTATCATTGTGTAACTATATTCATGTATACATAGACAATAAAACATGGTTAAATTAATTCAATACTACATATATACCTCTTATAGAATTGCTGTGCAATAACGTTATGCTTCAAAATGATATCGTCGAAACCATCCTCAGATTCTGCATTGGCAGCAAACACAAATATCAATTATAACCAATAGCCAAGCAAGTTCAAACCTGTTATTTGAAGCCGGTCCAAATGCCATCTTGAACTCATCAAAGTTGTGTATTTGTTTCTTGGCGAGGCCGGGTATCAAGATGTTCTTCTCAGCATCTTCTCGGATAGGAAGATCGGAACCAGATGGTTCCAACAAATCTTGAACCTGGTATTGAAGAAAGACATTCAATTCATGGCTAGAATACATATATGACAAGTACTCGAGTATTCAAACGCTCGGAAGACCAACCCAGTATCAATTAACAAATGATAATAATAGTATTCAAAAAGAAATTGTTGATAAACGACTTAGAGTTTGCATGTGTTATCAGACACCCAGATTGTTCATATTTATGAAGGACACACATATTGTTCATATTTATGAAGGACATGCAGATTGTTCATATTTGTGAAGGACAAGCAGATTGTTCATATTTGTGAAATACACACAGATTGTTCACATTTGTGAAGGACACACAGATTGTTCATATTTGTAAAGGACACACAGATTGTTCATATTTGTGAAGGACAAGCAGATTGTTCATATTTGTGAAGTACACACAGATTGTTCACATTTGTGAAGGACACACAGATTGTTCACATTTGTGAAGGACACGCAGATTGTTCATATTTGTGAAGGACACGCAGATTGTTCACATTTGTGAAGGACACGCAGATTGTTTATATTTGTGAAGGACAAGCAGATTGTTAATATTTGTGAAGGACACACAGATTGTTCATATTTGTAAAAGACACACAGATTGTTCATATTTGTGAAGGACACGCAGATTGTTCATATTTGTGAAGGACACGCAGATTGTTCATATTTGTGAAGGACAAGCAGATTGTTCATATTTGTGAAGGACACGCAGATTGTTCATATTTGTGAAGGACACACAGATTGTTCACATTTGTGAAGGACATGCAGATTGTTCATATTTGTGAAGGACACACAGATTGTTCATATTTGTGAAGGACAAGCAGATTGTTCATATTTGTGAAGGACACGCAGATTGTTCATATTTGTGAAGGACAAGCAGATTGTTCATATTTGTGAAGGACACACAGATTGTTCATATTTGTAAAGGACACACAGATTGTTCATATTTGTGAAGGACAAGCAGATTGTTCATATTTGTGAAGGACACACAGATTGTTCACATTTGTGAAGGACACGCAGATTGTTCATATTTGTGAAGGACACGCAGATTGTTCACATTTGTGAAGGACACGCAGATTGTTCATATTTGTGAAGGACACATAGATTGTTCACATTTGTGAAGGACACGCAGATTGTTTATATTTGTGAAGGACAAGCAGATTGTTAATATTTGTGAAGGACACACAGATTGTTCATATTTGTAAAAGACACACAGATTGTTCATATTTGTGAAGGACACGCAGATTGTTCATATTTGTGAAGGACACGCAGATTGTTCATATTTGTGAAGGACATGCAGATTGTTCATATTTGTGAAGGACAAGCAGATTGTTCATATTTGTGAAGTACACACAGATTGTTCACATTTGTGAAGGACACGCAGATTGTTCATATTTGTGAAGGACAAGCAGATTGTTCATATTTGTGAAGGACACACAGATTGTTCATATTTGTAAAGGACACACAGATTGTTCATATTTGTGAAGGACAAGCAGATTGTTCATATTGTGAAGTACACACAGATTGTTCACATTTGTGAAGGACACACAGATTGTTCACATTTGTGAAGGACACGCAGATTGTTCATATTTGTGAAGGACACGCAGATTGTTCACATTTGTGAAGGACACGCAGATTGTTCATATTTGTGAAGGACACATAGATTGTTCACATTTGTGAAGGACACGCAGATTGTTTATATTTGTGAAGGACAAGCAGATTGTTAATATTTGTGAAGGACACACAGATTGTTCATATTTGTAAAAGACACACAGATTGTTCATATTTGTGAAGGACACGCAGATTGTTCATATTTGTGAAGGACACGCAGATTGTTCATATTTGTGAAGGACAAGCAGATTGTTCACATTTGTGAAGGACACGCAGATTGTTCATATTTGTGAAGGACACACAGATTGTTCACATTTGTGAAGGACATGCAGATTGTTCATATTTGTGAAGGACACACAGATTGTTCATATTTGTGAAGGACAAGCAGATTGTTCATATTTGTGAAGGACACGCAGATTGTTCATATTTGTGAAGGACAAGCAGGTTGTTCATATTTGTGAAGGACACACAGATTGTTCATATTTGTAAAGGACACACAGATTGTTCATATTTGTGAAGGACAAGCAGGTTGTTCATATTTGTGAAGGACACACAGATTGTTCATATTTGTAAAGGACACACAGATTGTTCATATTTGTGAAGGACAAGCAGATTGTTCATATTTGTAAAGGACACACAGATTGTTCACATTTGTGAAGGACACGCAGATTGTTCATATTTGTGAAGGACACGCAGATTGTTCACATTTGTAAAGGACACACAGATTGTTCATATTTGTGAAGGACAAGCAGATTGTTCATATTTGTGAAGGACACACAGATTGTTCACATTTGTGAAGGACACGCAGATTGTTCATATTTGTGAAGGACACGCAGATTGTTCACATTTGTGAAGGACACGCAGATTGTTCATATTTGTGAAGGACACATAGATTGTTCACATTTGTGAAGGACACGCAGATTGTTTATATTTGTGAAGGACAAGCAGATTGTTAATATTTGTGAAGGACACACAGATTGTTCATATTTGTAAAAGACACACAGATTGTTCATATTTGTGAAGGACACGCAGATTGTTCATATTTGTGAAGGACACGCAGATTGTTCATATTTGTGAAGGACATGCAGATTGTTCATATTTGTGAAGGACAAGCAGATTGTTCATATTTGTGAAGTACACACAGATTGTTCACATTTGTGAAGGACACGCAGATTGTTCATATTTGTGAAGGACAAGCAGATTGTTCATATTTGTGAAGGACACACAGATTGTTCATATTTGTAAAGGACACACAGATTGTTCATATTTGTGAAGGACAAGCAGATTGTTCATATTTGTGAAGTACACACAGATTGTTCACATTTGTGAAGGACACACAGATTGTTCACATTTGTGAAGGACACGCAGATTGTTCATATTTGTGAAGGACACGCAGATTGTTCACATTTGTGAAGGACACGCAGATTGTTCATATTTGTGAAGGACACATAGATTGTTCACATTTGTGAAGGACACGCAGATTGTTTATATTTGTGAAGGACAAGCAGATTGTTAATATTTGTGAAGGACACACAGATTGTTCATATTTGTAAAAGACACACAGATTGTTCATATTTGTGAAGGACACGCAGATTGTTCATATTTGTGAAGGACACGCAGATTGTTCATATTTGTGAAGGACAAGCAGATTGTTCACATTTGTGAAGGACACGCAGATTGTTCATATTTGTGAAGGACACACAGATTGTTCACATTTGTGAAGGACATGCAGATTGTTCATATTTGTGAAGGACACACAGATTGTTCATATTTGTGAAGGACAAGCAGATTGTTCATATTTGTGAAGGACACGCAGATTGTTCATATTTGTGAAGGACAAGCAGGTTGTTCATATTTGTGAAGGACACACAGATTGTTCATATTTGTAAAGGACACACAGATTGTTCATATTTGTGAAGGACAAGCAGGTTGTTCATATTTGTGAAGGACACACAGATTGTTCATATTTGTAAAGGACACACAGATTGTTCATATTTGTGAAGGACAAGCAGATTGTTCATATTTGTAAAGGACACACAGATTGTTCACATTTGTGAAGGACACGCAGATTGTTCATATTTGTGAAGGACACGCAGATTGTTCACATTTGTGAAGGACACGCAGATTGTTTATATTTGTGAAGGACACGCAGATTGTTCATATTTATGAGGGACACGCAGATTGTTCATATTTATGAAGGACACGCAGATTGTTCATATTTATGAAGGACACACAGATTGTTCATATTTGTGAAGGACACGCAGATTGCTCATATTTATGAAGGACAAGCAGATAAATTAATAATGGATCAATTTAATGCAGGGATGCCATTATGCATCTTTTCAACTGTGCAGGTCATCAAGTCTGCAACATAGTGGGTTCGATTGCCATCTCAGGTGTGATGTATGACCTACAAGCCAGCTGGATAACCACTAAAGGATGACATGACTTTGCAGCTGGAAACCAATAAAGGTGACAGTGAACATTGCAGCTGGATACCAACTAAAGGATGACAGTGAACTTTGCAGCTGGATAACCAACTAAAGATGACAGTGACCTTGCAGCTGGTAACCACTAAGGATGACAGTAACTTTGCAGCTGATAACCAACTAAAGGATGACAGTAAACTTTGCAGCTGATACACTAAGGATGACAGTGACTTTGCAGCTGGATAACCAACTAAAGGATGACAGTACTGCAGCTGGATAACCACTAAAGGATGACAGTGAACATTGCAGCTGGATAACCAACTAAAGGATGACAAGTAAACTTTGCAGCTGGATAACCCACTAAAGGATGACAGTGAACTTTGCAGCTGGATAACCCACTAAAGGATGACAGTGAACCTTGGAGCTGGATAACCCACTAAAGGATGACAGTGAACTTTGCAGCTGGATAACCCACTAAAGGATGACAGTAAACTTTGCAGCTGGATAACCAACTAAAGGATGACAGTGAACTTTGCAGCTGGATAACCCACTAAAGGATGACAGCAAACTTTGCAGCTGGATAACCCACTAAAGGACAGCCATGAACGTTGCAGCTGGATAACCCACTAAAGGACGGCCATGAATGTTGCAGCTGGATAACCCACTAAAGGATGACAGTAAACTTTGCAGCTGGATAACCCACTAAAGGATGACAGCAAACTTTGCAGCTGGATAACCCACTAAAGGAAGACAGCGAACTTTGCAGCTGGATAACCCATTAAAGGATGACAGTGAACTTTGCAGCTGGATAACTCACTAAAGATCTACAGTGAACTTTGCAGCTGGATAACCCACTAAAGGACGACAGTGAACTTTGGAATATTTTGTTAACAATTTGACCTAACATACCTTCTCATTATAAATCTCAAGGTAGGAGAATGTGACATTATATTTCCATGAATCTCCCTCAGCCTTCTTGCTCTCCTCGATCTGCTCGAAGATGCCATTGATCACCCTCGGTATCACTCCTGGATTACACGACGTCCCCAACATAGTGTGTGTCTTTCCTAGCAAAACAAGAACCAATGATATACAAGTCATGACATCCCCAACATTGTATGCATTCTTCCAATTGAATACGAAACAGTGATCAGGGATCATTCTAGAGGGCGATGTGGGCGAAATTGTCGCCCTAGGGACCCTGACTTCGCCCTCTGGGGGCCCCACTTCTCCCAAAAAACAAAATTATTTTTTGGTTTTTACGATTTTCAAACAAAATTGTGTCTAGTAAGATACACTGGCCCATTATAAAGAACTCCTTCTATTCAAATGTTGTATTTAATGGTTGTACTGTGTGCATTTTAACCCTATTTTGCAGAAGTATATTAAAGAACACCATTTAAGGAAGCGATCACGCGCTTTCTCACTTCTCCCAAAAATTCTGACCTAGAATGAACCCTGGTGATATACAATTTGTTCATGATGTTCCCAATATTGTGTGTGTATTACATAGCAAAATATGAACCCATAAGAAGTGCAAAATAATTCCAAAAGCAGAGCATGTAAATATCATATCAGTTTCCGTGGGTCTGTAAACAAATATGGCAACATTCTATCCTTTGATAGCAAATAGCAGTTTCATGCAGTCTGTGTGTATTTCTTATCTGTTCCTTTGGGCCCGTAAGCAAATATGGAAACATTCTGTCCATTGAGAGCTTTAGGTAGCAGCGGTTTCACACAGTCTGTGTATATTTCTTACCTGTTCCTGTGGGCCCGTAAGCAAATATGGAAACATTCTGTCCATTCAGAGCTTTAGGTAGCAGCGGTTTCACACAGTCTGTGTATATTTCTTACCTGTTCCTGTGGGCCCGTAAGCAAATATGGAAACATTCTGTCCATTCAGAGCTTTAGGTAGCAGCGGTTTCACACAGTCTGTGTATACTTGAAGCTGGCTGCTATCCATACCATACACAGCAGAGAATCTGAAATCATTACCCCATACTATTAATATAAAATAACCATGACACCAATCTGAGAAGTTGGTGCATTAGCAAGGCCATTGAATGGAAAATAACAATGACACCAGTCTGAGAAGTTGGTGCATTAGCAAGGCCGTTGAATGGAAAATAACAATGACAACAGTCTGAGAAGTTGGTGCATTAGCAAGGCCGTTGAATGGAAAATAACCATGACACCAGTGCTAAAAATATGAACTAGCCGGAAACAGTGATCAAAAATATTGTGTTGATTATTTGAGTGAAGTTGTATGATTGTCAGGGACTATTTACTGCGGCGTACAGATGCAGTTTAATGTAATAATATACTGGCAAACAGAAACACATGTTTTCTTCAAATTTATGGTTGTTGTTACTGTGGTAATATAATAAAAAGCCAAAAGACTCGCTAAATAGCCTAAATTGCGATTTGAGTTTCATAAAATATGGTATGAAATCATTACGAGTGTAAGATCCTATATTTATTTCCACTGCTTTGCACATGTGGAACCTAGCCGCTGCATAGTATCTGTCATTTATGGGCATATAAACGACATTCTAGCGCCATTTTGTGCACTGTTGCATCGTTTTGTGGGCCTATAAACGACAGTCTTAGCACCATTTTGCGCACTGTTGCATCGTTTTGTGGGCGTATAAACGACATTATAGCGCCATTTTTCGCACTGTTGCATCGTTTTGTGGGCGTATAAATGACATCATAGCGCCATTTTGCGCACTGTTGCATCGTTTTGTGGGCGTATAAACGACATTCTAGCGCCATTTTGCGCACTGTTGCATCGTTTTGCATCATAAAAATACTATTCACCCTAAAATAGAAAGATTAGTTGTTTGTTTGAGTGAGTGATCGAATATTTCACTCATGAACATAGAAAGCTATTATTATCACCTTGTATTTTGTAAGCGCCACTCGTGATAATAATGCTTTCAATGTTCATTCAGTGAAATATAATTTGATCATACGCTGAAACAAACAAATATCCTCTTATTATATGTTTGTAATCGTAAGGTATCGTAATTCCAATAATTTATTTTAAAAAGTTGAATCGTTATTTATGATACAATTACACACATGGATTTATCCAATAATCCTCATAGGAAACTATATGTGGAAGTTGTGATAGTGAAGTGGTATAATGTAGCGTTCGCTTCAGACAGGGTTCATTCTAGGTCAGAATTTTTGGGAGAAGTGAGAAAGCGTGTGATCGCTTCCTTAAATGGTGTTCTTTAATATACTTCTGCAAAATAGGGTTAAAATGCACAGTACAACCATTAAATACAACATTTGAATAGAAGGAGTGCTTTATAATGGACCAGTGTATCTTACTAGACAAAATTTTGTTGAAAATCGTAAAAAAAACCAACAATTTTTTAGGGAGATGTGAGGGCCCCAGAGGGCGAAGTCAGGGTCCCTAGGGCGACAATTTCGCCCATATCGCCCTCTAAACTGATCCCTGTTCAGGTGCGAAAGGCCTAGAGATCGCGCTCAGCTGTAGCAGTTACAATTGTGCCCTTAGGCAAGACATTATCTATTCTCTCTCCCTCATGGCGATGGATTCCATATGAATGAGATCTCGCGAGAGAGTAATCTAACGTTGTAAAAATTGGTTTTGCAATCGAGCTTAAATAAATTTGTATACCAGTAAACAAAGAAACTAAACAGCTATCAGACAGCAAAATAAAACGCACACAGACATTATATTTAGTGCCACAATAAAGGAAATACGATGAACTTCTAGAGTACAATAGTTTATACCAAAAAATGTTTTAACTCGATTGTGAAACAAGTTCTTACAACTTATATTAATCACTCTCGAGACCTCATTCCTGATGGAATCCATCGCCACGAGGGAGAGAGAAGAGGCAATTTAAATGCCTTGCCTAAGGGCACAATCGTAACGGCTCCAGCAGGGCTCAAACTCCGGACCTTTCGCACCTGAAGCGAACGCGCATCCATTGGGCTATCACAACTTCCACTTCCAGAGTACAATCAGTACAACATATGAACATACGAGTATTGTATATTTTCTTTCATATTTCTGTGGTTGAATATCTGCACAATGTTGTCTGTGGCACTGACACAGGTTTTATCCTCTCCTCGTAGCGGAGGACGTACACGGATTACTACTTTCACTTTACACTGCTTCTTGTCCATTGTATCTGAAACAACAATAGATCTATATCTGAAACAACATTAGATCTATATCTGAAACAACAATAGAGCTATATCTGAAACAACAATAGATCTATATCTGAAACAACAATAGATCTATATGATCTGAAACAACAATAGATCTATATCTGAAACAACAATAGATCTATATCTGAAACAACAATAGATCTATATCTGAAACAACAATAGATCTATATCTGAAACAACAATCTTAGATCTATATCTGAAACAACAATAGAGCTATATCTGAAACAACATTAGATCTATATCTGAAACAACAATAGAGCTATATCCGTATGTGACATCCGTGGTCAAGTGGTAGAGCGTCGGATCTGGAATATATCGTCCCGGGTTCAATACTTGGTCAGGCCATGTATGTAGTGTCATTGAGCAAGGCACCTCACACACATTGCTTAGTACTGGTTAACCACTTAGGTCGGCTAAGCTTGCTCAGGAAAACATGTCTACGTCCCCGCAAGGGGTTTGACATTAATGGAACATACATATCTGAAACAATAGAGCTATATCTGAAACAACAATAGATCTCTATCGGAAACAACAATAGAGCTATATCTGAAACAACAATAGATCTATATCTGAAACAACAATAGATCTCTATCGGAAACAACAATAGAGCTATATCGGAAACAACATTAGATCTATATCAGTTGTATAAACAACACCATATAATTTGATTTATAATGATCTTCACTAATATTGTTCGAATTATCACTATCTGGTTCGAATCGACTATGGTCCGAATGAGCCGTAATTCCAATGAGACATATATCACAAATGGGACCAGGATTTGCTCGATTACATCCACAATAAATGGTCTAAAACACATAGTGTACCTGGTGTA
The DNA here is from genome assembly GCA_014843695.1 of Archivesica marissinica. Classification (NCBI taxonomy): domain Eukaryota; kingdom Metazoa; phylum Mollusca; class Bivalvia; order Venerida; family Vesicomyidae; genus Archivesica; species Archivesica marissinica. Next base: position 61,506,765 of record CM026403.1, read on the forward strand.
TCTATATGGTTGCTAAACAACCTGATTTGAAGAAAGTTGTCGCGAAAACATGTGATTATTATGATAAATTCGAAATATAGATACAATATAATTATTAACCAACATACGATGACTTCTCGCTTACAAGTATATGACGTGCATTCACTTTACAATGTGTCATCACTTTAAAACAAATGTAGATAAAGGTGTCAACATCCAATTTTACTTTTATCTGTGTGCTTTTCTTTTTGTTTTGAAATTCCCTCTTTTTATCAACAAGCTAGCAATCAATAGTGTTTTGAGCAATAGATAACCACTTTTGCCCAAAACGCAATAGAGTAAAATACGGTTATCCGTTTGTGAATGCGTACCAATAAGAGAAATAAATTGAGAACATCACAGTAAAGGTTAACGGCATTTTGAGCCATAAGTAAGGAATATGACACCACTGATTATGGATAGTTGTGAGCCCATATCCATTATGCACATAATACACATAACCCAACTTTCTATATTGGGATTGGATACCCAATTTAAGGGCTCTTTAATATCACTATCTTAATTCAGAAATAGAACCGAAATTCGATATTGATGAATGACATCTGGGGCCTTAAATAAGGAATGTGACGCCACACAATACAATACACACAAACTACATACACAGCTAGGTTTATACCTTGGGGATGGATACCCAAAATATGGGCTTCTCTAATGCCACTATTTGCATTAACATATATATGAAACAAATAGCCGACATTTATTCACCAGTCCACTGGGCCTTAAATAAGGAATGTGACACCAGTGACTACCCGTAGTCAGGGACCCACAAGCAATACACACATAATGCATACAACAATACGTTTCTACCTTGGGGATGGATACCCAAAATAAGGGCTCTTCCATAGTACTATGTAATTTCAGAAATACAAGTCGAAATTTGAACTTGATGAATGGCCACTGGGCCCCTAAATAGGGAATGTGACACCAATGACTACCCATATGCAGGGACCCACAACCAATACAAACATAACCCATACACCAATAAGTTTCTACCTTGGGGATGGATACCCAAAATGTGGGCTTCTCTAATACCGCTATTTGCAGTAAAAATATATATGAAACAATCATCCGAAATTTATTCACCAGCCCACTGGGCCTTAAATAAGGAATGTGACACCAGTGACTACTCATAGTCAGGGACGCACAACCAATACAAACATAACACATACACCAATAGGTTTCTACCTTGGGGATGGATACCCAAAATAAGGGCTCTTCCATATTACTATGTAATTTCAGAAATAAAAGTCGAACTTTGAACTAGATGAACGGCCCCTGGGTCCCTAAATAGGGAATGGACACCAGTGACTACCACAGGCAGGGACCTACAACCAATACACACATAACCCATACACCAATAAGTTTCTACCTTGGGGATGGATACCCAAAATATGGGCTTCTCTAAGACCACTATTTGCAGTAAAAATATATATGAAACAATTATCCGACTTTATTCACCAGCCCACTGGGCCTTAAATAAGGAATGTGACACCACTGACTACCCATAGACAGTGACCCACAATCAATACACACATAATACATACACCAAAAAGTTTCTACCTTGGGGATGGATACCCAAAATAAGGGCTCTTCCATATTACTATGTAATTTCAGAAATAAAAGTCGAAATTTGAACTTGATGAACGGCCCCTGGGTCCATAAATAGGGAATGTGACACCAGTGAATACCCATAGACAGGGACCTACAGCCAATACAAACATAACCCATACACCAATAAGTTTCTACCTTGTGGATGGATACCCAAAATATGGGCTTCTCTAATACCACTATTTGCAGTAAAATATATATGAAACAATTATCCGACATTTATTCACCAGCCCACTGGGCCTTAAATAAGGAATGTGACACCAGTGACTACCCATAGTCAGAGACCCACAAGCAATACAAACATAACCCATACAACAATAAGTTTCTACCTTGGGGATGGATACCCAAAATATGGGCTTCTCTAAGACCCATAATAGCAGTAAAAAATATATATGAAACAATCATCCGACATTTATTCACCATCCCACTGGGCCTTAAATAAGGAATGTGATACCACTGACTACCCATAGTCAAGGACCCACAAGTAATACACACATAATACATACAACAATAAATTTCTACCTTGGGGATGGATACCCAAAATATGGGCTTCTCTAATACCACTATTTGCAGTAAAAATATATATGAAACAATCATCCGACATTTATTCACCAGCCCACTGGGCCTTAAATAAGGAATGTGACACCAGTGACTACCCATAGTCAGGGACCCACAAGCAATACACACATAATACATACAACAATAAGTTTCTATCTTGGGGATGGATACCCAAAATATGGGCTCTTCCATATTACTAAATTTGAACTTGATGAACGGCCCCCCTAAATAGGGAATGTGACACCAGTGACTATGCACGAGTACGAGCCCGGATCCAATAGGCACACAATACATATACGCCCAACTTTCTACCGTGGGGTTGGATACCCAATCGATGGGCTCTTCCATATTACTATTTCATTCCAGAAATAAAAGTCGAAATTTGAACTTTATGAACGGCCCCTGAGCCCCTAAATAGCGAATGTGACACCAGTGACTATGCCTATACCAGGACCCACAACCAATACAAACATAACCCATACACGGAAACATTTCTATCTTGGGGATGGATACCCAAAACATGGGCTTCTCGAATGCCACTATTTGCATTAAAATATTTATGAAACAAACAGCCGGTATTTATTCACCAGACCACTGGGTCTTAAATAAGGAATGTGACACCACTTACTACCCATTGTCAGGGAGCCACAGGCAATACACACATAATACATACACCAATAAGTTTCTACCTTGGGGATGGATACCCAAAATATGGGCTCTTCCATATCACTATGTAATTTCAGAAATAAAAGTCGACATTCGACCTTGATGAACGGCTCCTGTGGCCCTAATTAGGGAATGTGACACCACTTACTATACATGGATATAAGCCCGAATCCAACAGACACACATTACACATACGCCCAATTTTATACCTTGGATTTGGCTACCCAATTTATTGGCTCTTCCATATCACTATGTAATTTCAGAAATAATAGTCGTAATTCGACATTCATGAACGGCCCAGTGGCATTAAATAGGGAATGTGACACCACTGACTATGCATGAGTGTGAGCCCGTATCCAGTAGACCATAAGCCCAACTTTGTACATTAGAGTTGGATACCCAATTTAAGGGATTGTTTCATATTACTATGCAATTTCAGAAAAATGACAATATTATTGATCGACATATGTGGTAATAACCACATCTATGCACAGGAGGTGGACCCACAACCGCTACACACGTAATATATACCAGCCCAACTTTCTACTTTGGGAATTAATTTTGTACACACTTGTAGATTTTTAATCTCTGTGAGCCGATCCCCACGTACACTATGGTGATACATATTTGGCTATCCGATCAATGCGCTTCCCAAAGTCATAGTATAAAATAACTAACCTGAAATGAAATTCCGACAGTATTGAACCACTGAGCCTCTAAGCAAAGTATGGGACACAACAATCTATACTTGGGCATGAACCCATAACCATTACCCACATACTGCACATAAGTCAAATTTCCTCTCTTGGTGTAAACATTATGTATTCAAATTATACATATAACATGTGCAATATATGTGTAAACATGCCGTTAGCAAAAGAAACGCTGTTTTCATGTGCTATAACATTCTTTAAAGAAGCATTACATCGTAATAAAGGATGTTTTGGGTAAAATATAAATACTAATGTGTGTGTGCTTACAAAATTCGAAATAGTCGCTCAGAAACGATAAAATTCTAATAAATTTAAACCATCGTATACGCGAATTTGTTTATCAACACACGAAATTTAAACAGGCACAGCGCGCATGCGTGAAACAACAGAGGATGTAGAAAACAACGTATATATTGAACATGAAAGACTATCTATTTATCGTCCTCTAATGCCGAACCCCTCGCGGGGATGTAGAAATGTCCCTAAAAGACTTAGCTAACAGAGGTATGAATCAACATATCAAGTAATTTAATTAAAAAAGACAACGTGGGACAAATGGGGACGCTGCATTCAGAATGTAAACAAGTGCGAACGATGCGTTCCGGTTGGAAATAAGTGCGTGACCGATCGACTCGGAAAGTCCTACTTTCGGTTTAGAGTTTTTTGTTACGCAAAAAAACACTGTTTACGAAATGAACATAAGCATACAAAGTATAATGTTAGAATGTGTAGCAGTATTGCTACCCATACGTAAAAATTGAATTTTTCAAATATCTTTATTTCATACGATGTAATGCTGCTTTAAACTGTATTTATTTTACAACGATTGCGAAGCAAGTTTTAACAACCTATATAAATCACTCTCGTTGGCGCGGATGAAAGCGGTATGACATATAATATTTTTTCTAAATTTACAAATCGTCAGATGGGACGTTAAACCGAGGTCTCGTGTCGGTGCTTTACACCGTGCACGTAAAAGAACCAGATGAGACTCTGGAGGTCTCTGTCTGTATCAGGCACTATCCTCCAAAATCTAAAATGACTAATCTATTCAGGAGGCGTCACTCATATGGGCAACCGTTAGTGACGATAAATAAACGTAAAAACACGCACATACATGGTTAAAGCGATATTACAATGCACACAAACTGTATTTTTACACATGAATAACAATACAACTACAAATTCTTCCGAAATAATTCGAACATTAACTTTCAATCAATAAATAGTGTTTACGCGGTCTACACACTCTCAAACGTGAAAGTAGGATTTCATATAACGGTCATGCAGCAGCACTCCTGAATTGACGTTGATTTATTATTTGAGTCTATACTAAATGTGTGATATTGTTGTTTAAAGAAAATGTAAATGATAATAAATATGCATTGTGAGATATAATAGTAAATCTGTATCATACAGTTGTTACACGCCCTGTATTACGCATGGCTGTTGACCATATTTACATGCATGTGTAATGTCAACAGACGTCGTATATTTATTAGTTGAAATACTCAGTTTCTGTGGCCAATCTTCTTAGGGAAAAACACTGAAATAGGAAAGTACATTCTGTAAAATTTTCATTTTTTCACCGATGTAGTGTCGCTTTCATTTTATTCGAAATAATTAAATGCAACATATATCTCTGTATGTGCCACATGAAACCCAAAACACCCTGCAATATATAACCTATATCAACGAACAGAAAATTATACATTTTCACCTTGTGTTTTCAGTTTATATAGGTCTGCCAGTCGGAAGACATTGTACGTGAGGGACGAAAGGTCGCTGGTGATTTGAGACTTGCTACCGATGTGTACCCTTCACGCATTAAAGTTTGAATGGAGTCAATTTTGATGAAAGAAGCTGTACATTACAGACGGATCTGTAGTCCAGTGGTAACACGCTGGACTGGTAATCAAGGGGTCGCAGGTTCGATCCCCCATCTGACCATACTAAAATTAACAGTCTTTCAGAATATTAACAACCGCAGCAACGACGACGACGATGGAAACCACAACTAACAACAACCAACTACAATTAGGGGTCGCATGTTTAATCCCCCGTCTGACCGTAATAAAATTAACAGTCTTTCATATGGGACTTTAAACCGAGGTCTCGTGTCGGTGCTTTACACAGTGCACGTAACAGAATCAGAGGAGACTCTGGAATGGGTATCTGCCTGTTTCATTGCACTATCCTCCAACATTCTAAAATGACTAATCTCTTCAGGAGGCGTCGCTCATATGGGCAACCGGTAGCTACGATAAATAAACGTAAAACACAAGCTGGACATTTAATGACAACATTTTGTGAATTTTTATTTCAAATTATAATGGTTTACAGTTGGATTTTGCTAATCTTATATTGTTCTCCAGTTGTTATTCGTTGAGAAAGATCCAGGGTACCCATACAAAACGTATTTCAGGCACGGGCGGATACCGAGATTCGAACATACAGTGATGATGGGCACCTGCATTATTTCTGGAAGCCTGGCTGGTTTTCTCTAAGCATATGATCAGCATGTGACTCCAAGAAAGTACAGTTGGTCTATGAACCGCTGAGCGCGATACGAGTAACGCATCGTTTTTCATCAAAGGGAACAATCTGCTTCTTCCATTTAGTAATAGGCTTATCAATGGGAATATCTTAATGTTGTTGTCTTAAGTAATTCGTTCCACAGCTTTCACAGTGTCTGTTTATACACTCTAGTTAGTGAACGATGGGGACCATATTTTACACACAAAGTGTGGGTGTGAATCCCACTGCATATCTAGTATTCTTTCATGTGATGAAACTGTCGAGTTGGCTTGCGGAAAGTCAGTGGTTCGACATGGTTACTGGTGCATGAATGAAATGCTGCTAGGAGGTGCACCCGGTGTTTTCTTACACCAATAACAGATGGATAGTCGTCATATGACATTACCTGTCGGTGCAACTTTAAACCCCCAACAAACAAATAGTTATAACTATTAAAATTATCACCCAAGATCCGCAAATTAATTCTCAGTCTGAAGCTGTTTATCTGTCAGTGTTTACAATTTATCTTTATTACAGTAATGTCCGTCCCTTCAAGTATATTTTCAGGAGAGGGAAACCGTAAGCTGTCACTTGCTTTCCGTCCACTTCCTTAATATAAGTATTGTAAATAATAATGTACATGATAGAAAATAAATATGCTTAAACTAAGTATATTTTACTTCAAATGACTACACATATATACGAACAATTGATTTCAATAATGTTTCAACTTAAATTGCCTTATTTCCTAATCATAGTCACATATTAACTTAAAAAACTAATCTTTCCTAAATATTACCTTAGAAATTACTGAAAATCTTGTATATGAAACATTATCTATGTGGGGAAGGACATTACGAGGATGGACATTACGGATAACCTTCCTTTTTTGTTAATATTTTTTTAATGATCGATAGGATGTTTTTGGCATCATACAAAATATCCCATTATACCGTCATATATTTTGCAGAAGAAATAATGGGGCGATTCATTTTCCTATCACAACTTATTTTATATTTACTGTAGGATATATATATTTTCAAACTAAAAATATATCAGTTTGCTATTCCTACATGAACTAAAACATGGGATACAACCGTAATATAAACCATTACAAAGCATACATGTTTTACCAGAAAACGTATTCAGTCATGATACAACTTCAAATTAAGGGCAATGGATTTTTCTAAATGATAAAAAAAGATTTTACCATCTTTCAATTGTGGAATGTTTTTGACATGCAAATAGTGAAAATATGCAATATTCATAATATGCAAACTATCTTAATACACTTCATAATGTGCTAAGATTTCGTAATGAACTTTTGCGCACATATATCCATGGGCGTGAAGAGTTTTCGCCCAACTGTGGAAATAGCAAGTCGCGAGAGATCACGCAATAGTTCACGCTCCAGTTACCGGAATTCTAAATAAACATACCTTGTGCACTTCCAATCTATTTCTAACTGATCATAATATATCAGACAAGGTAAATTAGCGGTGAAAACTTTAAACCTACCACAGTTTTCACTAATTTCACTATATCCGTTTTATGTCACCATATAAATATCATTTTTTAAAGAAATTGGCAATTTTTTCTCCAAAATGACATATGCATCGTCTGCCACGCCAATATATTTACGAATAAAAATGTCATTATAGTCTCACTGCTCCGTGTTTATGAGTGATGTCCGTTACACACAAGGAGTCCTTATTAATAATATCGATTTTCACCGTGTTTCACCTTCAGGTCCACGGGTTGTCACAGAGGTTCTCCAACTGATATATATGGTTGTGTAAACCTAGTTTTTCTTTGTTGGGCACCGTGTGATGTGTTCGATGGATGGGTCCATTTACGGTTCTGCATTTAGTCAGAGTAATTAGGAGGGATGACGACTTCTTATGCCCCGTGTGTTTGACCAAGTTAAATTAAATGTTAGTGTTTTAGATACAGTATAGTATAGACAAAATGCTGTCCAACAAATGAATTTTGAGTGAAAATGATAAATTAAGCCTATTATTAAAGTAAGTCTTCCTTAGTTTATTGTTTTGTTAAAAAAGAACTGTTGCTTACATACTAATGGTGGCGCTGTAGACAATTTCCACAGTTAGGCGAACACATGTGACGTCATTCCGGATTACTGAGAATGAGGTACCGCTATTTTGTCAACTTTTCTCAAAAAGTAAACATTCGATTTTCTTCGAGATTTTTGTGGATGAATGGTAAAATATTGTTTATTTGGTGACATAAATTGTTTGCAGTGTATGACCATTCTAAACCTATAGGAGTCCGTTATGTACTACATCGTCGGAAACCAGTAACACCGGGATACAACATACATACATACATACATACATACATACATATACTTTTATTCTCTCAGGTACATGTGTACAACATGAGGGTATATAACAGAAACAAATATTTAGCCACGTGGTGCTTCCGGGAATGACCTGAAATGAAAGCAGTTGTATAAACAATCATATCATGCATAATAATGTATAGAAATATGCTGGGGGATTCTTCTTCATGTATCCAAATTTTACATACAAATACAATATTATTCACGACATAGTTCCACTATTACATCTAAATGATATAAAACGAAAGACAAATATAATATTTAAAGAGTGTGGGATATAATAGTTAATATACTTATTCTCTGTCGGATTGTTTGTCATTTGGGGATGAAAGGTCAATCGATTGTTATTGGCCTGGTGACGTGTAATGAATGAAAATAATTTTACTATCATACTGACTCACGTAGTAGACAACATAATCCCATCGTGCGGATTAGTATTTATGAGTTGGGTAAATTGGTCTCGTAATGAGTCTAATATTTTTCCCACGGTCATAGAGTACGGGATAAAATGTATCTATAGTTTTGTGATTATAGCTTTTGTTGGATTTTCTTCCCGTTTGTGGAATATAATGAGGTTTTGTATAATATTCGGCAAGAGTATATGTATCAGGCGTTTTAAAATATCACAATATGAATCTAATGATGAATTTCAGTAGGGTTAATTATACTTTCGTTATGGATTATCAATTTTTGCGAACCATAAAGTGGTAAGTATATGTAATAAGATTTGAATAATTAATGCAATACCTATCAAATATCGTAATATGTCCAACTTGCGAAGCTTTAAAAAATTACTAACAAAATTTAGACATGATAATACGAGTAAATTTACTAAGATTTACCAGGGCAGTTTCAGATGATGTATTTAATATCTTGGAGAAACAATGTATGTTGTCTGACAACACAAAGTCGTGCAGATAGGTATTCCGATCTTGTGTAAAGTAGTCGCATTTAAGCAGATAGTGTTGCTCAGAGCCAACTTCCCCGTTATTACATAACCTACAAATACTATCTAGGAAGGCTGTTCCTCCCCCATCTGGATGTTTCCAGAGGAAGGCGATTGTTACAGGTACGATATCTGAAGAGTGTCAAATAGTCTTGTTTAGTGATAATGTTGAAATATTTTTCATATTCTAATGCCTGTTTAAAAGAATTATAAATTTTACCCTTGTTTGATAGTTGCATTTGGCTATGCCAATGCTGCTTATATTGGTCTATTAATATTTTCTGTATATGCTTATGAGTACTTTTATTAATTAAGGTAGTTTGGTTAAGCCAAAGATCAGGTCTACCTACAGAATTTAGGATTTCTTTTATTTTACTGATCCATCGGAAATTTGTATCAGGTTGATTAATCATGTACCTATATATCAATAATGACAACTTGTTTTCTTTTCCAAGTAATATCCTCGTCCAAAAAGATATCATTTGTGTATGTGCAATGATAGATATAGGGTATCTACCAAGTTCTCCAAATAACATATACCTAGGTGTACTTTTTCGGGCGTTGGTTATTCGCCTGAGAAATGAATTATGCACTTTTTCTTGTAAATCTAGATTTTCGTAGCCAAATACCTCTGATCCATATGTTAGTATCGGTACTACAGTGTGATCGAATAGTTTAATAATTAAATCTGGCGGTAAGTCTGCATTATTAGACTTAGTAAAAAGTAAGTGCATTGCTTTATTTGCCTGCTGGGTAACATGTTTTCTAGCCTTCAAAAAAGATCCATTACTAGAGAGTGTAACACCAAGGTAGTGATAATTGTCTGTGATTTCAAGACCTTGGTCACCTAATTTAAAGTCAAAGTTATTAAGGTTCCTAGCTCCAAAAACAATTACTTTTGTTTTATTAGGGTTTACTACTAATTTCCATTGGGCACAGTAATTATTAAAATGATTCAGGCAGTTTTGAAAGTCGACAGGGTTATTGGAAACAATGACGGTGTCGTCTGCGTAAAGCAGAAGTAGTAGTTTAAGCCAAGTTTCATCACTGAACGTGTCCTCAAGCTGTATGCCAACGGCACCGTTTGCTTACAGATGTGACTGTAGGTCGTTTAAATATAAAGAGAAGAGGATCGGGCTTAAGTTTTCACCCTGCCGGACACCGATTTCTGATGAGAAGAATGGCGATTGGTTACCATTATGGGTTACACATGATTTTATATTCTGATACATATTATATATAACCTGGAACAACTTACCATTAATAAAATTTTGCAAAAGCTTGTGCCATAAACCGAAACGCCATATTTTATCAAAACATTGTGAAAAATCTATAAAGGAACAGAATAACTTCTGTTTTCGTTTCTTAAGTATTTCAACAAGGGAGTGTAATGTAAAAATATGATCAGAACACGAGTATCCGTTTCTAAACCCTGCCTGATTTTCATTTAATAATTGGGAGTCTTCAACATAGCTTGTTAGTCTAAGATTAAGTACAGCTGTGAATAGTTTACCTAGGCATGATAGTATTGTAATTGGTCTGTATGATCCTGTGTCACCAGGATCTCCTTTATTTTTATATATTGGAATTATAGAGCCTTCTAGCCACGATCTTGGTACGATTCCTGAGTCTAGGATACAGTTAAATAGGCGGTTATATATGGGTAATAGGGAGTCTTTTGTGGCTTTAATATATTCGTTTAGGATGTTGTCTGTCGGGCTAGACGCTTTACCATTATTTAATTTATTGATACACTTTAGGATTTCTTGGTCGGTAATTTTTGAGTTAAGATATTGGTTTGAATTCTCTAAAAAGTCATTGGTTATGAATTGATTGTTTTCATCTGCAAAGTGAGGGTTTGTATTTATACGTTTAAAGTGTTCGAAAAAATCATTTATTTTTGGTGATCCATCAATCTTAGATTTTGGTTTAAGCCCTTTAAGAAAGTTCCAATATTGTTTTGGGTTATTAGAATACATGTTCCTTAATTTACTTGCATTTGTATGTTTAAACTTGCTAATGTAATAGTTCATTGTACGCTTGTATTCGTTACTAGCATTTTTCAAACGCAATTTATTATCTTCAGTACAATTAAGTCGATACTCAGATTTTGCACTGTGGTAATTTTGCCTTGCACTAATGCATCTGGGACCGAACCAGGGTTTATTTGTGTGACGTGGAATAAAGTTGCTAGTTGTCGGAAACGTTTCGGATGCAGATTTTTCAAATAGAATTCTAATTTCATTCGTTACAGATTCAATATTCTGCTGTGTATCAGGGTTGTCGATTGATAACATACTGAAAATACTGTTTAAATGGTTAACGTCGATATTTTGCTGAAAATTTAATATTTTGTCGTCTCTCCATTTTGGTTTTTTATTTTTGCCCAAATCATGGTTATCTTTTTGACTAAATTTATTTTGCAACTTAATCGTCCAATATAGTGCATTATGTCCATCCGAGAAAAGTGTATCTGTTTCAATAATTTGAAAACTATTTAGATGCGCAAAGCAGTCAGCAGTTAAAAAAGATAATCAATGACCGACTTGTCTCGAAAAGTAAAATCCCCTAGTGTGTCTTGTCCAAATCGACCATTAACAAGAAACAAATTGTTATTTCTACACAATTCAATTAACATTAAACCATTTGGGTTAGTTTTCTTGTCCTTTGATTTTCTATTCAATGTAATTGAATGTTATATTTATCAAAATGGGACAATGATTCATCATCAATGCTAAATAAATCATTTAAGAATGGGTCTGACGGAATAAAATCAGTCAATTCTGCGACTCTGGCATTTACATCGCCAGCAAGAAAAACATATTTATGCAAACTACACGTAGTAATAACCTCAGTTTCAAAACTATTAATATCGATGTCGTTTAAAAAACGAGAGGTGTCAGGTGGTAAATAAATGACACCTAGAATAGCATTTTCTGAAAGCTGTAGCAACTGTTTGTCGATAGAGACCCACAAAATATAATCATTATTGTTTGGGATAACTTTTACATATTTCGAGTACTTTTCTCTTACGTATATCCCTATTCCGCCAGATTTTCGTTTGTATTCTTGAGTACGATTTTTTGCCAAGAAAACAAAGTCATCGATATCAACCAGATCAGTAGCGTCCAAATGTGTTTCTAAAGCACAGAAAAGATCATGGTGATGAATAAATTCAACGAATTCAGGGTAATCCAATCGTTTTTTAAGTCCGTTTACATTCAGGGCACAAAATGCTAACTCAGTTTTAGGGAACACATTAGGTGTATCTGAAGATTTCCCCCTTTTGTCCTATTTATTGTTGCCATTCGGTGGTTTCACTTGAGATGAGCCGGAAAAGTTCCTGTCCCAGGGTCTAGCGATTGGCGTATCCCCAGGTTCTCTAGTAGCCTTAGGAGTGGCGTGTTTTCTTTCTTGAGCGCGGCCGCGCTGGGAAAGCGGTAAGTCGGGTACTCGTCGAGAAGTAGAAGTGGATTGCCGACGTTGCCGGTGGTTTTGATGGATGGGGGAACTAGAATTCCTGCGCCCCTGGTGGTGCGCACCCGCCTGCTTTATATCACTGTTTCCCCGAGGAAAGGCGGGGCTATTATGGGTGACCGCGTTTGCAGTACTGTTCATTGGTGCACTGCGCAGCATAGGCGAATTACTCCGCGACCTAGATTTTGTTCTATTTTTATATCTGTCATTTCGATCAGCTGTTTTTACATGTGATTTCATAACTATGTCCCAATCGGGGAATCTGTCTAAAATTACCTCGTTATCCCTGATAACTTTAGCTGGGTATGCTAGTACGACCTTACTATCGGGGTGGCGCTGATATCAATTACTTTGACCTGCTGTATTTGTTATTCAAATAAATTCATTATTGTGGGTGAAATAAGCATGTACAACTACTGTTCTTGAACTTGCCCATTTACTGTGCACCAGACCAGCCATAAGTTTTTAACCTCGGCTGACCACACAACGCGCATGTCCGGCCGAGGCCACATCTCACAGCCTCTGATCGCACGGCGTGCATGTCCCGGCCGAGGCCACATCTCACAGCGGCTGACCGCACGACGTGCATGTCCCAGCCGAGGCCACATCTCACAGCAGCTGACCGCACGGCGTGCATGTCCCGGCCGAGGCCACATCTCACAGCCTCTGACCGCACGGCGTGCATGTCCCGGCCGAGGCCACATATCACATCCTCTGACCGCACGGCGTGCATGTACCTGCCGAGGCCATATCTCACAGCCTCTGGCCGCACGGCGTGCATGTCCCAGCCGAGGCCACATCTCACAGCAGCTGACCGCACGGCGTGCATGCCGGCCGAGGCCACATCTCACAGCCTCTGACCGCACGGCGTGCATGTCCCGGCCGAGGCCACATATCACAGCCTCTGACCGCACGGCGTGCATGTCCCGGCCGAGGCCACATCTCACAGCCTCTGGCCGCACGGCGTGCATGTCCCGGCCGAGGCCACATCTCACAGCCTCTGACCGCACGGCGTGCATGTCCCGGCCGAGGCCACATATCACAGCCTCTGACCGCACGGCGTGCATGTCCCGGCCGAGGCCACATCTCACAGCCTCTGGCCGCACGGCGTGCATGTCCCGGCCGAGGCCACATCTCACAGTAGCACTTAGTTTAAAGAAGAAAAGAACCTGAGTAAAAAACATCTCCAAGATGTCTGTATTTCGCTGGAGATAATTTTCTAAGTTTAAGTAATGGCGCAACATCCCGGAGTTTTTGTCTTACTTTATTATGCCAGTTTTGGAAGTTGTCTTGTGTGCATAGTTTAACCATAAGCTAATAATAATTGATGATGTACCTTTTGCAACTTCATTTCTCATTAATGGCATCATGTTTCTAGTCTTCATCATTATCTATTTGGGTAATACGCACACTAGTCGATCGCACTGATACTGCAGTATCCATTTGGTCGCTATGCCATGATACACGCATTCATTACAGCGATGTTGTATAAATACAAAAGTAAAGTAAAGTAAAGTGTTTGTTTTATTATAGTGCCACCCCTATTTAAAGGGCCAGTCATTTCTGACTTATGAGACACCTCTTTTTATGAACATCAGTACTTCCCGAATCCTATGCTTGTATGCCAGGCGCCAGGCTGGTAGGCAATCGGTAACCATTATTTAACTAGCTGGTGGCTCACCAACCGGCCATATCAGAACATGTAATTCCCAATATTTCCTATTCGGTCATGTGTCATGTTTTTTCCTCTGGATCAGATTCATTTGCAATACTCAATCTTCTTTATGCATAGCTAAGAATTGTTTGAACACTTGTCTTATTACATATTGTCATGGGCAGTATTTAAGTTGGCAAACACACCATAATACTAACGTCATACACGGTACATACTCATGATATAATACGGTGTCCGGGATTCCAACAAGTTCTTGTGTCCGTAATATGAACTGTCTGGCCCGTTACAATCACGCCACTGATGATCGTCGTTAAAATAAAACCTAACAAATATAGTCAGTATATTTAAAACGACGCGTTTCCTTTGCATAAGTTAGTACCTATTCCCTGTTCCACCACATTCACCTCAGTCACTGTTAGTTAGTACCCATTCCCTGTTCCACCACATTCACCTCAGTCACTGTTGGGTTAACCTATTTCCAGTCCGACATCGAAGCAGCTGTTGATGGTTTGCAACTATTGTCTATGGGATTATTGTAATCCATCTGAACAATTAATAAATACATAGTTACACATGTGATTAACAACGACAACGATGTTGGTTGTGATGATGATGACGACGACGGCGACAACAACGATGTTGGTTGTGATGATGACGTCGACAACGATAATGATGATTGTAGTGACGACGTTGATGATTGCGATGATTAAAATGATGATGATGACGGCGACAACGATGATGATATGATGATTGTGATGATGCTTGAAATAATGATGGTAATCGTGATGACGATGATGACTATTATGGTGATAGAACTTGTTGCCCAACCCATTTTGCATTTTATCACATATAATGAATGTTAAGTCTATATGTACTATATATGTAAAATAGCAAATAAAATATGATTAAACTGGTATTATGGTGATGACGTTGACGATTGTGATGATGACGACGGCGACGACGAAAATGATGATGATATGATGACTGTGATGATGCTTGTGATAATGATGGTAATCGTGATGACGGTGATGACTATTATGGTGATGACGTTGACGATTGTGATAATGACGACGACGACGACGAAAACGATGATGACGATGTCAATGATGATAATGATTATGAGGATGATGACGTCGACGACATTGACGACAACGATGATGATGATGGCGATGATGATGGCGATGATGTCGTCGTCGACGACGAAGACGATGTCGAATATAATGGTGATGACAATGACGACAAATGATGACAATTGTGGTGATGACGACGGCGACGCCGACAATGATGATTATGAGGATGACGACAACGATGATGAGTGTGATGCTGACGTTGATGATTGTGATAATGATTGTGGTGGTAGTGGTGATGATGATGACGACGATGTTGAATGTAATTGTGATGACAACGATGACGAGTGTGGTGATGATGATGTTGATGATTGTGATGATGACGACGACGGCGACGACGACGACAACGATAATGATGATGATAATGATTATGAGGATGATGACAACGATGATGATTGTGATGCTGACGTTGATGATTGTGAAAATGATTGTGGTGATGATGACGATGTTGAATGTAATGGTGATGACAACGACGAGTGTGGTGATGACACTGATGATTGTGATGATGACGACGGCGACGACCACAACGATGATGATGACGATGATGATGATGACGTCGACGACGATGTTGAATGTAATGATGATGATGACAACGATGATGTCAGACGATTGTGGTGATGAAGTTGATGATTGTGATGATGACGATTATGATGATGATGACCACGACAATGATGATGATTGCTATGCTGAAGTTGTTGATGATGAGGATGGTAATCGTGATGGCGATGATGACGACGATATTGAATGTAATGGTGATGACAACGATGATGACGAGTGTGGTGATGATGTTGATAATTGTGATGACGATGGCAACGACAACGATGTCGATGATGATGTCGATGATAATTGTGATGCCGACATTGAAGATGGTAATGATGATTGTGATGATGATGGTGGTGGTGATGATGATGACGACGATGATACTACTGATGACGATGATGCTTGTGTTGATTAATAAAGAGAAACAATTATGTTATTGTAATGATTGTGATTATGATGACGATGATGACGATACCTGTTTTCGCTAGCATGTTCCAGGAACATCATTGCCCTGAAAAACAGTATGCTATATAATAACTGCTACATAACAGAACATAATTTTATGTTAATAAATTTATATTAAAGTTAATAACTGGCAAAACCATCAAACATAAACATATTATTGCAACAAATGGAAATGACATTGCACGATATCAGTATTGTAAGGGCCATATAATGAATGTAATTGTTTACAATTTATATTGAACTCCAGTTTGTATAGGCCATATCAAGTAAATTGACCTTTTAACTGATTTTCTTTAATGCAGTGAGGAAGGCATGTAACATGACTGTTTGCGGAGCGCATGGTGCATATTTGCCTGGATGAGGGGGGGTGGACGGACGGATGGACTAGTATATTGGGTCCATATGCTGGACGGCACTGCCTTGTTCTCGGTGTGATGTTCCTGTGCGCTTCTGCGAATGGACCCTTTTTCCGCTGTGAATTATTCGTTCACATTGTTACTGTAATTATTTTATATGTAACCCGTGCCTCCATCCCCAAGATACAAACCTATCCGTGTGTGTGTGTGTTATGTGTGACTTGGTTATGGGTCCACGTCTATGCATAGTCACTGGTGTCACATTCCCTAGTTAGGGCCCCAGGGACCGTTCATCAAGTTCAAATTTCGACTTTTATTTCTGAAATTACATGGAAGAGCCCATATTTTGGGTATCCATCCCCAAGGTAGAAACGTTTCCGTATATGGGTTATGTTTGCATTAGTTGTGGGTCCAGGTATATGCATAGTCACTGGTGTCACATTCCCTATTTAGGGGCCATGGGCCGTTCATCAAGTTCAAATTTCGACTTTTATTTCTGAAATTACATAGTAATATGGAAGAGCCCATATTTTGGGTATCCATCCCCAAGGTAGAAACGTATTGGTGTATGTATTATGTATGTATTGATTGTGGGTCCATGACTATGGGTAGTCAGTGGTGTCACATTCCTTATTTAAGGCCAGTGGGCTGGTGAATAAATGTCGGATGATTGTTTCATATATATTTTTACTGCAAATAGTGGTATTAGAGAAGCCCATATTTTGGGTATCCATCCCCAAGGTAGAAACGTATTGGCGTATGTATTATGTGTGTATTGATTGTGGGTCCCTGACTATGGGTAGTCAGTGGTGTCACATTCCTTTTTTAAGACCCAGTGATCTGGTGAATAAATGCCGGCTGTTTGTTTCATAAATATTTTAATGCAAATAGTGGTATTAGAGAAGCCCATATTTTGGGTATCCATCCCCAAGGTAGAAACTTATTGGTGTATGGGTTATGTTTGTATTGGTTGTGGGTCCCTGCCTATCGGTAGTCACTGGTGTCACATTCCCTATTTAGGGGCCCAGGGACCGTTCATCAAGTTCAAATTTCGACTTTTATTTCTGAAATTACATAGTAATATGGAAGAGCCCATATTTTGGGTATCCATCCCCAAGGTAGAAACTTATTGGTGTATGGGTTATGTTTGTATTGGATGTAGGTCCCTGACTATGGGTAGTCAGTGGTGTCACATTCCTTATTTAAGACCCAGTGATCTGGTGAATAAATGGATGATTGTTTCATATATATTTTTACTGCAAATAATGGTATTAGAGAAGCCCATATTTTGGGTATCCATCCCCAAGGTAGAAACATATTGGTGTATGTATTATGTGTGTATTGATTGTGGGTTCCTGACTATGTGTAGTCAATGGTGTCACATTCCTTATTTAAGACCCAGTGATCTGGTGAATAAATGCCGGCTGTTTGTTTCATAAATATTTTAATGCAAATAGTGGCATTAGAGAAGCCCATGTTTTGGGTATCCATCCCCAAGGTAGAAACTTTTCCGTATATGGGTTATGTTTGTATTGGTTGTGGTCCTGGTATATGCATAGTCACTGGTGTCACATTCCCTATTTAGGGGCCAGGGGCCGTTCATCAGGTTCAAATTTCGACTTTTATTTCTGAAATTACATAGTAATATGGAAGAGCCCATATTTTGTGTATCCATCCCCAAGGTAGAAACGTCTTGGTGTATGTATTATGTGTGTATTGATCATGGGTCCCTGTCTATGGGTAGTCAGTGGTGTAACATTCCCTATGTAGGGGCCCAGGGTCGTTCATCAAGTTCTTCTTCTTCTTGTCGTTCGCGAATCACATGGACAAGCCGGCAGCAAACACGAAATGGGCCGTCCTCCTCAGATCCTCCCGGCAGCCATGTAACTTCGTCTGGAGAGAAGTATCTGTTGGCCAGGTTGTTTTCCTCAGCCCATGAAGATTGGGACACTCCTGGAGGATGTGTTCTGCAGTCTGGCCCCCTACGTTGCAGCTGCAGGCAGTTGATGGAGCTAGTCCAAGCTTCCGACACATATGGAAGTTCAGGCGGTTATGCCCTGTTCTAAGCCGGAATATCGTGACTTGCTCCTGTCTGGTGAGAAGGTCGTAGTCATCCTTCTCGACTGTTGGCTTAGATGCATATTTGATTATGGTGCATTTCTCCTTGTCAGTCAAATCTTTGTCTGGTTGCCTCTCGGTAGAACCTTGCTTGGCAAGCTGGTCAGCGGCTTCATTGCCAGGGATGCCTATGTGTGCAGGTACCCACTGGAGGACAGTTCTTTTAGTTACGCTGACTGTTCGAAGGGCTTCCATCAGGTGGGGTTCTTTGTTGTTAGACAGGGCATCCAGAACTGAGAGCACATCAGTCAGGAAGACAACCTGGGCACACTCCACAGTGTTGTGTACTAGAGATGCTGCTGTTTCAAGGGCCTGTACTTCTGCCCCATAGTTGCTGCAGTGTACTCCAGTAGGTAGAGCAACTGACTGTGTGTGTCCATCTGGGTGTCGGACATACACTCCTGCTCCTCCGTTTGCTACTGCTTTTGTGGCTGAACCATCTGTGTAGACTTGTATCCATGCTTCTCCAGGATAACTCTTGTCGATGTGTGCTAGTGTGAGGGCACGTTTGACGTCATCATGTTGTCTATCTCTGGATGTCATGTATGGGATTGTACTGCAGATGGTAACCTTGGATGCATCGCTAGTCAACCATGGCTTGGATAGAAATGGCGTTGGAGGCAATGTCTTGGCTGGGAGATGGCTGGTGTGCTTTCGAGCAAGCTTCTTGGACTGGTGGATGAAACTGCTGCGCTTTAGACGATTCTTCGTTAGTGCCTCAACTCTCTGCTTCATCGGTTGTTCTTCCTGACATTGAAACTTCTCTGTCCGTAGAAGAATTCTTGTGTCGCGACGTTCTTGCAGTGGCTGGATGGAAGTAATTTTCTCCATGGCCTTGATTGGAGTGCTCTTCATTGACCTGTGATCAGCCTGAGAGCCTTGTTCTGGGTCCCTGACTATGGGTAGGCAGTGGTGTCACATTCCTTATTTAAGGCCCAGTGGGCTGGGCATTAAATGTCGGCTATTTGTTTCATATATATTTTTACGGCAAATAGTGGTATTAGAGAAGCCCATATTTTGGGTATCCATCCCCAAGGTAGAAACGTATTGGTGTATGGATTATGTTTGTATTGGTTGTGAGTCCCTGACTATTGGTAGTCAGTGGTGTGACATTCCTTATTTACGGCCCAGTGGGCCGGTGGATAAATGTCTGCTATTTGTTTCATATATATTTTAATGCAAATATTGGTATTAGAGAAGCCCATATTTTGGGTATCCATCCCCAAGGTAGAAACGTATTGGCGTATGTATTATGTGTGTATTGATTGTGGGTCCCTGACTATGGGTAGTCAGTGGTGTCACATTCCTTTTTTAAGACCCAGTGATCTGGTGAATAAATGCCGGCTGTTTGTTTCATAAATATTTTAATGCAAATAGTGGTATTAGAGAAGC
>CM026403.1:61528323-61599802 GCA_014843695.1 Archivesica marissinica
ATGGGAACAGTTTGTGTGTGAGATGTCCTTGATCCGTGAGACTCGAGGGAGGGGGTGGGGCATAGTATTGGAACAGTTTGTGTGTGAGGTGTCCTTGATCCGTGAGACTCGAGGGAGGGAGTGGGACATAGTATGGGAACAGTTTGTGTGTGAGGTGTCCTTGATCCGTGAGACTCTAGGGAGGGGTGGGGCATAGTATGGGAACAGTTTGTGTGTGAGGTGTCCTTGATCCGTGAGACTCAAGGGAGTGGGGCATATATAGTATGGGAACAGTTTGTGTGTTAGGTGTCCTTGATCCGTGAGACTCGATGGAGGGAGTGGGGCATAGTATGGGAACAGTTTGTGTGTGAGGTGTCCTTGATCCGTGAGACTCGAGGGAGGGAGTGGGACATAGTATGGGAACAGTTTGTGTGTGAGGTGTCCTTGATCCGTGAGACTCAAGGGAGTGGGGCATAGTATGGGAACAGTTTGTGTGTGAGGTGTCCTTGATCCGTGAGACTCGAGGGAGGGGTGGGGCATAGTATGGGAACAGTTTGTGTGTGAGGTGTCCGTGAGTGGTGGGGTGTTGGGGTTTTGTGTGTGTCTGATCCATGAGACTAAGGGAGGGGCATGTATGGGAACAGTTTGTGGGTGAGGTGTGGGTGGGTGTTGGGTTTGTGTGTGGTGTTGCCGTGAGTGAGGGGGGCATAGTATGGGAACAGTTTGTGTGTGAGGTGTCCGTGAGACTCTAGGGAGGGGGTGGGGCATAGTATGGGAACAGTTTGTGTGTGAGGTGTCCGTGAGACTCGAGGGAGGGGGTGGGGCATAGTATGGGAACAGTTTGTGTGTGAGGTGTCCGTGAGACTCGAGGGAGGGGGTGGGGCATAGTATGGGAACAGTTTGTGTGTGAGGTGTCCGTGAGACTCGAGGGAGGGGTGGGGCATAGTATGGGAACAGTTTGTGTGTGAGGTGTCCGTGAGACTCGAGGAGTGGGGCATAGTATGGAACAGTTTGTGTGTGAGGTGTCCGTGAGACTCGAGGGAGGGGGTGGGGCATAGTATGGGAACAGTTTGTGTGTGAGGTGTCCGTGAGACTCGAGGGAGGGGTTGGGGCTAGTATGGGAACAGTTTGTGTGTGAGGTGTCCGTGAGACTCGAGGGAGTGGGGCATAGTATGGGAACAGTTTGTGTGTGAGGTGTCCGTGAGACTCGAGGGAGGGGGTGGGGCATAGTATGGGAACAGTTTGTGTGTGAGGTGTCCTTGATCCGTGAGACTCGAGGGAGGGGGTTGGGGCATAGTATGGGAACAGTTTGTGTGTGAGGTGTCCTTGATCCGTGAGACTCTAGGGAGGGGGTGGGGCATAGTATGGGAACAGTTTGTGTGTGTGGTGTCCCTGATCCGTGAGACTCTAGGGAGGTGGTGGGGCATAGTATGGGAACAGTTTGTGTGTGAGGTGTCCCTGATCCGTGAGACTCGAGGGAGGGGGTGGCGTGGCTTGTATAAACACTTGAATTCACGCCAGATGACTTCCTAAAAGTGTATTTGTGTTTTATTTCTGTTATTTCTATGACGTTATGAATAATTGTGCCTGTTAATTTCAGAGTAACCTGGTGACAGTGACATGATGCTGTATTGGTATATGGAGGCGGTGTAAACTGTCCAAGTGCCTTGGATGTAAATCATGCAATATTATCCAACACGATTCCGAGCAACCGATGAGGAACTGACCCAAGGAGGCGTTGTTGTACGGATGTGTTCAAACTTTCTACAGCAAACCGACCCAATGCAGTTCTATTGTACAGATGTGTTCAAACTTTCTACAGCAAGCCGACCCGATGCAGTTCTATTGTTCAGATGTGTTCAAACCTTCTGCAGCAAGCTGACCCAATGAAGTTCTATTGTATAGATGTGTTAAAACTTTCTACAGCAAACCGACCCAATGAAGTTCTATTGTACATACAGATGTGTTCAAACTTTCTACAGTAAGCCGATCCAATGCAGTTCTATTGGACAGATGTGTTAAAACTTTCTACAGCAAACTGACCCAATGCAGATCTATTGTACAGATGTGTTCAAACTTTCTGCAGCAAACCGACCCAATGAAGTTCTATTGTACAGATGTGTTCAAACTTTCTGCAGCAAACCGACCCTATGAAGTTCTATTGTACAGATGTGTTCAAACTTTCTACAGCAAACCGACCCAATACAATTCTATTGTACAGATATGTTCAAACTTTCTACAGCAAACCGATCCAATGAAGTTCTATTGTACAGATGTGTTGAAACTTTCTACAGCAAACCGACCCAATGAAGTTCTATTGTACAGATGTGTTGAAACTTTCTACAGCAAACCGATCCAATGAAGTTCTATTGTACAGATGTGTTGAAACTTTCTACAGCAAACCGACCCAATGAAGTTCTATTGTACAGATATGTTCAAACTTTCTACAGCAAACCGACCCAATGCAGTTCTATTGTACAGATGTGTTCAAACTTTCAAACAAGTGAGTAGGGAATGCTAGATTATAGTATTCACACAATTGCTGGCATATTCTACATTGTAATCTGACAATATCATAGAGAGAGAAAGTTTATACTACTGTAAATCCGGTATTATTTGCGATGTTTTTATTTTCGCTATTATTCACGAATGGACAATCTCGCAAATTCATAAATTTCGTGAACATTTTACTTCCGAGGGTATGTCCAAAACAGCGTATCCGAAAACATGTAATTCTATTTCTGGGTGGATTTGCATCGCGATTGAGTGTGTCCCCCAAAAATAAATACTGGACCGCATGCGTGACACTGCTACCGGACAATAAACTGTGCATTAGTATCTTGCGGTTTTTGTCTTCTCGTTTTTATGTTCAATTTTGTGTCTTAAGCGAATTAAAATTTACAGCATTGCAAAATAAGTCTAGTGGATGGATTCGCGAAAAATAAAGCTCACGCGAATATAAATTGATTTACAGTATCTATTGGTAGATATAAAATAATGTACGATGTAATTAATCGCTATGTCGTCAACCATCCTTGCTTTTGCCGTCTGTCCATTTAAGCTCGTACATGCTTCATCTTCAAAACCCCTTGTTGGATTTTCACCAAACATGGAAGGACGTATTGGTATGATGTCTAGTTGTATATATTGTAACCTCGTTCATCAAACTTGGCAGGACGTATTGGTATGATGTCTAGTTGTATATATTGTAACCTCGTTCATCAAACTTGGCAGGACGTATTGGTATGATGTCTAGTTGTATATATTGTAACCTCGTTCATCAAACTTGGCAGGACGTATTGGTATGATGTCTAGTTGTATATATTGTAACCTCGTTCATCAAACTTGGCAGGACGTATTGGTATGATGTCGAGTTGTATATATTGTAACCCCGTCTGGTTAGATTATTTTTTTACGGATTTATGGACATTTGAAAATGTTTATTACAAAAAGCTTGCCCACGCTTAACCTTCTAAACCAATTGTTGGATTTTCACCAGAATGGCAGTAAGCATCTGCCTAACATGTAGTTGTTCATTTTGTAATCCCGTTACGGGTAGTTGTTCATTTTGTAATCCCATTTTTTTGCATGATTTTTGGCAGATCTATGGCCATTTTGACAATTTTATAACGCAAAGCATGTCCGCGCTCCATCTACAAAACCTGTAATTGGATTTTAACCAAACTTGGCAGGAAGCATCGATACGATGTCTAAGTTCTGTATTCTGTAACCCCAGTCTGGTTGAAGGATATTTTGCAGATTTACGGCCATTTTTATAACAATTCTTGTCTGTGCTTCATCTCCAAAACGTCTTTTTGCATTTTCACCAGTATGATGTACTTGTGCATATTGTAATCACGTTCTGATTGGATGATGTCCATGCTTCATAGTACTACATATGACCGTTTATTGCAATGATGTCATATATATTTTCCTTCTATTAATCCACTGAAGCAACAGTGAGTGTCGAGACATGTTGCTTTTCAAAAACCATTTCTAGTTGTACATATAATCATTCCTTTTATGCTTTCTAATAATCATTCCTTTTATGAAATATATTTTATACAAATTGATTGCGAAACAAGTTATTGCATTAGTTTAATTGCTCTTGATACTGCATTCCTGAATGAATCCATCGCCATGAGGGAGACGAGACGGATTTAAGAGTCTTGTCCAACAAACCACCACTGTGGTTCCGACAGGGTTCAAACTCACAACCTCTCAATTACGAGGCGTACACCTTATCCATTTCACAATGGAGACTCCACAAAATGAAATATAGAAATTGATCAGTGAAATAAAATGTGTACGTTCTCTGGTTGAAAGCTGTGAAATAACACATTTTATTTAATCTCTCTGCTTTACGCGATTCATTTTGTTTCCTACTCCATGTACCATCATGGTATGTTAGATCTTTGGTTTATGTAAAACATAATTTATTTTAGTTATGTGTTGGAAATGGCTGCCTTATAAGAGGACATGAGAATATATATATTACATTGTATATAATAAAATGGAAGTTTTTCAGAGTAGATATGAAGGGAACATATAATGGTGGGCATATAACTAAGTAAATGGTGGGCGTATAACTAAGTAAATGGTGGGCATATAACTAAGTAAATGGTGGGCGTATAACTAAGTAAATGGTGGGCGTATAACTAAGTAAATGGTGGGCATATAACTAAGTAAATGGTGGGCGTATAACTAAGTAAATGGTGGGCGTATAACTAAGTAAATGGTGGGCATATAACTAAGTAAATGGTGGGCGTATAACTAAGTAAATGGTGGGCGTATAACTAAGTAAATGGTGGGCGTATAACTAAGTAAATGGTGGGCATATAACTAAGTAAATGGTGGGCGTATAACTAAGTAAATGGTGGGCGTATAACTAAGTAAATGGTGGGCGTATAACTAAGTAAATGGTGGGCATATAACTAAGTAAATGGTGGGCGTATAACTAAGTAAATGGTGGGCGTATAACTAAGTAAATGGTGGGCGTATAACTAAGTAAATGGTGGGCATATAACTAAGTAAATGGTGGGCGTATAACTAAGTAAATGGTGGGCGTATAACTAAGTAAATGGTGGGCGTATAACTAAGTAAATCGTTAGGCCGATTCAGAATAACCATTCCCTTTGTCCTGCTCTAGTTGCTTCCAGCTTCACAGACAGATGGCAGTCAATGTGATTTCATGTATGGCATACCTTCAATCATTGTACATCTAAACCACTCAACGGATTAGGTACAATTTACATACCTTGTGTGGGGGAGTAGGGTGGGGTGCAGACAAAATACAGTGTGTAGTCGTCAGCTGTCAATGATATCAGATATCCAATAAATGGATTATTTCAATATTGTAAACTGATTTATGCATTGTTATAATCCAATGAGATTACTATGAACCTGGGACAAGCAAGGTAGGGAGACCAGGCCCCGAAGTTATAAAACTTTTTTCAGATCTCGATCTCAAGAAATTTGAACCAATCAGAAGCTTAAGACTGAGATTGGAGAAAAGTTTTATAACCTCCAACCCAGTAATGCATTTCGAGTTTTAATATATATACCCGGTACCATATATGCCTTTCACTTGTAATCCGAAATATTTTTCTTTGTTCAACAAGAAGTATTTATATTTAGTATATTAGTTTGTTTTTTTGTGTGGAAGATACATTTACGGGACAGAAGATGCTTCAATTGCAGAAGCATCCCTAGTTCTTTTACATGCTTGGCGTATATAACTGATAGACGAGACCTCGGTTTATACAGTAAAACCTGTTAGTGGTCATCTCCATTAAACGGCCACCTCCATTAATTAAGTTCCCACATTCCCAATATGTTGTTTTATTATAAAATGACCGTTATTAAGCAGCCACTTTCTGCGATTCCATTGGCTGGCTGCTTTAGTCGGGTTTGACTCATCTCATCTGGTTCACACAGGGATTAAACCTGCATTCCCTAGGTGTTGACCACTGTCAGTCTTACATATTTGTGTTGTTATTCACCAGGACTCCGGGACAATGTTTTTAGTATAAAAAGATGATTATTTTTGTTACATAGGATGCCATTACATGCATAATATAGTTTTGACCCCATCACCACTAAAGTTGCTTTTGCAAACGGCATAGAGCCCAGACTTGGAAAAACTTGTGGTCCAACCCTTTTGTTTTATCATGCTTTGTACTTGTTATTACTTGTTGTATTACGTATTGCTGCTACTGTACATGTATGATAAATTCAATAAAATATGATTAATCTAAAAAAAAATAAACTCTGCTGTTTGCTATTCGAATAGTGGAGCTAAATCACTTGTCTGAATACAGTGAAGAGCAAACAACACAGGTCCTGATCAGTGCGGCTGATCTGGATCCATGTTGTTTGCACATTCCGTCCAATTTATTCGACAGGTTATGGGTTAAAACAAGTCGGGCCAGTTTTCTGGCGCTGGCCGATTTCGGATGTTGAAATTTGTGGCCAAACCATTTGTATTGTCTTGTTATATTTTTGTTCTTAAAATGATGCATTCAATAAAATATGATTACCGGTAAACAAAAAACATTGTTGATTCTTAATTAACGGTCAAATGACATCTATTATCTGTTTTATGGCTTGGGCCCTAAAATACCCAGGTATTGATTTATTAGTTCAGAGCAAGATTTTGGTTAATTGTGGTAAATGGCGAGTGAATTATGCATAGTGTTGGAAAAGGAAGTCACATGCATTATTCGACGCAACATTTTCAATATTGTTTCATGCATAGATTGGTTGCACTAAATGATGTCATTTTCCTGATCATCCTGAGCAAGCACTCGAGGCAAGCTATGGCGATACTGGAATACATGTTGCCCACCTCCCACACACACTGGAATACATGTTGCCCACCTCCCACACACACTGGAATACATGTTGCCCACCTACCACACACACTGGAATACATGTTGCCCACCTCCCACACACACTGGAATACATGTTGCCCACCTCCCACACACACTGGAGTACATGTTGCCCACCTCCCACACACACTGGAATACATGTTGCCCACCTCCCACCACACTGGAATACATGTTGCCCACCTCCCACACACATTGGAATACATGTTGTACCCACCTCCCACACACACTGGAATACATGTTGTTACCCACCTCCCACTGGAATACATGTTGCCCACCTCCCACCCACACTGGAATACATGTTGCCCACCTACCACACACACTGGACTACATGTTGCCCACCTCCCACACACACTGGAATACATGTTGCCCACCTCCCACACACACTGGAATACATGTTGCCCACCTCCCACACACACTGGAATACATGTTGCCCACTCCCACACACACACTGGAATACATGTTGCCCACCTCCCACACACACTGGAATACATGTTGTTACCCACCTCCCACACACACTGGAATACATGTTGCCCACCTCCACACACACTGGACTACATGTTGCCCACCTCCCACACACACTGGAATACATGTTGCCCACCTCCCACACACACTGGACTACATGTTGCCCACCTCCACACACACTGGAATACATGTTGCCCACCTCCCACACACACTGGAATACATGTTGTTACCACCTCCCACTGGAATACATGTTGCCCACCTCCCACACACATTGGAATACATGTTGCCCACCTCCCACACACACTGGAATACATGTTGCCCACCTCCCACACACACTGGAATACATGTTGCCCACCTCCCACACACACTGGAATACATGTTGCCCACCTCCCACACACATGGAATACGTTGCCCACCTCCCACACACACTGGAATACATGTTGCCCACCTCCCACACACATGGACTACATGTTGCCCACCTCCCACACACACTGGAATACATGTTGCCCACCTCCCACACACACTGGAATACATGTTGCCCACCTACCACACACACTGGACTACATGTTGCCCACCTCCCACACACACTGGAATACATGTTGCCCACCTCCCACACACACTGGAATACATGTTGTTACCCACCTCCCACTGGAATACATGTTGCCCACCTCCCACACACATTGGAATACATGTTGCCCACCTCCCACACACACTGGAATACATGTTGCCCACCTACCACACACACTGGAGTACATGTTGCCCACCTCCCACACACACTGGAATACATATTGCCCACCTCCCACACACACTGGAATACATGTTGCCCACCTCCCACACACACTGGAATACATGTTGCCCACCTCCCACACACACTGGAATACATGTTGCCCACCTCCCACACACACTGGAATACATGTTGCCCACCTCCCACACACACTGGAATACATGTTGCCCACCTCCAACACACATTGGAATACATGTTGCCCACCTCCCACACACACTGGAATACATGTTGCCCACCTCCCACACACACTGGAATACATATTGTCCACACACACTGGAATACATGTTGCCCACCTCCCACACACACTGGAATACATGTTGCCCACCTCCCACACACATGGAATACATGTTGCCCACCTACCGCACACACTGGAATACATGTTGCCCACCTCCCACACACACTGGAATACATGTTGCCCACCTCCCACACACACTGGAATACATGTTGCCCACCTACCACACACACTGGACTACATGTTGCCCACCTCCCACACACACACTGGAATACATGTTGCCCACCTCCCACACACACTGGAATACATGTTGTCCACCTCCCACACACACTGGAATACATGTTGCCCACCTCCCACACACACTGGAATACATGTTGCCCACCTCCCACACACACTGGAATACATGTTGCCCACCTCCCACACACACTGGAATACATGTTGCCACCTCCCACACACACTGGAATACATGTTGCCCACCTCCCACACACACTGGAGTACATGTTGCCCACCTCCCACACACACTGGAATACATGTTGCCCACCTACCACACACACTGGAATACATGTTGCCCACCTCCAACAACACTGGAATACATGTTGCCCACCTACCACTGGAATACATGTTGCCCACCTCCAACACACACTGGAATACATGTTGCCCACCTACCACTGGAATACATGTTGCCCACCTCCCACACACACTGGAATACATATTGCCCACCTCCCACACACATTGGAGTACATGTTGCCCACCTCCCACACACATTGGAGTACATGTTGCCCACCTCCCACACACATGGAGTACATGTTGCCCACCTCCCACACACACTGGAATACATGTTGCCCACCTCCCACACACACTGGAATACATGTTGCCCACCTCCCACACACACTGGAATACATGTTGCCCACCTCCCACACACACTGGAATACATGTTGCCCACTCCCACACACACTGGAATACATGTTGTTACCCACCTCCCACACACACTGGAGTACATGTTGCCCACCTCCCACACACACTGGAATACATGTTGCCCACCTCCCACACACACTGGAATACATGTTGTTACCCACCTCCCACACACACTGGAATACATGTTGCCCCTACCACACACACCTGGAATACATGTTGTTCACCTCCCACACACACTGGAATACATGTTGCCCACCTCCCACACACACTGGAATACATGTTGCCCACCTCCCACACACACTGGAATACATGTTGC
Organism: Archivesica marissinica; assembly: GCA_014843695.1. Taxonomy (NCBI): domain Eukaryota; kingdom Metazoa; phylum Mollusca; class Bivalvia; order Venerida; family Vesicomyidae; genus Archivesica; species Archivesica marissinica. The sequence continues at coordinate 61,537,902 of CM026403.1, forward strand.
CCACCTCCAACACACATTGGAATACAGTTGTTACCCACCTCCCACACACACTGGAATACATGTTGTTACCCACCTCCCACACACACTGGAATACATGTTGTTACCCACCTCCCACACACACTGGAATACATGTTGTTACCCACCTCCCACACACACTGGAATACATGTTGCCCACCTCCCACACACACTGGAGTACATATTACCCACCTCCCACACACTCAATTCATCTCTGAAAGGGCGTGGTCACTTTTATTGGAAGTTCATAGAAATGATCTATAACGACGGGAGAAGTTTGTCGAGTCCGTCAAATGTCTTCTATCTGAAAAATCTAGCCAGTCAGCTCAAAATATACGACTAGTGCGGCAGCTCAATGAGACAATTTCTCGTAAATACAAATATATCTTAAATTAAAAAAATGTGCCTTTAGACTGAAGAGCAAGCGTCACATTCACCAGCCGTGGGGAAAATGAAAGCGTGCCCCCCCGCCCACCGCGTGAGATAAAACACTGATGCAGGAGGAATATGATTTATTAAAAACTCAACATTTACAATACAATAACTGCAATGCGCACGCATAAATTTATTGAACTTGTGTAGAGATGGTTTTTATTAAACTAGTCCGCTTGTCTTTTTTTTATTAAACTTGTGCGCTGATTTATTTTATTGAACTCGACGCTTCCTCCTTTCTCCCAATACTTCATTATGCTCTGGTAAACTAGGTGCATAATCTCTGGGCCTCCTCTGCCAAATGCCACGGACACATTCCAGTAAAAGGGCGAAGGAATGAGCAAAATTATTTTCCAATTCAATCTAAATTTGAAACATAGGCTATCAAGTTACTTGTTTTGGCCAAAAATGTTGAAAGATATACAAAACCTACGCTCTTAACACACGTAATTAATATTAAGTATCCAGCTTGAGTTTATTATTAACAACTAATCCACGATAAAACACATGCATGAGTAAGTTCAACTGTTAAATGTAGATGATTTTCACTTCTTGGTTTACAATCACTGTAGACGGTGAATCACAAATTATTCTTTGGATATTTTTCATCTAAGACTGGGCTGAAATAAAAATCAATAAGTGATTAACACATACTGGGCATCTACCAAGCTGTCATATAGTTGTATAAACACAGTTTCTGCATTGAAGATATTTGATCCAAAACAGCGACATTTATAATGTTGATACAATTCTGTGCATCAACATGCAGAACCACCGACACAAGACACACATTTTTGAAAATGTGTGTCTTTTACATTACTCTTACTATATGACCATTGTTTGTGTCTTGTGCCTGTGTGCAGAACTAGGGCAGTTTCTAGGTGGAAATGGGTAACCGTTAATGTTAATCCACTTCTATCCTTGTTCCATTAATGTTATAAGCACTTTGAATGGATTCAGAAAATCTGTTAGTTTTTAACTTCAACCAAATCGTGGCATGTTAAAACTATTCACCCGCGATGATAGATTATTGAAACGAATCAATTAAATCACCATATTACATAATACAGTCAAACCTGTTCGTGGTCACCTCCATTAAGCAGCCAGTTTCCAGATCCCAAATATGTTGTTTTATTATACATTTGACCTCTATTAAGCAGCAACCTGTTCTAAGCAGCCACTTGCTATGATCCCCTTGGCTGGCTGCTTACGACAGGTTTGATTGTATATATTCCATGTTATACAAGGGGCCTCCGTGGCCAAGTGGTTATGGTTGTTGACTTCAAATCACTCCCTCTCACCGCTGCTGGTTCGATTCCCACTGGGATGTCCATTTATTTCATGTGAGTAAGCTATCCAGCGGCTTGCGGAAGGTTGGGGCACCCGCGGTCTTCCTCCACCAATAATAGCTGGAAAGTCGCCATATGACCTAAGCTGTTGGTGCGACGTTAAACCCAACAAACAAATACACTAAACTGAATTTCTTCAGGGATTCTAACTAGTGAGAAGTTATGGGTGTGTCGCCCAGAAGCCAGAGCCGTCTCAATGTTCAGCTGAAAATCATGCATCGTCACTTACCAAATCGGACACGGCAGTCTTTCAAGGCCTCGTTAAATCCATAACATAACGAGAGATCAGACTGGGTTTTGGAACAGTCTATAAACTGATCGAGTTCGAATCGGCAAGGGTTCTGATACTCTTGCTGTTGCTGATAGGCTGGTGCTTGGTATTGATCCACCGGCGCCTGCTGCTGCTGCTGCTGTCCTCCGCCACCACCGCCTGTCATTGCATGGCCAATGGTGTGACCCTGAGATATTAAAGAGTACAAAGTTTTATACTCATCAGTGCAGTAGCATCTGGATCTAATATATATTATATACTGTAAACAGTCAAACATTTATACTGTAAACAGCAAACATGTATACTGTAAACAGTCAAACATGTATACTGTAAACAGTCAAACCTGTATACAGTCAACACACATGTATACTGTAAACAGCAAACATGTATACTGTAAACAGTCAAACCTGTATACAGTCAAACATGTATACTGTAAACAGCAAACATGTATACTGTAAACAGCAAACATGTATACTGTAAACAGCAACACTGTATACTGTAAACATGTATACTGTAAACAGCAACACACATGTATACTGTAAACAGTCAAACCTGTATACTGTAAACAGTCAAACATTTATACTGTAAACAGCAAACATGTATACTGTAAACAGCAACACACATGTATACTGTAAACAGCAAACACACATGTATACTGTAAACAGCAAACATGTATACTGTAAACAGCAAACATGTATACTGTAAACAGCAAACATGTATACTGTAAACAGTCAAACCTGTGTTAGTGGTCGGTCACCTTAATTAACCAGCCAACCTGTATTAAGCAGCCAGTGTCCAGATTCCCAATCTATTGTTTTATTATACATTTGACCTCTATTAAGCAGCTGCCTGTGTTAAGCAGCCAGTTTCCAGATTCCCATGTCTAGCTGCTTAAGACAGGTTTGATTGTATGGCCACTTGACTTACCTTGGTATAACTATATATTCTATAATTTTACTATTTTTCAAACTGAACCAGTCAATGTTAACCTATGATGTTGTCATGTGTGTATATATAGTTTTGACTGTTCCTTGTAACTACATGTACCTTGACAAGATTGATTTTAAAGAACAGAATTTTCTGAAAACAATTATGATGTATGAGTGAGTGCTAGTACACCTCGACTGAATAGTGAGACTGATCTACGGGCAGCTACATATGGTAGATCAAGTCTACAAATTCATTATCAGATTTTAAACAAGTATTTTGGCATTAATCATAGATATCTATATTACAGTATGTAATTGCTTTATTTAAAAAGATGATACATGTAATTTAGCACCACGTAACAGATTATATTTACATTTATGTATCGACATGCTTTAATATATGGTATAAAGAGCCTCGAGTGGTCTAGCACGCTATCGTTGTTGAGTGGTCTAGCACACCAGCATTGTCTAGCACGCTATCATTGTCGAGTGGTCTAGCATGCTATCATTGTCGAGTGGTCTAGCACGCTATCGTTGTCGAGTGGTCTAGCACGCTATCATTGACGAGTAGTCTAGCACGCTATCGTTGTCGAGTGGTCTAGCACGCTATCATTGTCGCGTGGTCTAGCACGCTATCGTTGTTGAGTGGTCTAGCACGCTATCGTTGTCGAGTGGTCTATCATGGACAAAAAATATATATGAGAGTTCTCGACATGTACGGAGGTTGGAAAGTTGAGTATTGGTCTTCTCTCCACTACAACAGACTGACCTTCCCATTTATAATCAGAACACGATTGTTGGCAGGTAATTAATAAGAAATACAATAAATCTAACATAGATAACTTACAACAGCAGATCCAATAGCGACACCACCTGCTGTGGCTGCCATCTGTGCCATGAGACCCGGCTGTTTAGGCTGCATACCGGTAGTTGCTGGTGGGTGACTTGGGGGTGCACGAGCTGGCACATTGGATCTCATGGGAGGAGGAGCAGGTCGGCTATGGAAAAATAAATATATACGTTTTTTTTTTCTCAATTCAATATATTTATTGCATTAAATATGATAACATATTTATAGCAAACAATACATAAACAAAGTGCAATGGAAAAGCAACTTGCAACCATAAAGCAGTTCACTGCATCTGTTTGCCGTACTGGATATGCATGCAGTTCTATGGATCAAGGTGAACAAATCAACATATGTTTCTTTGAACTTCTTCTGTTAATAATTAAATTATTAATTTATGTTTCACTTGTTTTAAAATATGTATGGACACAACTATCAAGTGTAATACAGTATGTCTGTCTAATGAAATAACATCATGTACATGTATGTCTGTCTGATGAAATAACACCATGTACATGTATGTCAGTCTAATGAAATAACATCATGTACATGTATGTCTGTCTGATGAAATAACACCATGTACATGTATGTCAGTCTAATGAAATAACATCATGTACATGTATGTCAGTCTAATGAAATAACAGCATGTACATGTATGTCTGTCTAATGAAATAACATCATGTACATGTATGTCTGTCTAATGAAATAACATCATGTATGTCTGTCTAATGAAATAACATCATGTATGTCAGTCTAATGAAATAACATCATGTACATGTATGTCTGTCTAATGAAATAACATCATGTATGTCTGTCTAATGAAATAACATCATGTATGTCTGTCTAATGAAATAACATCATGTATGTCTGTCTAATGAAATAACATCATGTATGTCTGTCTAATGAAATAACATCATGTACTGTATGTCTGTCTAATGAAATAACATCATGTATGTCTGTCTAATGAAATAACATCATGTATGTCTGTCTAATGAAATAACATCATGTACATGTATGTCTGTCTGATGAAATAACATCATGTACATGTATGTCTGTCTGATGAAATAACATCATGTACATGTATGTCTGTCTAATGAAATAACAGCATGTACATGTATGTCAGTCTGATGAAATAACATCATGTACATGTATGTCAGTCTGATGAAATAACAGCATGTACATGTATGTCTGTCTGATGAAATAACACCATGTACATGTATGTCAGTCTAATGAAATAACATCATGTACATGTATGTCAGTCTAATGAAATAACAGCATGTACATGTATGTCTGTCTAATGAAATAACATCATGTACATGTATGTCTGTCTAATGAAATAACATCATGTATGTCTGTCTAATGAAATAACATCATGTATGTCAGTCTAATGAAATAACATCATGTACATGTATGTCTGTCTAATGAAATAACATCATGTATGTCTGTCTAATGAAATAACATCATGTATGTCTGTCTAATGAAATAACATCATGTATGTATGTCTGTCTAATGAAATAACATCATGTATGTCTGTCTAATGAAATAACATCATGTATGTCTGTCTAATGAAATAACATCATGTATGTCTGTCTAATGAAATAACATCATGTACATGTATGTCTGTCTGATGAAATAACATCATGTACATGTATGTCTGTCTGATGAAATAACATCATGTACATGTATGTCTGTCTAATGAAATAACAGCATGTACATGTATGTCAGTCTGATGAAATAACATCATGTACATGTATGTCAGTCTGATGAAATAACAGCATGTACATGTATGTCTGTCTGATGAAATAACATCATGTACATGTATGTCAGTCTGGTGAAATAACACCATGTACATGTATGTCTGCCTGATGAAATAACACCATGTATGTCTGTCTAATGAAATAACAGCATGTATGTCTGTCTAATGAAATAACATCATGTACATGTATGTCTGCCTGATGAAATAACACCATGTATGTCTGTCTAATGAAATAACACCATGTATGTCTGTCTAATGAAATAACACCATGTACATGTATGTCTGCCTGATGAAATAACAGCATGTACATGTATGTCTGCCTGATGAAATAACAGCATGTACATGTATGTCTGTCTAATGAAATAACATCATGTATGTCTGTCTAATGAAATAACACCATGTACATGTATGTCTGCCTGGTGAAATAACAGCATGTATGTCTGTCTAATGAAATAACAGCATGTACATGTATGTATGCCTGATGAAATAACAGCATGTACATGTATGTCTGCCTGATGAAATAACAGCATGTACATGTATGTCTGTCTAATGAAATAACATCATGTATGTCTGTCTAATGAAATAACATCATGTACATGTATGTCTGTCTAATGAAATAACATCATGTATGTCTGTCTAATGAAATAACACCATGTACATGTATGTCTGTCTAATGAAATAACATCATGTATGTCTGTCTAATGAAATAACATCATGTATGTCTGTCTAATGAAATAACATCATGTATGTCTGTCTAATGAAATAACACCATGTACATGTATGTCTGCCTGGTGAAATAACATCATGTACATGTATGTCTGTCTAATGAAATAACATCATGTACATGTATGTCTGTCTAATGAAATAACATCATGTACATGTATGTCTGTCTAATGAAATAACATCATGTATGTCTGTCTAATGAAATAACACCATGTACATGTATGTCTGCCTGGTGAAATAACAGCATGTATGTCTGTCTAATGAAATAACATCATGTACATGTCTGCCTGGTGAAATAACAGCATGTACATGTATGTCTGTCTAATGAAATAACACCATGTACATGTATGTCTGCCTGGTGAAATAACAGCATGTACATGTATGTCTGCCTAATGAAATAACAGCATGTACATGTATGTCAGTCTGATGAAATAACAGCATGTACATGTATGTCTGCCTAATGAAATAACATCATGTACATGTATGTCTGTCTAATGAAATAACAGCATGTACATGTATGTCTGTCTAATGAAATAACATCATGTACATGTATGTCTGCCTGATGAAATAACATCATGTACATGTATGTCTGTCTAATGAAATAACATCATGTACATGTATGTCAGTCTGATGAAATAACAGCATGTACGTCTGTCTGATGAAATAACATCATGTACATGTATGTCAGTCTGATGAAATAACAGCATGTATGTCTGTCTGATGAAATAACATCATGTACATGTATGTCAGTCTGATGAAATAACAGCATGTACATGTATGTCTGATGAAATAACATCATGTACATGTATGTCTGTCTAATGAAATAACACCATGTACATGTATGTCTGTCTAATGAAATAACAGCATGTACATGTATGTCTGTCTGATGAAATAACATCATGTACATGTATGTCTGTCTAATGAAATAACATCATGTACATGTATGTCTGTCTAATGAAATAACATCATGTACATGTATGTCTGTCTGATGAAATAACATCATGTACATGTATGTCTGTCTGATGAAATAACATCATGTACATGTATGTCAGTCTGATGAAATAACAGCATGTATGTCTGCCTAATGAAATAACATCATGTACATGTATGTCTGTCTAATGAAATAACATCATGTACATGTATGTCAGTCTGATGAAATAACATCATGTACATGTATGTCAGTCTGATGAAATAACAGCATGTATGTCTGTCTGATGAAATAACATCATGTACATGTATGTCAGTCTGATGAAATAACATCATGTACATGTATGTCTGTCTGATGAAATAACATCATGTACATGTATGTCAGTCTGATGAAATAACAGCATGTATGTCTGCCTAATGAAATAACATCATGTACATGTATGTCTGTCTAATGAAATAACATCATGTACATGTATGTCAGTCTGATGAAATAACAGCATGTACGTCTGTCTGATGAAATAACATCATGTACATGTATGTCAGTCTGATGAAATAACAGCATGTACATGTATGTCTGTCTGATGAAATAACATCATGTACATGTATGTCTGTCTAATGAAATAACACCATGTACATGTATGTCTGTCTAATGAAATAACAGCATGTACATGTATGTCTGTCTAATGAAATAACATCATGTACATGTATGTCTGTCTGATGAAATAACATCATGTACATGTATGTCTGTCTAATGAAATAACATCATGTACATCTGTCTAATGAAATAACATCATGTACATGTATGTCTGTCTAATGAAATAACATCATGTACATGTATGTCTGTCTAATGAAATAACATCATGTACATGTATGTCTGTCTGATGAAATAACATCATGTACATGTATGTCTGCCTGATGAAATAACATCATGTACATGTATGTCAGTCTGATGAAATAACATAATGTACATGTATGTCTGTCTGATGAAATAACATCATGTACATGTATGTCAGTCTGATGAAATAACAGCATGTACATGTATGTCTGCCTGGTGAAATAACAGCATGTATGTCTGTCTGCCTGATGAAATAACATCATGCACATGTATGTCTGTCTAATGAAATAACACCATGTACATGTATGTCTGCCTGGTGAAATAACAGCATGTACATGTATGTCTGCCTGGTGAAATAACAGCATGCAGGGCATTCACTAGACTTTGAAACTCAAGAGTCAATGACCCTTGAGGTCAAAATCTCAAGAGTCAAACAGGAATTTTCAAGAGTCAAATATATGCATGTTGGTACTTTACGTACATGTAATTGTTGTAGGTTCGTGCTACCACTGTTAGCAAAGGGATTTTTCTTTTTAGCATCTCTACACCAAGTACAATACAACAGAATCTGATCATCAGTTTGTTTCATTTCCAGCCACTCAAATTCATTAAGCCACCCAGACCTGAATTTTCTTTTTACTTTAGACTTACGAGTGTCACAGTCTACTTTATGGCGTTTAGGTGTCCCAGGTTCACTAACACTATCACTCAGCTTACGTTTGCTGGGTGTGCCAATTCCGAAGTGACTAAGGCTTTTCTGAACCATATTTAAGATTTAATTTCTAAAACTGATACTCTTTAATTTTTTATCTCCAATCTGATTGAAAATATAACTAAGAATGATTTAGGAATATTCTCCAGAAAATGAAGGAATAATGTAGAAACAATGAAATGATTAATGGGTGGTGCACACAATGAATACCCCATAGAAATCTGTAACAAACAATAGCAAAAGTCATCATCACGATTCCGGCGTATAATTTCTATATCAGTGGCCCACTATAAGCTTCTCAAATAGCAGACAACTTATTATTGACAATACACGTGTTACAAAAACACCGTTTTATCTATGCCGATTGTACATTGACAATACACATAATGTCAACACTTACTTAAACTTCTCAGTTCTCATGATTAGCAGCACATATGATGGCAAACAACACAAACGGTAATTGGTTGTTTGCAAAACTTGCTAAAGGTGTTTATTGTGACAATCAATAATAATTGTCTTTTGATAAAAACTAATTTTTACCGGAAATATACCGAGCCGTACAGGTATTAGAGAAACGTTATTAAAGATTTATTTCCCTTTGATACTAAAGTTTGGGTAAGCCGTTTTTCTCAACCACCCAACTGAATAATGACATCAACCACGCGTTTTGAACATAACCCTGGGCGGCGCAAATGATGAAGGCGCTTTATGCGTGGTTGATACTATATTCTGATCGGCTGGTTGAGATAAAGATTTTACGTAAAGTTTGCCTAGACGCCATTAAATTTTTGTCCGATTGCGAGTCCCTCGTAAATCACGATCGTGTTCATAACGAAATGCAGCAGACTTTTGATGAAAATAACTGCGTTTTATATATGAACGATTACGGTCTTCGACCTCGTAGACAGACATATTTTGATAATTACTCCGCTGAGAAAATATTTGATGACGCATGGCCGATCAACGCCCCGGGTCAAGTTGACTCTCAGGGCATTTTCACCAAGAGTCAAAAAGCGTCTTTATCAATTTTCGTGCGTCAAAACCCGGGAGCTCGGGTCAAATGAACGCCCTGAGCATGTATGTCTGTCTAATGAAATAACACCATGTACATGTATGTCTGCCTGGTGAAATAACAGCATGTATGTCAGTCTGGTGAAATAACAGCATGTATGTCTGTCTAATGAAATAACATCATGTACATGTATGTCAGTCTGATGAAATAACAGCATGTACATGTATGTCTGCCTGATGAAATAACAGCATGTATGTCTGTCTAATGAAATAACATCATGTACATGTATGTCCGTCTGTCTAATGAAATAACATCATGTACATGTATGTCTGTCTAATGAAATAACAGCATGTATGTCAGTCTGATGAAATAACATCATGTACATGTATGTCTGTCTAATGAAATAACATCATGTACATGTATGTCTGTCTAATGAAATAACAGCATGTATGTCTGTCTGATGAAATAACATCATGTACATGTATGTCCGTCTGTCTAATGAAATAACATCATGTACATGTATGTCAGTCTGATGAAATAACATCATGTACATGTATGTCAGTCTGATGAAATAACAGCATGTACATGTATGTCCGTCTGTCTAATGAAATAACATCATGTACATGTATGTCAGTCTGATGAAATAACATCATGTACATGTATGTCTGTCTAATGAAATAACAGCATGTACATGTATGTCAGTCTGATGAAATAACATCATGTACATGTATGTCTGTCTAATGAAATAACAGCATGTACATGTATGTCAGTCTGATGAAATAACATCATGTACATGTATGTCTGCCTAATGAAATAACACCATGTACATGTATGTCTGTCTAATGAAATAACATCATGTACATGTATGTCTGTCTAATGAAATAACATCATGTACATGTATGTCTGCCTAATGAAATAACATCATGTACATGTATGTCTGTCTAATGAACTAACACCATGTACATGTATGTCTGCCTGATGAAATAACACCATGTACATGTATGTCTGTCTAATGAAATAACACCATGTACATGTATGTCTGCCTGATGAAATAACACCATGTACATGTATGTCAGTCTAATGAAATAACACAATGTACATGTATGTCTGCCTGATGAAATAACAGCATGTATGTCTGCCTAATGAAATAACATCATGTACATGTATGTCTGCCTGGTGAAATAACAGCATGTACATGTATGTCTGTCTAATGAAATAACACCATGTACATGTATGTCTGTCTAATGAAATAACACCATGTACATGTATGTCTGCCTGATGAAATAACAGCATGTATGTCTGTCTAATGAAATAACACCATGTACATGTATGTCTGCCTGATGAAATAACACCATGTACATGTATGTCTGCCTGATGAAATAACACCATGTACATGTATGTCTGCCTGATGAAATAACATCATGTATGTCTGCCTGATGAAATATACATGTATGTCAGTCTAATGAAATAACATCATGTACATGTATGTCTGGCTAATGAAATAACATCATGTACATGTATGTCTGCCTGATGAAATAACAGCATGTACATGTATGTCAGTCTGATGAAATAACAGCATGTACATGTATGTCAGTCTGATGAAATAACAGCATGTACATGTATGTCCGTCTGTCTAATGAAATAACATCATGTACATGTATGTCAGTCTGATGAAATAACATCATGTACATGTATGTCTGTCTAATGAAATAACAGCATGTACATGTATGTCAGTCTGATGAAATAACATCATGTACATGTATGTCTGTCTAATGAAATAACAGCATGTACATGTATGTCAGTCTGATGAAATAACATCATGTACATGTATGTCTGCCTAATGAAATAACACCATGTACATGTATGTCTGTCTAATGAAATAACACCATGTACATGTATGTCTGCCTGATGAAATAACACCATGTACATGTATGTCTGTCTAATGAAATAACACCATGTACATGTATTGATCTGTCTGTCTAATGAATAACACCATGTAATGTTGTCTGCCTGTTGTGTTGTTGCCTATGAAATAACATGTCATGTATGTCTGCCTGTGAATAACACATGTACATGTATGTCTGCCTGATGAAATAACATCATGTATGTCTGCCTGATGAAATATACATGTATGTCAGTCTAATGAAATAACATCATGTACATGTATGTCTGTCTAATGAAATAACATCATGTACATGTATGTCTGCCTGATGAAATAACAGCATGTATGTCTGTCTAATGAAATAACACCATGTACATGTATGTCTGCCTGATGAAATAACATCATGTATGTCTGCCTGATGAAATATACATGTATGTCAGTCTAATGAAATAACATCATGTACATGTATGTCTGTCTAATGAAATAACATCATGTACATGTATGTCTGCCTGATGAAATAACAGCATGTATGTCTGTCTAATGAAATAACACCATGTACATGTATGTCTGCCTGATGAAATAACATCATGTATGTCTGCCTGATGAAATATACATGTATGTCAGTCTAATGAAATAACATCATGTACATGTATGTCTGTCTAATGAAATAACATCATGTACATGTATGTCTGCCTGATGAAATAACAGCATGTATGTCTGTCTAATGAAATAACAGCATGTATGTCAGTCTGATGAAATAACAGCATGTACATGTATGTCTGCCTGATGAAATAACAGCATGTATGTCAGTCTGATGAAATAACAGCATGTATGTCAGTCTGATGAAATAACAGCATGTACATGTATGTCTGCCTGATGAAATAACAGCATGTATGTCTGTCTAATGAAATAACATCATGTACATGTATGTCAGTCTGATGAAATAACATCATGTACATGTATGTCAGTCTGATGAAATAACAGCGTGTACATGTATGTCTGTCTGATGAAATAACATCATGTACATGTATGTCAGTCTGATGAAATAACACCATGTACATGTATGTCTGTCTGATGAAATAACATCATGTACATGTATGTCTGTCTGATGAAATAACATCATGTATGTCAGTCTGATGAAATAACATCATGTACATGTATGTCTGTCTAATGAAATAACATCATGTACATGTATGTCTGCCTGATGAAATAACAGCATGTACATGTATGTCTGTCTAATGAAATAACAGCATGTACATGTACGTCAGTCTGATGAAATAACATCATGTACATGTATGTCAGTCTGATGAAATAACATCATGTATGTCTGTCTAATGAAATAACATCATGTACATGTATGTCAGTCTGATGAAATAACATCATGTGCAACAGTATGTATGATTATAAAATCATTAAATGTAACCACTAACCACTTATTTTAACATTATAATCCATCATAATATAAATATACCACAGAATGACGACAAAGTGCAGTAATATACATATATTAATACGTTACGTTATTTCGGGTTTTACGCCTGCATCAGCACCATATTGGGCTATATCGTCGGCGGGCAGTTTACCTAACAACACCTTTCCTGGACAGGCTCCAGCGGTTAACCAGTACTTGGGTGCACCAACCCCCGTAAGAAACTGCCAACTTTTTCATATAAATGAGACACGGTCTGAGCGGGGCTCGAACCTGTGATCATCAGTGATGATAGGTTACAGTGGTATACAAGTCAGCGACCTTAACCACTCGACCACGGAGGCAACTATATTAATACGAATATGGCAGCCTCAAAGTGAGCTCAAGCATAAATATAGTCATTTGGAGTAGTCGTAACTAGTAACCTATCCAAATAATATGAAATAGGCACTACATATCAACGGAGAAAGCCAATAAAAGGTTGATGTCAAAATCAACCACTGAACTAGACAGTATAGGAGGAATATCACTACATCCCTGCGAGGGATTTCGACATCTATTGAAGATAGACTGATGACAATGCCTTTCTTGTAGATGTCAGGTTTGCAAGTGCGCATGCATGGCTGCTAAGCGTTCTGTAAACAGAATAAAAATGGCAGCCATATTTCTTTTGAATCAAGGCTATTTTAATTGTGATGTATTTTATTTGCAGAAAAATGTTTACACTGTACCATAATATTGTAGATTTTCTGCTACAAATGGAGCCAATACCATAATTACTCATATAAATTAGAAAGGGAAACCTCAGTGTGCTTAATTTTCATTTCTTTGCGTCATTTGAGGGAGTTAAGATTGATATAATCTAGTTCCATAGAACGCCCATCAGGTACCTCCATGTAGATAGTAGCTCTTTCTGCCAAATCAAACTTCTGGTTCATGGAAATTCTTTTTAGATAAATATCGACAATATTTTCTCAACTAGCGTTACCGTAAAGCTTGCTACGCCCTTGTGCTCGTTATAATTTTCGAAGAAATTTCATTGGGACGATAGTTTAATTAAATATTTTACGCCCAGCGAAAACGACAACATTGCATGTTCTGCTGTTCACGATGAAACAATGTGCCATTCTGGTGTTATTTGACCGATCTTCATGAAATAAAAAGTAAGATGCATTATGGGTATATCGCTGTATTAGCTATTAAAAACCAAACTACAGATATACTATTATGTACCTGAATTTAAAACTCATTTTGCTTCATTCTATGACTTCTCCACTTCATTACAAATACACAAAGAAGAAATAGTATTGGGAATCATTTGTGTTTATCATGTTTTTGGCGCCATCGTGTCAGCAATTACGTAGTCACTAGTTCCGAGTATACTGCGGCAAATGGCCGAGGCCCTGATTTGGGTGTTTACACAAAGGTAGTCATAATAAAAGTATGTGAGTATTTGATATAGACCTTAATCTGTATTATATGTAAGTTTAGCAGTAAATTTATCATTTTAATAACATGAATATCTTTTTAATCTCCCACCAGAAAACAACAAATGGGTTTAGGCCCACGATGGGCCTTCTTTTTATGAATAATAAAATGCGGGGATCTGGCTATATCACCACATGTCAATAGATGTACATCACGGGAGACAGTTCCATAGATATGAACATCAACTTGTTTTTAATAAAAAATACTAAATTTGGTGGGAAAACTGTTTTGAAAAATAATCATTCAGTAGAAAAAGCGCGTCTCGGGCCTTAAAATTATGCCCATATTTGGTAATACGGGAATTACGTAGTAACCTAAACACGTGATCAAAACATTTTCATTCATAAATACCAGATAGCAGACCGCCATTTTACAAAGTTGGAATGAACATAAATATATATATTATGGACATTTGGAGCATTTTATCAGATAAAGGGGTGGGGTAATTTTGCATAGATATTGATATTCACTAAGCATCTTGCATCAGTAGTTTACTCACCACTTACGTTGACAGTTTATGATTTCTTATTTATCAACACATGTTTTACCTCTCTGGGTCAACATTGATCCAATGGAAAGAATGATAGGTGGCGTTATTTTACCTCGTTCTGAAAAAATGTGGATGCCTCGGTATGTCAAGACCAGCGGTATGTTAAGAAACGACTATATTTGTTGATAGAATAAGGTCTTCCGTTCAGGACCACAAGGGCATATCAGTGATCTGGTCGTTTTTACCTAGTTTATCGACGATGTTTCTGCATGCATGTTTCATTTCCGTTGGTTGCCTTTAGTAAACATTACTTACTAAATGACCATAGCCTATGGTATGCATAGGGCAAAACAAATTGTGTCTGTGGTCGGGTCACTTAACTTTTCTGCTCTTTCTTAGCTTGGTCACTTTTAATTCACAGAAAAAAATTCTGGGCAAACGCGTTCTTAAGATGCCCCCTCCACCTGGACCAAGAAAACCTTTGCTCGAATAGCCCCTTTAATGATTTACGTCCCACGTGAACACTGGTGAATGTCACCGGGTAATTTGTCCTTGAAGAAATATTTCACAAAACACTGCTTTCAATAAATCTCACCTCATGCCCATCGATCTACCACGTCTTGGCATTTCTGTTGATTTTGTAGATCCTTCTATAGAAGAATGTGGAGTTTCAACGGTTTGTTATTAACAATAAATGCGCAGTAAAACTAAAAATATGATGATATCGGATGTTTACAATTTCTGAGGGGCAGATAATTCAAAGTCCTATTTGATTGGATAATAATCAAGTCCGAGTCAGTGCGTGCTTTGCACTTGTATTTATGCGTTTATCAGACATTGATGCAGCATTACTCGTGCATGAAACCTCCATTCATCAATATTTAATCCGGATTAATCGAGCGAAACATGCTTGCTCAATAAATGACATCATTAAAAGATCATACATTACAAAATTCGCTCTTCCTGCGTAAACTGTCACCAACGTGCAAGCACACACTGCAATGAAAACTCTCAGTAAATAAAGACACCCTTAGCAACACAGGACGCTCAAATACCAGTTGAAGTGCACTGTCTATTGACACATCTTTTGCACGAACAATTCTCTCTAAGTTAAAAAGTGTATGTTTAATTGCTAAGTCGTTAAATGATTTGATTGTGTTGATAAGAAGAAGCCAAATGAAGACATTACTATAGTCTATACATGCTAGTGTGCTGTGTGACCTATGTGTATATCTATTTAGATATATTATTGGCTTTTCTTTTGAATCACAATTTGCTTATTTAAACACTTTCATAGAATCCCAATTAAACTTTGAAGTACTGCTGGATTATGTGAGCAATATGTGTAAATTGTGTTTCAAGTATCCATTGTCATGATTGTGCAAAACTAATATGCAATATTTCTGTATCAACATTCACGGAAATACTACACTGTATCAGATGAAAGAAATACTTACTGCTAACACTATTGGCTTGTTTCTTAAAGACATTGATTTGTGATACACTGCTTGATTAAATGAGCATCATATGACAGTTTGTGATCATTTTGATTATAGTCCTTGCATTAAAATGACGGATGTTCAGAAGAATTCTGCCAATTCTAAGCCAAGAGAAAGCAAAAGACATTGCAAGCACAACCATGGAAGGAGAAAATCATCAATAGAAGAACTGATGTCACCTCAGAGCCATATTTATGAGGAGTCAAATGGTGTTGACATTTTGAAGCTTGATGACAGACCGGCCACAAGTTCAAGCAGCAAGAAGTCAGTCACTATGTCACCCAGGCCGGCCAGTCGACATCCTGATAGTAGACCAAGCACCACCAGGTCTGCGTTTGAGCACATACCTGGAACGAGACCAGCAAGTAGGAGGGTAAGCTTACTTTATCATCTGTCTTTCATAGCAGCTCGATAACTTAAGATACATAGCTCATAGTTTCATTGCAGGTGACATATGCTCATAGTTTCATTGCAGGTGACATATGCTCATAGTTTCATTGCAGGTGACATAAGCTCATAGTTTCATTGCAGGTGACATAAGCTCATAGTTTCATTGCAGGTGACATAAGCTCATATAGTTTCATTGCAGGTGACATAAGCTCATATAGTTTCATTGTAGGTGACATAAGCTCATACAGTTTCATTGCAGGTGACATAAGCTCATAGTTTCATTGCGGGTGACATAAGCTCATAGTTTCATTGCAGGTGACATAAGCTCATAGTTTCATTGCAGGTGATATAGTGGATATCCCATGTCTGTCTGCTGTCACACTTAAAGCAGCATTACATCGTAATAAAGGATGTTTTGGGTAAAATATAAATACTAATGTGTGTGTGTTTACAAAAATCGAAACAGTCGCTCAGAAACGATGAAATTCCAATAAATTTAAACCGTCGTATACGCGAATTTGTTTATCAACACACGAAATGTAAACACCCACAGCGCGCATGCATTAAACAACAGAGGATGTAGAAAACAACGTATATATTTTGAACATGCAAGACTATCTATCTATCTTCCTCTAATGTTGAACCCCTCTCGGGGATGTAGAAATGTCCCTAAAGACTTAGCTAACAGAGGTATGAATCAACATATTAAGTAATTTATTTACAAAAGACAACATGGGAAAAATGGGACGATGCATTCACAATGTAAATAAGTGCGGACGATGCGTTCCGGTTGTAAACAAGTGCGTGACCGACCAACTCGGAAAGTCCTACTTTCGGTTTCTAGTTTGTTTTATCGCAAGAAAACACTGTTTACCAAATGAACATATGCATACACAGTATAATGTTAGAATGTGTAGCAGCATTGCTACCCATACGGAAAAAATGAATTTTTCAAATATATTTTATTTCATACGATGTAATGCTGCTTTAAGATGTTTCAGCCCGTGTTGTCTTCAAACTCTGTAGATATACAGATCTATCGATGTTCCTTGGTTTTGTCATGTCTGTCCATTACACGTTGTTTCCACTCAATAACTTGAGACCTGTTTCACCTGCAGAAATTAAACTTTGCAAAGTTGTAGACACATGTGTGACCATGTCAGACTGATACAATTGAGCCACATGAACAAAATTCATAACTCAAGATTTTAATGTTTTCTAAATATGGTTTTTTTCTACATTATGACAGGTATGACGTGCCCTGCCCCTTTTTAGCCTGCCCATTTGCCCATTAGCCCCACCTTCTTGGCTTTAAAAAGCCTTTTTATATATATACATATTTCAACAGGTGCCTTTGGGCTGGCAGACCTATATAGCTTAAAACTCGTCCTCCCTTTTCACCAATATGTATAGCCTTACTGCCTCTTTGATCAATTGACCTATTTTTCCACTCTAGAATAAACCCTACTAAATGTCAGAACTCTCCTGCTTACTCATTGCAAATTTCAAGCATTTCAGAATTTATCTTCCATTAGTTTTTCATCTATATTGTGTCGTTTGGAATGTTACCAAAAAAAACCTTGTCAATTTGGATGTCAGAAAGACTTGCATACAAAATCGGACGCTTCTCTATGAAACATAATTATTATCCCCCGCTAGAATTTATGTGAGGGATATTGATTTGTTGTCATTCGCCGTCGGTCCGTCCGGAACCAGTTCTCAATAACCAATGGTGTCTTTGTCACGTCTCCCTACACTCTAGGGTATACGTTGTAATTGACATTTCATATTGTTTAGTTGCTAACATTTTAGTTGAATACAGTACTGTTGAAAAGCTCCTACGTCATTTGGGTTAGGAGGTGTTTTGTAGCCTTTAGGCATGGCCTGGACACACAGTTTAGGTATTGCCTGGAGACATGGTTTAGGTATTGCCTGGAGACATGGTTTAGGTATTGCCTGGAGACATGGTTTAGGCATGGCCTGGATACACGGTTTAGGTATTGCCTGGAGACATGGTTTAGGCATGGCCTGGATACACGGTTTAGGTATTGCCTGGAGACATGGTTTAGGCATGGCCTGGACACACGGTTTAGGCATGCATGGCCTGGACACACGGTTTAGGCATGCATGGCCTGGACACACTGATTAGGTATTGCCTGGACACACGGTTTAGGCATTGCCTGGACACACGGTTTAGGCATTGCCTGGACACACGGTTTAGGCATGACATGGACACACAGTTTAGGCATGGCCTGGACACACAGTTTAGGCATGGCCTGGACATATGGTTTAGGTATTGCCTGGACACACAGTTTAGGCATTGCCTGGACATATGGTTTAGGCATGGCCTGGACACACAGTTTAGGCATGGCCTGGACACACAGTTTAGGCATGGCCTGAACACACAGTTTAGGCATGACATGGACACACGGTTTAGGCATTGCCTGGACATATGGTTTAGGCCTGGGCCCATGGTTTAGGCATGACATGGACACACAGTTTAGGCATGGCCTGGACACATGGATTAGGCATGGCCTGGACACATGGATTAGGCATGGCCTGGACACACAGATTAGGCATGGCCTGGACACATGGATTAGGCATGGCCTGGACACACAGATTAGGCATGGCCTGGATACACAGTTTAGGCATGGCCTGGACACACAGTTTAGGCATGGCCTGGACACACGGTTTAGGCAGCATGGCCTAGGCCCATGATTTAGGCATGGCCTGGACACGTGGTTTAGGCATGACATGAACACACGGTTTTAGACATGGCCTGGACACGTGGTTTAGGCATTGCCTGGACACATAGTTAGGCATAACCTCGACACACAGTTTAGACATGGCCTCGGCACACAGTTTAGGCAGCATGGCCTAGGCCCATGATTTAGGCATGACATGGACACACAGTTTAGGCATGGCCTGGACACACAAGTTAGGCATGACCTTGACACATGGTTTAGGATGGCCTGGACACACAGAGATAGCTCATAAACTATGATTCTTGATATGTCTGTCTGTCTTATTTTTCACTCAATAACTCGAGATCCATATATATCACCTAGTTGTCAAAAATTGTCGGTCTTGGTCAATACCTGTATGTCAACAGTCAGTGTTACAAAGTGTAGAAAAAATTGTCTTTATGAGTGAGAGGTCTGGAGTTTGCGCCAAGCTGTAGACGTTACAATTATGCACTTAATCCACATTGCCTCTTCTCTCTCCCTCACGGCGATGGATTCCATCAGGAATGAGGTCTCGCGAGCAATTAAACCAATGAATCTAGAACTTGTTTCGAAATCAAACTAAGATAAATTTGTATAAACTGATGTCTCGTATTCAATAACCATTTGGTGTTGATGTCTATATAATTATGTGAGTCATGATCCCATTTCATTGAATACATCATGCACTCAATTCACATATACAAATTTGTGTGTGGGGGGGGGGGGGATTTTGTTTTTCTCAAAAACAATATATTTAGAATTTATTCCTAACACATATTTCAGATTTGATAAAATATGCATTAGACTTGTACATTTGTAAATCTACTGATTACATTTTACAGCAATGATAGATCATGAGTTTATATGGCAAACTTATACAGTGAAACCCCTCTAAGCCGAACTGCCTCCTGACCAGATGACAAGTTTGGTTTGGAGGAGTTTTCTGCTTAGAGGGGTGTTTAGGGGAAGGGGTGGGGGTGGGTGAAACTTGAACAAGAAGAAATTACACTAATAATAAAACGATATGTATACATCAGTCCATTGCCCGGCCACTAGGGACACATGCAGGACAATCAACGGTAACTGGTAGGGCAAGTGCCTTGAAAATCATATTTTTTGACACTATTAATTTTTGAATGTTTTGGCACCGCTTTGAAGTTTCCGACGACCTGCTTGACTGATCCTTGTTAATTGCCCATATTGTCCGATAATCCCGAAGCCACCGTCTCCGTGGCCTAGTGGTTAAGGCGTCCGCCTACGGAGCGGGAGGTCGAAGGTTCGAATCTCGTCAGGGGTTCGTTCTGATATGGCCGGTTGGTGAGCCGCCAGCTAGTTAAATAATGGTTACCGATTGCCTACCAGCCTGACGTCTGGCACACAAGCATAGGATTCGGGAAGTACTGATGTTCATAAAAAAGAGGTGTCTCATAAGTCAGAAATGACTGGCCCTTTAAATAGGGGTGACACTATAATAAACAAACACTTTACTTACTTTACTTTTACATTAATCCGAGACGGATGATTTCCCTGAGGCACCAAATTGTCAATAAACGTCAAAGCATGATTTGGGAGAAGAACTATATAAGGTTTCTTTCGTAAATTATATGTAAAATGTTCATTTCTTGATTACATGTAAATTACTGAAATAAATAATGTTTAAACTAAGGCGTGATTTAATACCATCAACTGACTGGTAAAGTAATAAATAGGCCCAAAGAACATCTTTTTTATCTAGATTGTCCAAATATGACTGGAGAAAACACTGTATAATAATTAAACCTCTTTTTCACGCCATTTTATTCTCGCAGTAACACCACCAATAATGTAAACAACATGCCGACCACAAAGGGTGTTAAACTTCAGGCTAGACTAAGATCGTTTGGATCAGCATTTTTGCCGCCGGGCGTTCAGTTTTCTGGGTAATTTGCAATAGAAATGTGCACAAATGGGTCTTAAAACTTGTTCGGGAAAGAGAGGTGGTTTATAGAGGTATTTTTACTATAAATAAAGAAGGAAAAATAACGGTACCGGAAAATAGTCCGGTTTGGAGGGAATTTCGATTTAGAAGGGTTGCGGTTTTGAGGAGTTCCACTGTATCAAATACCACTGTTTCTAAGAGATCTTTTGAGAGTCTCAATAAATTAACTACCCAATAATTTAACCTGGTACATTATAATAGAAAGCTTTGCAGGGTTCTCCCTACGTCAACGGAACAGGGGTGGGACTCCCAATAAATTAAATACCCAATAATTTAGCTTGGTACATTATAATATAAAGCCTTGCAGGCCTACGTCAACGGAACGGGGGTGGGACTCCCAATAAATTAACTACCCAATAATTTAGCTTGGTACATTATAATATAAAGCCTTGCAGGCCTACGTCAACGGAACGGGGGTGGGACTCCCAATAAATTAACTACCCAATCATTTAGCTTGGTACATTATAATATAAAGCCTTGCTGCTGAGGCCCGGAACGGATCTGGGTTTGACTGCTCCATTTCAGAGTTCTATCACCCTGATTGCATCAAGTTACCGCGTTTGAAAATTAACTATTGTTTTATTTTCATTTTGCAGAGACAATGAATTATTATACAGGCAGTGATTAATTGATTATAGTGTAATATTTTAGGCTAGAATATGGTCAGATTGCTCCTGCAATGCATTTACGTTTTTAAAAATTCCCCCCACATTCCCCATTAATACATTGGGCCTATGGCCCTCGCTGCAAGCCTTTGCTCACTGTCTGTTTTCTTTTTCTTCAGGTAACCTACAACACATATTATTTTTAATTCACCTGAGAAAAGCTCATGTGAGGAATTGTTACCACAATGTGTCTGTTCATCGTCCGTGAACAGTTTCAAACATCTTCTCCTCAGTAACCATTGGTCTATAGTCACTATTTATTGTTGTGACACTTGGGTAGGTGGGGAGTACATAATTGTTAAAATACGTCATTGCATAATCCAAGATGGCCACCATCTAATAATAGCACAACAAATCTTACGAACCGCGTACGGTCACGTAGGGTCACAAATTATTTCGAGCGAATGAGATCGTTCTTTCATTACAGATTTAAAAATTCTTCTTCGCCACCACCGCTTGGCCAATGGTAGTAATATTTCACAGTTATAGTCCATGGGTGTAGCCTTTTAGGATTTGTTAAAATTGAGGTTGTTGCGGATAAAAAAATGGCCACCGTCTAAAAGTAACACAAATTCTTCATTTTGAACATCTCACGAACCACCAGTTGAATTTTGGCAACATTTGGTAGGAATGATTGATGTACAATGCTCTTTCAAAGTTGTTAAATATGGTGTCCACGAGGGTACAAATGCCTTGTGTAGGAGTGATGAGAATGCAGCAATGTATTTTATATACAGTCACACCTGTGTTAGTGGTCATCTCCTTTAAGTAGTCAACCTGTATTAAACAGCCAGTTTCCAAATACAGTCAAACCTGTCTTAAGCAGCCAGCGAAGGGAATCAGAGTGGCTGCTTAGCACAGGTGGCTGCTTAATAGAGGTCAACTGTATAACAAAACATATCTGGAAACTGGCTGCTTAATGCAGTTTGGCTGCTTAATAGAGATGACCACTAACACAGGTTTGACTATATGTTGTTTTATTATACATTTGCCCATATACATTCTGGCCAAATATGTTGTAGATTTCCGTCTCTATGCAGTGCTGTTGCTGTTGATTTACATAGATATTTCTAGCAAAGAAAAAAAAAGATTAGGCTTTGGCAATTATTTATATAATCTGTTTGAGAACATTCAGCTGGCTGTATTTACTTGTATCTCATCAAATATACATTATTTACCCATTTCATTTCTGGACAAATAGTGGAAAACTTGATACAGTGATAGTTGTAGATCAGGGCCGGTTTCTCAAATTTGTGAAGAAACCCTAGTCTGCTCTTTTTGAGGGATGAAAGCAGTATTTTTGCTAATATTGGGTAAAGATAACACAGCAATATGGGGGGGGGGGGTGATAAAGATGTTTAATAGATGAACATTATTGAGAGATGGCCAGCTGAATATAGGGTGATAAAGATGTTAAATAGAGAACATTATTGAGAGATGGCCAGCTGAATATAGGGTTGATAAAGATGTTAATATAGATGAACATTATTGAGAGATGGCCGGCTGAATAGTTGCACTTTATAATAGTATAAACGTTATTTATTTTGCAATAAATTGGGAAGATTTTGTAAATAATATTATGTGTAATGTTTTATTGGTCAGAATGGCACATTATCTTGTGGTACATCCGCTATGTTGTTTAATATTATGTATAATGTTTTATTGGTCAGAATGGCACAGAATCTGGTGGTACATCCGTTATGATGTTTAATATTATGTATAATGTTTTATTGGTCAGAATGGCACATAATCTGGTGGTACATCCATCCAATGTTTAATATTATGTATAATGTTTTATTGGTCAGAATGGCACAGAATCTGGTAGTACATCCGTTATGATGTTTAATATTATGTATAATGTTTTATTGGTCAGAATGGCACAGAATCTGGTAGTACATCCGTTATGATGTTTAATATTATGTATAATGTTTTATTGGTCAGAATGGCACAGAATCTGGTAGTACATCCGTTATGATGTTTAATATTATGTATAATGTTTTATTGGTCAGAATGGCACAGAATCTGGTAGTACATCCGTTATGATGTTTAATATTATGTATAATGTTTTATTGGTCAGAATGGCACAGAATCTGGTGGTACATCCATCCAATGTTTAATATTATGTATAATGTTTTATTGGTCAGAATGGCACAGAATCTGGTGGTACATACCTTCGAACAGCTGCCGATGTAAGTCTATATTGTCTTGAAATGTTTGCTTTGGTTGCTTGATATTTTATTGTCCCATTTCAATACCTCTCTAAAAAAAGTGCACCCTACCGTGATACACCCAGAAGAGCTAGCCACAAGGTCTAAAGCCATAGTGTTCTGTATGTATAGTAAGGTATAGTTTATTAGTAATACTGTAGATACAGCACACTATGTCCTTACAGACTTAGTGACCTGGTTCTGTGGAGACACATTCAGTTATTGCTGTCAATGTTCATGCTATGTTCTATCTACTTTCTGCGGTTACGGCAATTTGTTATTTCGGGTAGTATGGGGCGTAACAGCTGCTAGTATCACAAACACTGTGACACTAGCGTTTGGAATCGTAGATTCTTCAAACGTGTTTTACCTGAAAATGCCGCCCACCCCCCAGGATTCAATATGACAACACATTTAGTGGTTTCTTGGTCCAATAATTGCCAGCTATGTTGTCGACAGGCACTATTAACCCATTTCATTCTGGATACTGTTCAAACAGTATTTGCAAAGAACATAGAGCCAGATCAACCGCCATGGAACGTGCCGTCTGATCAGACTCTATGCTGTTTGCTATTCAGATGATCTTGCTAAGACACTTGGCTATGTAGCAAACAACATAGATCCTGATCAGCACGCAGCGTCACACTGTGGCTGGTCTGGATCTATGTTGTTTGCAAAAGCCTTTAAATGTATCCAGAATGAAATGGGTTAGACAGATAAAATACACTATATCCAGAATTAGTGCTCTCGGTGATTTACTGAATATTGTAACATTATAGTTTATACAAATTTATTCAAATTTATTTAAGCTCGATTGCGAAACAAGTTCTTACAACTTATATTAATCACTCTCGAGACCTCATTCCTGATGTAATCCATCGCCATGAGGGAGAGAGAAGTTGCAACATGGAATTTAAATGTCTTGCCTAAGGGTATAATCGTGACATCTCCAGCGGGCATTCTCTGGGCCTTTCGCACCTGAAGCGAATACGCTATCACAACTTCCAATATTGTAACATTAATCTGATTTGTTAATATTTGATTGCTCTATATAACAATCACAATCATATATTACAAATACATAACTAGCAATTGGGTTGGGCCACAATTTCTGGCAACGTTAGTGATTTAGGGCACCCCATATCATTAATAATTCTCTACACTGCTCATTTTAAAGAAATTATTGGCCCCTAATGTACAATCCTTTCTGAAGATGTATTCATTACATGTACAGAACTGTTCATCTACACAGTAAATCTAGGATTCAGTTTGTCACCTGTATATAGGGTTTGTGCACATTGTTGTTTGCTGAGATTGGTTTTACTTGACCTATTTAACAGTTTGTTTATTGATGTTGTTAACCTTTTATTCACAGTGTTCATGTTGTATAACACATCCCCATATCTCACAGTGATTAGAAGCGATACTATAGGGATTTTTCTAGAACGGAATGGCACAGTGCCCCACCCTACCCTTTTAGCCCAACCCTTTAGCCCCGCCCTTTTGCCTTTTTTAAATGTTTTTTTATATATATAAACCTCAACAGGTGAGTGCATTCGCGTGGGCAGATCTATATAACCCATTCGCCATTTTTCACCAATATAAAAAATAAAAATACTGCCTCTTTCACCTGCCCACCCTGCTCATTTTCCCGCTCTAGAATAAACCCAAGATAGAAATATGTATTGTATTAAGTGATCTAAGTAATGTGCTGTTTAATTAATTCCAACTCACCTTTCTTTATTAACCCCTGCTGTATGAATGGAGGTTAATATTATTTGTTGCATCTGTCTGTGTGTCTGTCTGTATGTGTGTCTGTATTTTTGTCTGTCTGTGTGTACCGGTCTGTCTGTCTGTCTGTCTGTCTGTCTGTCTGTCTGTCTGTCTGTCTGTCTGTCTGTCTGTCTGTCTGTCTGTCTGTCTGTCTGTCTGTCTGTCTGTCTGTCTGTCTGTCTGTCTGTCTGTCTGTCTGTCTGTCTGTCTGTCTGTCTGTCTGTCTGTCTGTCTGTCTGTCTGTCTGTGGACAGGATAACTCAAACAGTTTGTTGTTGGATTTTGATGAAACTTTGTGGATGTATAGAGGGGTTGGTTCAGGAGGAAGTGGTTCAGTATTGGAGAAATCAGTGTCCACTCTACTCTAGACATCAATGGGAAGGAATAGTTACTGATCACCTTTCCATATATCTACATGTTACCCCCAACACTATGTACTGAGTATGACGGGGAGGTGTTTGTCAGGGACAGTTGTTAAAGATCTCATTAATTAAGAATTAAATAATTTAAGAGTGTTAAAATTAACTAGGTACTAATGTTAGAAAGAGTCATTAGTGTTACATGAGTCGTATAGTGGCCAGCTACTCAGAAAAAATGGTTACGCTGGGGCTGGACTGTACACAGTAGTGGGGGAGGGAGGCCATTGCAAAGACGTATTGTTCGTGGGGAAAAAAGAGTTAATACGGTACTGGGTTCGGGACTGCGGAATAAGTAGTTCAGGTTCCTTGTAGGTGTTAGATGGTTGTGGTGGATATATTCGTATTTTAATGCCAATTTAGTGCACACCGACAATAACTGACTACTCTAAGCAGCGTTGTTATGTATGTTACTACATAGGACCAATGTCGGTTGGCGATCATGTTGGAATTAATGGTTATTGTTCAAACAAACTTTATCAATATTTATTTATTCTATTTGATAGAAGTATTCAATATTTGAGGAATGATTTAAAGAACGCTAGGATCAAACCACTTGTAATGAGGTCATACAGACACAGTACATAAATGCATGTTCACTCTCATATTGGTTTAATAGGCATTAATACATTTAGACAAAAAATGGGATGAACGTTATAATATTGGTGGTGCTAGAAAGTTACAAGGTCCATTTTTTAAAGTGCCATTATACGGTTTTTTTTATCCAAATGGGAGAAGTATAACTATGTTTTGCATGAAAACGTAATTTTGATGAGTTTCTTTTTACGTTTATTTACCCCCCCCCCCCCCCACCCGGTAATCGAGGCAACGTGTAATAGTCATTTTATTATTTGGAGGATAGTGCAAGATACAGAGGACTCTCCAATTCCAGAAGTATCTCTGGTTCTTTTACATGCCCGGTGTATAGCACCGATACATATCCTGTGTATAGCAACGATACATGCCTGGTGTATAGCACCGATAAATAGTATTAAATACCTCGAATTATAGTCCCATATGAAACATCTCTGGTTCTTTTACATGTCCGGTGTATAGCACTGATACCTCAAATTATAGTCTGAAAGACTTATTATTATTAGGATCAGATCAGAGATCGAATCTGTGACCCCTGGATTCACAGTCCAACATGTTAACCACTGGATCATTGGCACGTCTATTATCCTAGTGGTTACACATCTGTGTGTGTGTTTTACGCTTATTTATTATCGCTACCGGTTGCCTATAAGAGTGACGTCTCCTGAAGACATTAGTTATTTTAGATTTTTCGAGAATAGTGCAATGATACAGACAGAGACCCATTCCAGAGTCTCCTCTGGTTCGTTTACGTGCACAGTGTAAGCACAGAGACGAGACCTTGGTTTAATGTCCCATCTGAAAAACTTTTAATTTTATTAGGGTCAGACGGGGGATGGAACCTGCGATCCCTGGATTACCAGTCCAGCGTGTTACCACTGGACTACAGATCCGTCTGTTACAGATTAGTAAATCACTATAATTTTATACATAGTTATTGGTGATTTTGTAAATAGATACCGGGAAAAGGGAGATAATAAAATATACAAATAATAATTTCACAAAAACAATTTTTATCTGTGTAAGCAGATTCGCGAAACTTTATTTAAATAGATGAATAGTATTATAAATTGTCAAAAAATGTTAATTAAGCAATTATGGCGGTAATAACGATTTTTAATGTGTGTGCACAATTAAGGTTTTGCATTTGGGTCTTAGAAGGTTTTGAAAATTTGTTGCATGAAAGTAGGTCCATGTTACCTGTTTACTTACCATTAGATAGCTTTATGTAGCATTACTACACTTCATAAATTCACTGCCAACTTGTAACCTATTGATAACACGGCTAATTAAAATTATTTTTGGTATATTTTTACCTTAATTGAGTTAAAAATAACTGTGTGTATCTTAAAGGTGCATAGTCATACTACTTGGTTAATGTTGTATTCCTGTTCAACTGACTAGCACAAGTTCTAAAAATGTATAGGTATAGGATATAAGCCGAAAACGATCCAATTTTTAAAATATTGGACTGTGTGAGGCACGTAGCTCAGACCGTGTCTTTTTATATGAAAAAGTTTGTATTTAGTTACGGAGGTTGGTGCACGAAGTACTGGATAACCGCTGGAACCTGCCCAGGAAAGGTGTTGTTAGGTAAACTGTCTGTCGCTCAAATGGGCAACCGGTAGCGACGTTAAATAAATGTAAATGAAAATAAATATTTTGCAGCAGAGAAATCCCAACATTTTTAACCAAATTAATGGATTTATAAGATAATGGATTTATTTAGTTGAGGCTCCAGGACACTACAATAAAACATTTTATCACTATCCCACAATGTGCCCGACTGACCCCCTTTATTTTTTAACATTTTTTAATTTCGTACTTGATTGAACATTGATCAAAAATGTATAATTTAGTTTGACTAGGATAGTGTTTATTTACAGGAATATCACATTCAAATATTCCAAATAAGCACGTCGTCTGTGTCAACTATTTAGTATCTACATTCAAACCTGTGTTAGTAGTCACCTAGCAGCCAACCTGTATTAAGCAGCCAGTTTCCAGATTCCCAATAAGTTGGTTTATTATACATCTTACCCCAATTAAGCAGCCACCTGTGCTAAGCAGCCACCTTCTGTGATTCCCTTAGCTCGCTGCTTAAGACAGGTTTGACTGTAGTACCAAATATGATATTTCATAAATTTTGACAATATGAATAATTTTCCTTTAACCCTTTCAACACCACAGACCTCTAAATAGGCTTACAAAAAGTGTAGATCCAGATGAGCCGGCTCATGACGAGCCGTCTCATCAGGATCTGCACTTTTTGCCAGTAATATTACTATTTTAGACAAAATTACCCATTTTGATAAATGAGCTGGTCCAAATGTAATTTTCGTATTAAGTTATTGGTCTAAAAACTGATCATGGACCAGTCCATTTCAGTTACTTGGTGTTGAATGGGTTAAGTACTAGGGATTTGGACGACCTTTGTTTTACAGCAGGTTGTGTAAGATATGCAACTTGTGGTACGCACGCGGCTTACATTAGTACTACTAACACGCAACAACATCCAGTCTGTTATAAACCTATGCAGGATGTAGAACATAATTTGATTATGTTGTTTTATCCTAGGCTTGTCGACTATGTTAGGATTGATAATTTAAACAGGATTTATTTTCAATTATGAATGTTTTCGAAAATGCATGAATCTTATCAGATATCGTGACTACTATAAAAACAACGAGAAACTATGGTAGTTTTACATTATATGATGTCACTTTACAGACGGATCTGTAGTCCAGTGGTAACATGCTGGACTGGTAATCCAGGGATCGCAGGTTCGATCCCCCGTCTGACCCTAATAAAAATTAACAGTGTTTCAGATGGGACGTTAGACCGAGGTCTCGTGTCGGTGCTTTACACCGTGCACATAAAAGAACCAGAGGAGACTCTGTAATGGGTCTCTGTCTGTATCATGCACTATCCTCCAAAAATCTAAAATAACTAATCTCTTCAGGAGGCGTCGCTCATATGGGTAACCGGTAGCGACGATAAATAAACGTAAAAACACAGGTATTTTTGTAATGTTGTATAAAATAAATATAACTTTATGTGAAATACAATAATCTGTTTGTTATTTGTTTATTTTGGGATTTAAAGTCGCACTGATAACTTAGGGCATATGGTGACTCTCGGGGTATTATTGGCAGGGGCGTAGCCAGGAGGCAAATTATGTGCAGGCCCGGGTAAAGAATGTTGAGTGAGCGTAGCGAACGAGGTTGCTAGGGGGATCCGGGGGCATGCACCCCCGGACATTTTTGGTTTTTACGATGCAATTTCTCGCATTCTGCTGCATTTAAAAGACAAATTCGGACATGTTTTTATAACAAATAAACATGATAATACACTGTTCTGTTTAGTATACATGTACATCAAAAGCAATAACAATTCTGCACTCTATAATTATCTAGGTAGCCTAGGTCTATTATAGCTAACATTTATATATTTTGTTGTTGTTGTCAAAATGATGTGCAGGCCCGGGCCTTTTGGCCTAATGGCAGCTACGCGCCTGATTGGTGGAGGAAGATCATGTGTGCCCCTACGAGTAAACTCTCGGGTAGAACCACCGACTTTATCAAAGTCAGCAGGTTATAATCTTTCTCATGAAACGTCACAAAAGTGATTAATATAAGTTGTTAAAACATTCGCAACCAGGACTTGTATCAACAATATGTATCATTCCATGTTCACGCATCTAATTTCTCACTAAATACCATAATTAATTAAAATTACTGTTTTTATAATTTCATATTTAGGGACCAAAAAACACCTCATAACCCCTTAATAAATTCACATTGCATTTACCAAGAATATGCTGCACACCGAGAGACACAGGATCAGGTGATTATAAGCTGTGTGTGTGTTTTACGTTTATTTATCGTCGCTACCGGTTGCCCATATGAGCGACGCCTCCTGAAGATATTAGTCATTTTAGATTTTGGAGGATAGTGCAATGATACAGACAGAGACCCATTACAGAGTCTCCTCTGGTTCTTTTACATGCACGGTGTACAGTACCGACACGAGACCTCGGTTTAACGTCCCATCTGAAAGACTGTTAATTTTATTAGGGTCAGACGGGGGATCGAACCTGCAATCCCTGGATTACCAGTCCAGCGTGTTACCACTGGACTACAGATCCGTCTGTATTTTAAGCTGTGATTATCCATACTGTGTTATATATTTCCATATTTCAATAATTACATTATTCAAATTCTTAAGCTCAATTTTAAGGATCTGTCTTTAAATGTACATGTTTTTGTGAAATTATTTTTTGTGAATTGCCTCCCTTTTATGGATTGTTTATTTCTTCAAAATAATAAAGCTTTGTAGAGCTGTATGATTTCTGAATGAAGAAATGGATAATGGAGCTTTGTAGAGCTGTATGATTTCTGAATGAAGAAATGGATAATGGAGCTTTGTAGAGCTGTATGATTTCTGAATGAAGAAATGGATAATGGAGCTCTGATTTAATAGATAATAGTTTGTATTTTGGAAGCGTTTTAGGTTATCAATATTCTGTTAGATTTGATGATGTTTATCTACGTACTTTGCATGTGGTGATGGTGTTTATCTACATACGTTGCATGTGGTAGTGGGTTATGCACATTAATAATGTAGCGAGAGTGGATTGTATCCTATGCTGAAGTACACTTGTTGGTCCCTAGATGTCGAGTTATTGAACTGTTTATTATCTCCCCAAATATCTGACAATTGTGTTTATTCTTTTATGGCAGTCCCTTTACCGTATTTCCCTCAAAATAATTGTTGTCTATTTCTACCACTACTGCATCATATCCTAGTGAATATATCATTTTTTAACATAACTTGCGCTGTAGAGAGCTAATAACGCAGTTACATGTACATAGTTTTTGTATTTCACGAGTGTAATAATTATGCAAATGAGCACTGTCGGAATACCGTATTTATATATTGATATTCGCTGCCAAAGAAATGGCGTCGAAAACGTAATTTTTGTTATCCAGTGGGTAATTTTGTCTAAAAATAGTAATATTACTGGCATAAAGTGCAGATCCTGATAATACGACTCGTCACTTTTTGTAATCCTATTCAGAGGTCTGTGTTGAAAGAGATAAATATATATATATATATATATATACTGAGTCAAAAAAGAAACGATACCAAACTAAAAATGACGTAAAACGGATAAAACCATAGAAAGGTTTAATATATTATGACGTATCAGTACCTGGTATCTTATTGCAACGTCAGCCAACCATAAACACAGGTAAATAAACACCCGATAATCCTGGAACGCCGAATTTCCGATTTGCACGTGCTCCTCAACAAAGACAACTTCCTACACATGTACAAATCGGAAAACCGGTTTATTGTACTGGTATTGCATTATCATCGAGGAAAAACACCTTACATACCCATTGTTACCTCTAACAAAATGCCTAGGCTAAACCGCAATCAGAGAATGCGTGCCATTGGCATGATTGACGGCGGTTTACGTCAGCGTGACGTCGCAAATCGACTCGGGGTTACGCGGATCACGATAACACGTCTACTTCGACGTTATCGAACACATGGATCGGTGGATGACCGTTCAAGATCTGGTCGACCACGTGTGACGACGCGTGAACAGGACCGTCACATTCGGACGTCACTTTTACGTGACCGGTTCCTACCTGCTACGCACACAGCTGCCGTTACTCCTGGGATGACCAACAATCGCATCAGTGCACAAATAGTCAGGAACCGGCTCGGTGAACGTGGCATTCGTGCCTATCGGCCATACGTTGGACCCATCCTGACACGACGTCACCGTGATGTACGGCGGGAATGGACGACGGAACGTGCTCGCTGGACTTGGTTACAGTGGAATTCGGTGATGTTTAGCGATGAATCACGGTTCTGTTTGCGTCGAGCGGATGGCAGAGAGCGGGTATATCGCAGACGCGGTAAACGTTACGCCGACGCATGTGTACGTCAGGTCGATCTGTTCGGGGGCGGAAGCGTTATGGCGTGGGGCGGTATCACCTTCGGCAGTCGCACTGAACTGTTAGTGGTGGACGGGAACCTAAACGCCCAGCGGTACTGTGATGAGATCCTTGCGCCAGTTGTTGTGCCGTTCTTTAACGCCAACAGAAACGTCACACTGTTCCAACAGGACAACGCCAGGTGTCACACTGCTCGGATTTCCACCACATTATTGGAGCAGAACAATATTGAAACCCTGCCGTGGCCTGCTTTGTCACCAGACTTGTCACCCATAGAACATTTGTGGGATACGTTAGACCGCCGCGCCAGACGACGTCAGCCGGTAACGTTAAACCAACTGAGGAATGTTTTGCGTCAGGAGTGGACAAATATTGACCAGCAAGAAATTCAGACACTCTTCCGTTCGATGCGACGGCGGTGCATTGCAGTGAGAGACGCAAATGGTGCCCATACTCGGTATTGACGTCTGTGTGAAAACTCCATTAGACCCCTGTCCGACGAATTACGTCATCACGCATCAGACAGTTTCGGAGGCTCATTATGCTTTATGTGCTCCTCTTTCAAACATGTTGGACTATCATCTTATGAATTTTCAAAGAATTTTCTTAATAAATGTTGAAATTATAGACACATAAACACCAGGTATCGTTTCTTTTTTGACTCAGTATATATAATATTAGAGTGATATAATATTGAACGAGGTCTGTTGTGTTGAAAGGGTCAATGGTAAATACGGTAATTATGTCAACTTGGTAGCAACTGATAGTGGAGGACACTTGAAATGGTTTTACTGTATTAAACATAAATAGTTTATAATAATTTATTACCAGTTGTGTTATTTCACTATGAGCCACCTATATGACTCCTGGAAAGCATATCTACACCAAGAATAAACTTTGATTGTCATATACTATATTATTTAATATACCGACTAGGGTTGCCAAGGGGATATGAAATTATTTCATTTTTTTGTGTACTTTGATCAATTATGATGATATAATTTTAATGAAAACAAATAAAATAAAATTTTAAAAATCTCTTGTTTTCATTGTTGAAGTTCATTTAAAAACGTGAAATGAGTTTCTACATAAAATGTTGATAAATTATTGTGATATATTTAATGAAAACAAATAAATAAATGTTTAAAAAATCTCTCGTTTCCTTATTGAAGTTAATTAAAACGTGAAATGAGTTTCTACATAAAATCTAATGAACTATTATTAAGCTACAGAACATTGGACAAAGAAGTTTGTCGCTACCTTAAAAAAGTTACAATAAGTTGAAGAAGCTTGTCGTTTAAAAAGGATGCAATAAGTTGAAGAAGCTTGTCGCTTGTGCAATAACCTTTTGAAGGAAGATAAATAATAATAAGCAAAAGATATGAGCGAGTCAGGAAATGTTGCTGATATGCTGGAAAGGCGGAAAAGTTACATTCTTGGAAACCGCATTGTGATGAATACACCTCGGGTAGCATTGGGACAGCCCAGGAATGTCAAGGTAAGATTCTACCATTCTTGGAAATGTATTGTGATGAATGAATACATGTGGGTGTCATTGTGACAGCCCAGGAATGTCAAGGTAAAATTCTACCATTTTTGGAAATGCATTATGATAAATGAATACCATGTGGGTGACATTGTGACAGCCCAGGAATGTCAAGGTAAGATTGTACCATTCTTGGAAATGCATTGTGATGAATGAATACCATGTGGGTGACATTGGGACAGCCCAGGAATGTCAAGGTAAGATTGTACCATTCTTGGAAATGCATTGTGATAAATGAATACCATGTGGGTGACATTGTGACAGCCCAGGAATGTCAAGGTAAGATTGTACCATTCTTGGAAATGCATTGTGATAAATGAATACCATGTGGGTGACATTGTGACAGCCCAGGAATGTCAAGGTAAGATTCTACCATTCTTGGAAATGCATTGTGATGAATGAATACCATGTGGGTGACATTGTGACAGCCCAGGAATGTCAAGGTAAGATTCTACCATTCTTGGAAATGCATTGTGATAAATGAATACCATGTGGGTAACATTGTGACAGCCCAGGAATGTCAAGGTAAGATTCTACCATTCTTGGAAATGCATTGTGATAAATGAATACCATGTGGGTGACATTGTGACAGCCCAGGAATGTCAAGGTAAGATTCTACCATTCTTGGAAATGCATTGTGATAAATGAATACCATGTGGGTGACATTGTGACAGCCCAGGAATGTCAAGGTAAGATTCTACCATTCTTGGAAATGCATTGTGATAAATGAATACCATGTGGGTGACATTGTGACAGCCCAGGAATGTCAAGGTAAGATTCATACCAGTCCTGGGTAACATCCGTACAAACCCCAGGCTGTCAACTTGAAGGTACGTAATAGGGTACTAATAGGGTACACACACAGGGCAGCAAGTCCAGGGTAGCATCCGTACAAACCCAGGCTGTCAACTTGAAGGTACATACCAGTATACACACACAGGGCAGCAAGTCCTGGGTAGCATCCGTACAAACCCCAGCCTGTCTACTTGAAGGTACGTACCAGTGTACACACACAGGGCAGCACCTTAGGACAATCATTGTCTGATACCCACAATAGACTATTATAGCATGCAGAGTAAGCCATGATAACATGCAGAGTAAGCCATGATAACATACAGAGTAAGCCATGATAGCATACAGAGTAAGCCATGATATCATGCAGAGTAAGCCATGATATCATGCAGAGTAAGCCATGATAGCATGCAGAGTAAGCCATGATAGTGTACAGAGTAAGCCATGATAGCATACAGTGTAAGCCATGATAGTGTACAGTGTAAGCCATGATAGTGTACAGAGTAAGCCATGATAGCATACAGAGTAAGCCATGATAGCATGCAGAGTAAGCCATGATAGCATACAGAGTAAGCCATGATAGTGTACAGAGTAAGACATGATAGCATACAGAGTAAGCCATGATAGTGTACAGGGTAAGCCATGATAGCATACAGAGTAAGCCATGATAGTGTACAGAGTAAGACATGATAGCATACAGAGTAAGCCATGATAGTGTACAGGGTAAGCCATGATAGCATGCAGAGTAAGCCATGATAGTGTACAGAGTAAGACATGATAGCATACAGAGTAAGCCATGATAGTGTACAGAGTAAGACATGATAGTGTACAGAGTAAGCCATGATAGCATGCAGAGTAAGCCATGATAGCATGCAGAGTAAGCCATGATAGCATGCAGAGTAAGCCATGATAGCATACAGAGTAAGCCATGATAGCATGCAGAGTAAGCCATGATAGCATACAGAGTAAGCCATGATAGCATGCAGAGTAAGCCATGATAGCATACAGAGTAAGCCATGATAGCATACAGAGTAAGCCATGATAGCATACAGAGTAAGCCATGATAGCATACAGAGTAAGCCATGATAGTGTACAGGGTAAGCCATGATAGCACACAGAGTAAGCCATGATAGCATGCAGAGTAAGCCATGATAGCATACAGAGTAAGCCATGATAGTGTACAGAGTAAGCCATGATAGCATACAGAGTAAGCCATGATAGTGTACAGAGTAAGCCATGATAGCATACAGAGTAAGCCATGATAACATACAGAGTAAGCCATGATAGCATACAGGGTAAGCCATGATAGTGTACAGAGTAAGCCATGATAGCATGCAGAGTAAGCCATGATAGCATACATAGTAAGCCATGATAGTGTACAGAGTAAGCCATGATAGTGTACAGAGTAAGCCATGATAACATGCAGAGTAAGCCATGATAGCATACAGGGTAAGCCATGATAGTGTACAGAGTAAGCCATGATAGCATGCAGAGTAAGCCATGATAGCATACAGAGTAAGCCATGATAGTGTACAGGGTAAGCCATGATGGTGTACAGAGTAAGCCATGATAGTGTACAGAGTAAGCCATGATAGCATACAGAGTAAGCCATGATAGTGTACAGAGTAAGCCATGATAGTGTACAGGGTAAGCCATGATAGTGTACAGAGTAAGCCATGATAGTGTACAGAGTAAGCCATGATAGTGTACAGAGTAAGCCATGATAGTGTACAGGGTAAGCCATGATAGTGTACAGGGTAAGCCATGATAGTGTACAGAGTAAGCCATGATAGCATGCAGAGTAAGCCATGATAGTGTACAGAGTAAGCCATGATAGCATACAGAGTAAGCCATGATAGTGTACAGAGTAAGCCATGATAGTGTACAGAGTAAGCCATGATAACATGCAGAGTAAGCCATGATAGCATACAGGGTAAGCCATGATAGTGTACAGAGTAAGCCATGATAGCATGCAGAGTAAGCCATGATAGTGTACAGGGTAAGCCATGATAGTGTACAGAGTAAGCCATGATAGTGTACAGAGTAAGCCATGATAGCATACAGAGTAAGCCATGATAGTGTACAGAGTAAGCCATGATAGTGTACAGAGTAAGCCATGATAGTGTACAGGGTAAGCCATGATAGTGTACAGAGTAAGCCATGATAGTGTACAGAGTAAGCCATGATAGTGTACAGAGTAAGCCATGATAGTGTACAGGGTAAGCCATGATAGTGTACAGGGTAAGCCATGATAGTGTACAGAGTAAGCCATGATAGCATGCAGAGTAAGCCATGATAGTGTACAGAGTAAGCCATGATAGCATACAGAGTAAGCCATGATAGTGTACAGAGTAAGCCATGATAGTGTACAGAGTAAGCCATGATAACATGCAGAGTAAGCCATGATAGCATACAGGGTAAGCCATGATAGTGTACAGAGTAAGCCATGATAGCATGCAGAGTAAGCCATGATAGCATACAGAGTAAGCCATGATAGTGTACAGGGTAAGCCATGATAGTGTACAGAGTAAGCCATGATAGCATACAGAGTAAGCCATGATAGTGTACAGAGTAAGCCATGATAGTGTACAGAGTAAGCCACGATAGTGTACAGGGTAAGCCATGATAGTGTACAGAGTAAGCCATGATAGTGTACAGAGTAAGCCATGATAGTGTACAGGGTAAGCCATGATAGTGTACAGAGTAAGCCATGATAGCATGCAGAGTAAGCCATGATAGTGTACAGAGTAAGCCATGATAGCATACAGAGTAAGCCATGATAGTGTACAGAGTAAGCCATGATAGCATGCAGAGTAAGCCATGATAGTGTACAGAGTAAGCCATGATAGTGTACAGAGTAAGCCATGATAGCATGCAGAGTAAGCCATGATAGTGTACAGAGTAAGCCATGATAGTGTACAGAGTAAGCCATGATAGTGTACAGGGTAAGCCATGATAGTGTACAGAGTAAGCCATGATAGTGTACAGAGTAAGCCATGATAGTGTACAGAGTAAGCCATGATAGTGTACAGGGTAAGCCATGATAGTGTACAGGGTAAGCCATGATAGTGTACAGAGTAAGCCATGATAGCATGCAGAGTAAGCCATGATAGTGTACAGAGTAAGCCATGATAGCATACAGAGTAAGCCATGATAGTGTACAGAGTAAGCCATGATAGTGTACAGAGTAAGCCATGATAACATGCAGAGTAAGCCATGATAGCATACAGGGTAAGCCATGATAGTGTACAGAGTAAGCCATGATAGCATGCAGAGTAAGCCATGATAGCATACAGAGTAAGCCATGATAGTGTACAGGGTAAGCCATGATAGTGTACAGAGTAAGCCATGATAGCATACAGAGTAAGCCATGATAGTGTACAGAGTAAGCCATGATAGTGTACAGAGTAAGCCATGATAGTGTACAGGGTAAGCCATGACAGTGTACAGAGTAAGCCATGATAGTTTACAGAGTAAGCCATGATAGTGTACAGGGTAAGCCATGATAGTGTACAGAGTAAGCCATGATAGCATGCAGAGTAAGCCATGATAGTGTACAGAGTAAGCCATGATAGATACAGAGTAAGCCATGATAGTGTACAGAGTAAGCCATGATAGAATGCAGAGTATGCCATGATAGTGTACAGAGTAAGCCATGATAGTGTACAGAGTAAGCCATGATAGCATGCAGAGTAAGCCATGATAGTGTACAGAGTAAGCCATGATAGTGTACAGAGTAAGCCATGATAGTGTACAGGGTAAGCCATGATAGTGTACAGAGTAAGCCATGATAGTTTACAGAGTAAGCCATGATAGTGTACAGGGTAAGCCATGATAGTGTACAGAGTAAGCCATGATAGCATGCAGAGTAAGCCATGATAGTGTACAGAGTAAGCCATGATAGTGTACAGAGTAAGCCATGATAGTGTACAGAGTAAGCCATGATAGCATGCAGAGTAAGCCATGATAGTGTACAGAGTAAGCCATGATAGTGTACAGAGTAAGCCATGATAGCATGCAGAGTAAGCCATGATAGTGTACAGAGTAAGCCATGATAGTGTACAGAGTAAGCCATGATAGTGTACAGAGTAAGCCATGATAGTGTACAGGGTAAGCCATGATAGTGTACAGAGTAAGCCATGATAGCATGCAGAGTAAGCCATGATAGTGTACAGAGTAAGCCATGATAGCATACAGAGTAAGCCATGATAGTGTACAGAGTAAGCCATGATAGCATGCAGAGTAAGCCATGATAGTGTACAGAGTAAGCCATGATAGTGTACAGAGTAAGCCATGATAGCATACAGAGTAAGCCATGATAGTGTACAGAGTAAGCCATGATAGTGTACAGAGTAAGCCATGATAGTGTACAGGGTAAGCCATGATAGTGTACAGAGTAAGCCATGATAGTGTACAGAGTAAGCCATGATAGTGTACAGAGTAAGCCATGATAGTGTACAGGGTAAGCCATGATAGTGTACAGAGTAAGCCATGATAGCATGCAGAGTAAGCCATGATAGTGTACAGAGTAAGCCATGATAGCATACAGAGTAAGCCATGATAGTGTACAGAGTAAGCCATGATAGTGTACAGAGTAAGCCATGATAACATGCAGAGTAAGCCATGATAGCATACAGGGTAAGCCATGATAGTGTACAGAGTAAGCCATGATAGCATGCAGAGTAAGCCATGATAGTGTACAGGGTAAGCCATGATAGTGTACAGAGTAAGCCATGATAGTGTACAGAGTAAGCCATGATAGTGTACAGAGTAAGCCATGATAGTGTACAGGGTAAGCCATGATAGTGTACAGAGTAAGCCATGATAGTGTACAGAGTAAGCCATGATAGTGTACAGAGTAAGCCATGATAGTGTACAGGTAAGCCATGATAGTGTACAGGGTAAGCCATGATAGTGTACAGAGTAAGCCATGATAGCATGCAGAGTAAGCCATGATAGTGTACAGAGTAAGCCATGATAGCATACAGAGTAAGCCATGATAGTGTACAGAGTAAGCCATGATAGTGTACAGAGTAAGCCATGATAACATGCAGAGTAAGCCATGATAGCATACAGGGTAAGCCATGATAGTGTACAGAGTAAGCCATGATAGCATGCAGAGTAAGCCATGATAGCATACAGAGTAAGCCATGATAGTGTACAGGGTAAGCCATGATAGTGTACAGAGTAAGCCATGATAGCATACAGAGTAAGCCATGATAGTGTACAGAGTAAGCCATGATAGTGTACAGAGTAAGCCACGATAGTGTACAGGGTAAGCCATGATAGTGTACAGAGTAAGCCATGATAGTGTACAGAGTAAGCCATGATAGTGTACAGGGTAAGCCATGATAGTGTACAGAGTAAGCCATGATAGCATGCAGAGTAAGCCATGATAGTGTACAGAGTAAGCCATGATAGCATACAGAGTAAGCCATGATAGTGTACAGAGTAAGCCATGATAGCATGCAGAGTAAGCCATGATAGTGTACAGAGTAAGCCATGATAGTGTACAGAGTAAGCCATGATAGCATGCAGAGTAAGCCATGATAGTGTACAGAGTAAGCCATGATAGTGTACAGAGTAAGCCATGATAGTGTACAGGGTAAGCCATGATAGTGTACAGAGTAAGCCATGATAGTGTACAGAGTAAGCCATGATAGTGTACAGAGTAAGCCATGATAGTGTACAGGGTAAGCCATGATAGTGTACAGAGTAAGCCATGATAGTGTACAGAGTAAGCCATGATAGCATGCAGAGTAAGCCATGATAGTGTACAGAGTAAGCCATGATAGCATACAGAGTAAGCCATGATAGTGTACAGAGTAAGCCATGATAGTGTACAGAGTAAGCCATGATAACATGCAGAGTAAGCCATGATAGCATACAGGGTAAGCCATGATAGTGTACAGAGTAAGCCATGATAGCATGCAGAGTAAGCCATGATAGCATACAGAGTAAGCCATGATAGTGTACAGGGTAAGCCATGATAGTGTACAGAGTAAGCCATGATAGCATACAGAGTAAGCCATGATAGTGTACAGAGTAAGCCATGATAGTGTACAGAGTAAGCCACGATAGTGTACAGGGTAAGCCATGATAGTGTACAGAGTAAGCCATGATAGTTTACAGAGTAAGCCATGATAGTGTACAGGGTAAGCCATGATAGTGTACAGAGTAAGCCATGATAGCATGCAGAGTAAGCCATGATAGTGTACAGAGTAAGCCATGATAGCATACAGAGTAAGCCATGATAGTGTACAGAGTAAGCCATGATAGCATGCAGAGTATGCCATGATAGTGTACAGAGTAAGCCATGATAGTGTACAGAGTAAGCCATGATAGCATGCAGAGTAAGCCATGATAGTGTACAGAGTAAGCCATGATAGTGTACAGAGTAAGCCATGATAGCATACAGAGTAAGCCATGATAGCATGCAGAGTAAGCCATGATAGTGTACAGAGTAAGCCATGATAGTGTACAGAGTAAGCCATGATAACATGCAGAGTAAGCCATGATAGTGTACAGAGTAAGCCATGATAGCATGCAGAGTAAGCCATGATAGTGTACAGAGTAAGACATGACAGTGTACAGAGTAAGCCATGATAGTGTACAGAGTAAGCCATGATAACATGCAGAGTAAGCCACGATAGTGTACAGGGTAAGCCATGATAGTGTACAGAGTAAGACATGACAGTGTACAGAGTAAGCCATGATAGTGTACAGAGTAAGCCATGATAACATGCAGAGTAAGCCACGATAGTGTACAGGGTAAGCCATGATAGTGTACAGAGTAAGACATGACAGTGTACAGAGTAAGCCATGATAGTGTACAGAGTAAGCCATGATAACATGCAGAGTAAGCCATGATAGTGTACAGAGTAAGACATGATAGCATACAGAGTAAGCCATGATAGCATGCAGAGTAAGCCATGATAACATACAGAGTAAGCCATGATATCATGCAGAGTAAGCCATGATAGCATGCAGAGTAAGCCATGATAGTGTACAGAGTAAGACATGACAGTGTACAGAGTAAGCCATGATAGCATGCAGAGTAAGCCATGATAGTGTACAGAGTAAGACATAACAGTGTACAGAGTAAGCCATGATAGCATGCAGAGTAAGCCATGATAGTGTACAGAGTAAGA
Source organism: Archivesica marissinica (assembly GCA_014843695.1). Lineage (NCBI taxonomy): Eukaryota > Metazoa > Mollusca > Bivalvia > Venerida > Vesicomyidae > Archivesica > Archivesica marissinica. The sequence continues at coordinate 61,580,708 of CM026403.1, forward strand.
CATGATAGCATACAGAGTAAGCCATGATAGCATGCAGAGTAAGCCATGATAGCATACAGAGTAAGCCATGACAAGATGCAGAGTAAGCCATGATAACAGTAAGTATCAATTTGATTGCCCATTGTAATCTGCCAACAGCACCTCCAGCGATTCTTCCAAATCAGGCAGAATTTGATGAAACTTTGTGCAGCTGATGCAATCTTGGCATTGATCCAGGATTTTCCTCCATCAATAATAGCGGAGTCGCCATATGACCTAAGCCTTTTGTGTGACTTTATACCCCCTCTCCCCAAACAAACTATGGTATAACTTCAGAAGAGATTGATTGATGGTGCACAAAGATTACATTGCAATTTAAAGTTTAAATTAACATTCAAACATCAATGTTCAACTCTATATGCTAATGATTAATGTCTGTAAATAAGTTAGTTAATATATAAACCTAAAGGTTAAAGGTACAGTTACAATGTAATACTCTTATAATTATTATGTAGTCATTATCTGTAGATATTGTAAAATGAAGAAAGGTTATGAATTATTGTTAAGTTTCTAAATCAAATTTGTGGTTCACTTGTTTAGACGTTGCACTGTAAATCTAAGGGTGCAATTTCTACCCCCCTCCCTACCCTGTTGATGATTATAATGTCTATTGTTTATTAGTTTAAACAATTATTTATTGCATATCGGTAAATAGCAATGTTGTTTAACCCTTTCCTTCATAGAGATTTAGGTTAATATACTATTATATCTCCATACACATGACAGTCATTTAGCTATCACGCAGTGGATAAGTAGTCGCCATATCTATCCCACCTCCATAGATATTACTGGGTTTACATGAGATTCTGACCATTATTATGAACATTGGTTTGGCTACTACATTGTCAATGTATGTTGTATTGGTAATGGCGTCAAGAGGTACTTCTATGAGGGAAAATGTTAAATACAGTTTGAATTGAATTGTCGAAACCTAGTAATATTACTCATAACAGTCTTTCAGATGGGACTAGTAACAAACCAAGGTCCCATGCTGGACATATAGATGTGGTGTGCGAAAGGGTTCGTATATCTGGTGCAGTGCGACATTCCCCAAGTTGTGTGTTATATACATATACGCAGTTCATGCATGATATTCAGTTTCAAAATCAAGAAAATATTTAATTTAAATCCTTATAATGCTGAACAAGTTAGAAAGAATGTGCAATCAACATAGATCCAGATCAGCCACGGCGTAATGAATAGCAAACAGCATAGAGTCTGATTCTGTGCCATCTGATCTGCCTCTATGCTGTTTGCAAATGCAAGTATAGTTGCTATTAGCAGGTAACTGGTTAAAATGAAGCCAAATTTGGTACCATAATGATTGTTCGGATTTGTACATTTTAAATGTGATGTTTACCGTATTTTATTTCACTTGTATGCTTAAGAAGTTTGGAATCTTTGTAATATGTTACTCAGTTTGTAATTAAATATTCTAGCATGGCACAGCATTTTGTCTGTATATGCAAAGAAGGAATTTACCATGTTTAAATCTGCAATAAAACGTTGTTCAGCGTGTCATTTTACTAGCATTTTTGTAATTTTGTGTCATCATTAATTTTACACACTCAAAAATAATACCAACTAGTTTTGCGTTTTTTTGATATTTTGGTAATGCTAGAATAATATTTGTATTTGCATTATTTATAGTCTCATAAAATATGGTTTGTCGTTCTGATTTCCTGAATAAACCACTTACATGTAGATCTTAGTAACAGCCGCATGGTTAATTCCTACGTCAGAACTACAAACCATGTATTATTCGCCAATAAATATTCAATTCAATTCAATATATTTATTGCATTAAATATGATAACATACCGGTATATACTGAAAGACAATTATTATTTCTTAACGTTAACATGTCGAATAAATTAGAAGGAATGTGCAAACAACATAGATCCAGATCAGTCGTGGCGTAGCGCCACATCTGATCAGGATCTGTGTTGTTTGCTATTCAGACAATTATTAGTTTCACTATCTGAATAGCAAACAGCATAGAGCCTGATCAGCCGGCATGATCTGTGCTGTCTGATCTGGCTGTATGCAAATGCAAAGCATCTTTAGTTGTGATTAGCGTTTTATTGGTTAAGCATAAATTATACTAGTAACTATTATTCATGAAACAATCCTCATCTAGTCTCCTTTAAATAGTAAAGTTTGTATGGTTTATAATGATATTCTCATCTAGTCTCCTTAAAGAGTAAAGTTTGTATGGTTTATAATGATATTCTCATCTAGTCTCCTTAAAGAGTAAAGTTTGTATGGTTTATAATGATATTCTCATCTAGTCTCCTTAAAGAGTAAAGTTTGTATGGTTTATAATGATATTCTCATCTAGTCTCCTTAAAGAGTAAAGTTTGTATGGTTTATAATGATATTCTCATCTAGTCTCCTTAAAGAGTAAAGTTTGTATGGTTTATAATGATTTTTTGTTTTGGTGTTTGTTGGTTTTTGTGACTAAAAGTTGTAAAAAAAAAAAGTAACAACTTTTAGTTGCCCAAATGCATTTATGCGGTGGCGACTTTAAATAAATATTAGATAAAAAAAATAAAATAATAATGATAAATAATAAATAAAATAAAAAATTAATTAAATTAAATAATTAGTCAGTGTAACAACTTATAATAATCACTCTTATTTGTCACAAATGAATGCATATTTGAGAGAAAACCGGAGAACTCTGAGAAAATCCATCTGTCATAACTAGAGGCCACCGTATGTACCATCTTATACTTCCCAGGCCGAGGATCGAGCTCATGTTGAAAATCTTCCTTTAATTAACAGTAATTCTATATTTGTCAAGGTGACTTTCTTACACTTGATGACATCCCGGAATAGTTGACAGCTCGGCTCTCGTTAAATAGCAAGGTTAAAGGAGTAACGTACACCTTAAAAGCATGTAATTGGTAAGATAGTAACTTATAGATAGAATTCAATGAAAACTGGTCAACGAAAATGATTAACTTGTTTCCTATATTTGATTTTTTGCGGTGAATACAAATATTAATTGTGGTCATTAGTGGACTAGCTAGCTGTATTGTTGGAATAACGATTTTGTTTGACTTAAAAAAAGCTTTTGATGTGCTTTGTGAATGTTCATATTGACTATTTTTAATGGTTTGAAATGAGAAGTTTGTTTATTGATGTTTATTTCTTTTTTAGTTAAATCTTGTGCTCGACAAATGCAGAAATTTAGTGCTTGGTGACTGGATGCTAATTTATTAGAAGAAATAAAATTTAATTTTTAATTGAGCTGTGCATTTATTGTGTCTGTATCAGCAATAGGCTTCTCTGGTGACGCAGTAGTAAATAGTGTGCACACTGACATATAATGTTTCCTTCTTAGATGCTGTTGGATGTTGTCTAGTTGCACTTGTGTATTTTTGCGTGTATTACGATTGTTCGCATATATTTAATGAAAACGATATACTGGAATTATGTTTAAGAAGAGATTGAAGAAGTCGGGCTCGTCAGCAGACGCTCGCGATATTTCCTACAAGTATCATCAAGTTGGGAACAAAAAATTTGTGCAAGTAAGTTAACAACATAATTATGCGACTGTGAGAACATTAATAAGAGCATTTCTACATTTTACTATCATGGTGTGTATCAACCCGTCCACTAAGAATTCATCCTATATAGTCGTAAAGCTCTGTCCAAATAGAACCTCTCCAAAGACAAGTGTTTGTGACACCCATCAGACCATTATCGCTGTATATTATATTACCTGTAATGGGAGACCTCCTGTTAACAATGACCACATTTTTGGTATTCCCATGGATGGTCTGTGTAATAAACACGCAGTATTCAAGACTACAGGTATTTTATTATTGAGCAAAATATTATATAAGTGAGGTGGGGGGGCCTCTGTGGCCAAGTTGGTAAGGTCATTGACTTCAAATCACTTGCCCCTCACTACCTTTGGTTTGAATACCACTGGTGGTGTCAAATTATTTTGTGTGAGCAAGCTAGGCAACTGGCATGTGAAAGGTCAGTGGTTCTACCTGGGTGCCCGTAGAAATACTGCTTGGAGGAGCACCCAGGGTTTTTCTTCCCCATTAATAGCTGGGGATGTCCAATTAGCGCAGTGGTTAGCGCACTCGCTGCTTGCCAGTGCAACCCGTGTTCGATCCTCGGACCAGGAAGTATGTGAGATGGTATGCTGGTCGCCAGATTGGACAGGTGGGTTTTCTCTGGTTATTCCAGTTTCCTCCCACACGAATGACCATATTTATGCTTTCATCTACGCCAACGAGAGTGATTAATAGAAGTTGTTAAAGCTTGTTTCGCAATCGTTGTAAAATAAATAAAGCTTAAACTTTTAAACAGCTGGAGAGATATATAATATGAATGGAAGCACACTCTTACATTAATCAACAGTGCAACCTGCATAATTATGTTTCCCTAATGGGAGGAGACATAATGTTTTTATGTCATTGCTGTCCGTCTGTCTGTCTGCTTTGCATTGTCCACACTAAATCTCTATAATCCCTTGTTGGATTATCACCAAACTTGACAGGATGCAATTGTATGATGTCTAGTTGTGCATATTGTAACCCTGTTCTGGTTGGGATGATGTCTGGCGGATTTAAGACCATTTGAACATCTTTATGACACAAATCTTGTCCTCTCTTACCGGGTAATATCCAAAACTCCTTGTTGAATGTTCATCAAACCTGGCAGGAGTCTAGTTGTGCATACTGTAACCTCGTTCATCAAACTTGGCAGGAAGCATCGGTATGATGTCTAGTTGTGCATACTGTAACCTCGTTCATCAAACTTGGCAGGAAGCATCGGTATGATGTCTAGTTGTGCATACTGTAACCTCGTTCATCAAACTTGGCAGGAAGCATCGGTATGATGTCTAGTTGTGCATACTGTAACCTCGTTCATCAAACTTGGCAGGAAGCATCGGTATGATGTCTAGTTGTGCATACTGTAACCTCGTTCATCAAACTTGGCAGGAAGCATCGGTATGATGTCTAGTTGTGCATACTGTAACCTCGTTCATCAAACTTGGCAGGAAGCATCGGTATGATGTCTAGTTGTGCATACTGTAACCTCGTTCATCAAACTTGGCAGGAAGCATCGGTATGATGTCTAGTTGTGCATATTGTAACCTCGTTCATCAAACTTGACAGGAAGCATCAGTATGATGTCTAGTTGTGCATATTGTAACCTCGTTCATCAAACTTGACAGGATGCAATTGTATGATGTCTAGTTGTGCATACTGTAACCTCGTTCATCAAACTTGGCAGGAAGCATCGGTATGATGTCTAGTTGTGCATACTGTAACCTCGTTCATCAAACTTGGCAGGAAGCATCGGTATGATGTCTAGTTGTGCATATTGTAACCTCGTTCATCAAACTTGGCAGGAAGCATCGGTATGATGTCTAGTTGTGCATATTGTAACCTCGTTCATCAAACTTGACAGGATGCAATTGTATGATGTCTAGTAGTGCATATTGTAACCTCGTTCATCAAACTTGCCTGGAAGCATCGGTATGATGTCTAGTTGTGCATACTGTAACCTCGTTCATCAAACTTGACAGGAGGCATCGGTATGATGTCTAGTTGTGCATATTGTAACCTCGTTCATCAAACTTGACAGGAAGCATCGGTATGATGTCTAGTTGTGCATATTGTAACCTCGTTCATCAAACTTGACAGGATGCAATTGTATGATGTCTAGTTGTGCATACTGTAACCTCGTTCATCAAGCTTGGCAGGAGGCATCAGTATGATGTCTAGTTGTGCATACTGTAACCTTGTTCATCAAGCTTGGCAGGAGGCATCAGTATGATGTCTCGTTGTGCATACTGTAACCTTGTTCATCAAACTTGGCAGGAGGCATCAGTATCATGTCTAATTGTGCATATTGTAACCCTGTTCCGTTTGGATAATTTGTTGAGGATTTACGGCCATTTGGGCATTTTTATTACTCAAAGCTTGTCCACACAACATCTCCAGAACCCCAAGTTGAATATTCATCAAACTTGTCGCGAAGCATCGGTGTGATGTCTAGTTTTGCATATTGTAACCTCGTTCTGGTTGGATGAATTTTGGCAGATTTATTGCCATTGGAACATTTTTTTATAACACAAAGCAATTAATTGAGCTGTTGAGAAACCAGCAGAACAAGTTATAAAATTCTACTTTCCAGTTTAAGAAATAGAAGATATTTGTGGTTATTAGTGAAGGACGGATTTTATTTCATCGATCACCAAATTATTTCCACGAGATGAAATAAAATCCTATCTTACATTAATAAACACAAATTTTCTTTTTTTTTTATGATTTCCAATGATTTTGGCTAATATAATATTTGTTTTCAAATTTTATTCATCTGTTGCACTACAATACACAACCGCACAACCACTTCTGTTAGTATGAACATCCGTAATAAGAAATAGTTCCGGTATAATTTTCAAGTTAGTGTCTGTTCGCCGTCAATTAAAATCTACAGACAAAACAAATTCATTAGAATATATTCATGATTGTCAGACAAAATACAAAAGTACACCCCACCGCAGAGGAATACGAAGCTCAAGCAGTGACAGAGAAAATGCCATCATTCACTGCTTCAAAGCAGTGGAAGATGAGTTTTCTTTCATTGGAAAGTATAATAGAAGTGGCCATCATTATGTTCATGTTTTAAATATTTCTTTATTATAATTCATGTTTCATTGATAAAAATGCAGCACGGGAACACTCCTTTTAGAAGAACATTAAAAAGTACCTGTCAATTTAGGAATTATAAACACAGTAATATATAAATTGTTAAGGGGTTTATACAAATCTTTAATAGGATTTATAATTATTATATGGTAATGTTATTGTAATTATTATTCTATCCAATAGAGAGAGAATTAACATATTAAATAGATATAATAAGTCAATAACTGAGGCCCGGCATTTAACCCTTACTGTGGAAGTCGTGATAGTGCAGTGGATGTGCGTTCGCTTCAGGTGCGAAAGGTCTGGAGTTCGAGCCCCGCTGGAGCCGTTACGATTGTGCCCTTAGGCAAGGCATTTAAATTCCACGTTGCCTCTTCTCTCTCCCTCGTGGCGATGGATTCCATCAGGAATGAGGTCTCGAGAGTGATTAATATAAGTTGAAATAACTTGTTTCGCAATCGAGCTAAAATAAATTTGTATAAACTAAAACCCTTACTGGGCTAGAAACGAGTATATTCGATGTTGCAAACAGCATAGAGCCAGATCATGAGGCTCTATGCTGTTTGCTATTCGAAGGGTGGATGTAAATCACTTGGCTGAATAGCAAGCAATATTGATCCGGATCAGACGCCGTGGCTGATCTGGATCTATGTTGTTTCCACATTCCTTCTAATTTATTCAGCATTTTAACCCTTTCAACACCACATACCTCTAAATAGGCTTACAAAAAGTGTAGATCAAGATGAACCGGCTCGTGACGAGTCTCATCAGGATCTGCACTTTTTGCCAGTAATGTTACTATTTTTAGAAAAATTACCCATTTTGATAAATGAACTGGTCCAAATGCAATTTTCTTATTAATTTATTGGTCTAATAATATCATGGACCAGTCCATGTCAGTTACTTTGTGTTGAATGGGTCATCGGTTATGTTTTGTACTCTCGCTATTATGTTATGACAACAAGATTGTCGTATTCAGAAAGATTGATATCTGTGTTGTTTTTGATGTTTGATGAACACCTTTACGGCAGGATTTTCTTTCATTTCTGTAGACAGTATCTTAAACAGACCATTTATACTTTAACCCTTAATTCCACAGGGTAATTCCAAGGGTGGATGTAAATCACTTGGCTGAATAGCAAGCAATATTGATCCGGATCAGACGCCGTGGCTGATCTGGATCTATGTTGTTTCCACATTCCTTCTAATTTATTCAGCATTTTAACCCTTTCAACACCACATACCTCTAAATAGGCTTACAAAAAGTGTAGATCAAGATGAACCGGCTCGTGACGAGTCTCATCAGGATCTGCACTTTTTGCCAGTAATGTTACTATTTTTAGAAAAATTACCCATTTTGATAAATGAACTGGTCCAAATGCAATTTTCTTATTAATTTATTGGTCTAATAATATCATGGACCAGTCCATGTCAGTTACTTTGTGTTGAATGGGTCATCGGTTATGTTTTGTACTCTCGCTATTATGTTATGACAACAAGATTGTCGTATTCAGAAAGATTGATATCTGTGTTGTTTTTGATGTTTGATGAACACCTTTACGGCAGGATTTTCTTTCATTTCTGTAGACAGTATCTTAAACAGACCATTTATACTATAACCCTTAATTCCACAACAGAATAGGCCAAGCATTCATTTTTATCTCCATACTACTGATAAGCAATAGGCATGTTGTATTACATACTCAATAATCAATATCTATGGGAAAAGGATAACTGCGTAGACTTCAGAAATGATGTCCGCAGATAGGCGGCACAGTCGATTGTGTGGAGCCTCCGTGGTGTACTGCAGATAGGTGGCACAGTCTATTGTGTGGAGCCTCCGTGGTGTACTGCAGATAGGTGGCACAGTCTATTGTGTGGAGCCTCCGTGGTGTACTGCAGATAGGTGGCACAGTCTATTGTGTGGAGCCTCCGTGGTGTACTGCAGATAGGTGGCACAGTCTATTGTGTGGAGCCTCCGTGGTGTACTGCAGATAGGTGGCAGTTTGTGTGGGTGTGGTGTACTGCAGATAGGTGGCACAGTCTATTGTGTGGAGCCTCCGTGGTGTACTGCAGATAGGTGGCACAGTCTATTGTGTGGAGCCTCCGTGGTGTACTGCAGATAGGTGGCACAGTCGATTGTGTGGAGCCTCCGTGCTGTACTGCAGATAGGTGGCACAGTCACAGTCTATTGTGTGGAGCATCCGTGGTGTACTGCAGATAGGTGGCACAGTCGATTGTGTGGAGCCTCCGTGCTGTACTGCAGATAGGTGGCACAGTCGATTGTGTGGAGCCTCCGTGCTGTACTGCAGATAGGTGGCACAGTCTATTGTGTGGAGCATCCGTGGTGTACTGCAGATAGGTGGCACAGTCGATTGTGTGGAGCCTCCGTGCTGTACTGCAGATAGGTGGCACAGTCTATTGTGTGGAGCCTCCGTGCTGTACTGCAGATAGGCGGCACAGTCTATTGTGTGGAGCCTCCATGGTGTAATGAATATGATATCCGCTTCACAATTGAGAGTTTGAGCCCTGTAAGAGAGTGCCATGTGGGTTTTCTCCGGGTACTCCGGTTTCCTTCCACACAAATGGCCACATATATGCTTTCATCCGTGCCAACGAGAGTGATTAATGTAAGTTGTTAGAACTTGCTTTGCAATCTTTGTAAAATAAATAAAGTTTACACTTTTTTTTTTTAAAGAGAGTGCCACGTTCAATGTGTACGTAGACAAGACACTTAGATATACATTGGCTCCTCTCTCCATCATTGTGATGGATTCCACAGGTCTCAAGAGTGATTAAACTAATGTTGTCAGAACTTGTTCCGCAATCAAGTTAAAAGAATTTTTATAGACAAAGCTATAGTGTGATGGTAATTATCGGATTATTTTGAATTTAAGTAACAGGCTGGCTGGTATTTTATGACTTGGCGTGTTGTGCGCACATTTCGCCGTTAATCTTCATGACATTGGTGGCTTTCTTCATTAATATTTAAAATCGAATTTCGTGCAGAATTTTTAATATTGTTGTCCAGTCCAGCATTATATACTCCAAATACACTTTGTATGAGCCGCCATCTTGCGTGTTTTACGAGCTATATGTGCCTGTAATACTATATGCTAGTATAACAATTGGAAGTACCACTTTAACATATGTAAATATACTTCCAATAGCGCAAGTAAATACACTGTTATTTGTCTTGTGATAACGAAAGTTGATCAATTATTGTCACTCTTTTAATGAAGTATTAATCCTTTGCCCGCTGAGTAAATAAAATCACATTTGCAAACAACATAGATCCAGATCAGCCGCGGCCCAACGTCCTGTCTGATCAGGATTTATGTTGTATCAGTCAATATCTTATGTAGGGCCTCCTATGATCCTGTCTGGCAAATAATACATTATACATTTTTACAAATATATTTGGATGTGCAATTGGTTCATGTCAGCAGGGACAGTGTTTGTTCATTCTGAAAATGTTTATATATTTGTGTTTATGCAAGTGATAAAAACTATGATCTGAATTGAGAATTTAAATTCTAATCTTACAGATGATGGATTAGTAATTCATAATTGTTTAGATATGTTATTTAGATGACAGTGATTAATTAAATCTTCAATATATGGAGTTATTGATTAAATATTCATTAAATCAAGATATTAATTAAATATTTACTACAGCGACATTACATCGCAAAAAGCAAAATAAATATCGTCTGTTGTCATGTTTTCGAGACTTTTCGTCTTGCGCATTTAAATTGGATCGGAAGTACAATGCCGTCATGTATTGTTTATGTACGGTATATTCACACTCCCCAATGTAAAATATAATACTTCCATTTTAGTGTTTACATATTTTAGTGTTTACAAATTAATTTTAGTTCAATTGCGAAACAAGTTCTTACAACTTATAATTAATCACTCTCAAGACCTCATACCTAATGGAATCCATCGCCTAAGGGCACAATCATAACGGCTCAAGCGGCTTAAACTCATGGCCTTTCGAACCTGAAGCAAACATGCTATTTAGATGATATTAATTAAATATATTCATTATAGCGACATTACATTGCAAAAAGTACAATAAATACATATTTTACGTATAAATAACGTATCTATCACAAATACTTTTGAAATAGTTCGAAAACTAACGTTCCATCAATAAACAGTGTTTTTGAGGTCACAAAAGTGAAAGTTGGATTTCATATAATGGTCAGCCACGCTCCTGTATTGACGTTTGTTTATTATTTCAGTCTATGCTAAGCACGTGATATTGTCGTTTAAGAGATCATTGTAATATGATCAGTCTAAATAATAAAAATGCACAGGCACAAATGTGAGATATAATGGTAAATCTGTACCATAAATATTAATATTCATGATACACGTGTGGTATTGTGCGTGTCTGTTGACCCTATTTACATTAATTTGTTATGTCAACAAAGTTCGTACACAACGCTTGTTTAATAGTTGAAATACTCGGATTCTGTGACAATTATTTGGGGGAAAATGATACACAGTTGTAATAAGTTAATAACTAAGAAATGATGTAGAAATAGAGGATATTTGTGTTTACTTGTGTAAGAATGTAATTTGTATTTCCACAAAATGACGTTTTCTTTTTTGATTTCCAATGATTTTGGCTAATATAATATTATTTTGTTATCAAATTTTATTCATCTGTTTCAAAACAGTGAAAGTTGGCGTTTTCTTTCACTGAGAAAACTCGATTATTCATTGGAAAGATATTTGCTTTTTCACCGATGTAGTGTTGCTTTAAATCGAGATTTTAATTAAATATTCATTGCATGGGGATAATCAATTCTGCAGTATTTGATTGAGATATACTGGTAGTTGTTGCAGTGTTTGATTGAGATATACTGGTAGTTGTTGCAGTGTTTGATTGAGATATACTGGTAGTTGTTGCAGTGTTTGATTGAGATATTGGTAGTTATTGCAGTGTTTGATTGAGATATACTGGTAGTTGTTGCAGTGTTTGATTGAGATATACTGGTAGTTGTTGCAGTGTTTGATTGAGATATACTGGTAGTTGTTGCAGTGTTTGATTGAGATATACTGGTAGTTGTTGCAGTATTTGATTGAGATATTGGTAGTTATTGCAGTGTTTGATTGAGATATACTGGTAGTTGTTGCAGTATTTGATTGAGATATTGGTAGTTATTGCAGTGTTTGATTGAGATATACTGGTAGTTGTTGCTGTGTTTGATTGAGATATACTGGTAGTTGTTGCAGTGTTTGATTGAGATATACTGGTAGTTGTTGCTGTGTTTGATTGAGATATACTGGTAGTTGTTGCAGTGTTTGATTGAGATATACTGGTAGTTGTTGCAGTGTTTGATTGAGATATACTGGTAGTTGTTGCTGTGTTTGATTGAGATATACTGGTAGTTATTGCAGTGTTTGATTGAGATATACTGGTAGTTGTTGCAGTGTTTGATTGAGATATACTGGTAGTTGTTGCTGTGTTTGATTGAGATATACTGGTAGTTGTTGCAGTGTTTGATTGAGATATACTGGTAGTTGTTGCTGTGTTTGATTGAGATATACTGGTAGTTGTTGCTGTGTTTGATTGAGATATACTGGTAGTTGTTGCAGTGTTTGATTGAGATATACTGGTAGTTGCTGCAGTGTTTGATTGAGATATACTGGTAGTTGCTGCAGTGTTTGATTGAGATATACTGGTAGTTGTTGCTGTGTTTGATTGAGATATACTGGTAGTTGTTGCAGTGTTTGATTGAGATATACTGGTAGTTGCTGCAGTGTTTGATTGAGATATACTGGTAGTTGTTGCTGTGTTTGATTGAGATATACTGGTAGTTATTGCAGTGTTTGATTGAGATATACTGGTAGTTGTTGCTGTGTTTGATTGAGATATACTGGTAGTTGTTGCAGTGTTTGATTGAGATATACTGGTAGTTGCTGCAGTGTTTGATTGAGATATACTGGTAGTTATTGCAGTGTTTGATTGAGATATACTGGTAGTTATTGCAGTGTTTGATTGAGATATACTGGTAGTTGTTGCAGTGTTTGATTGAGATATACTGGTAGCTGCTGCAGTGTTTGATTGAGATATACTGGTAGTTATTGCAGTGTTTGATTGAGATATACTGGTAGTTGTTGCAGTGTTTGATTGAGATATACTGGTAGTTATTGCAGTGTTTGATTGAGATACACTGGTAGTTATTGCAGTGTTTGATTGACATATACTGGTAGTTATTGCAGTGTTTGATTGACATATACTGGTAGTTGGTTATTAATTATCCATTTGTGGGAGAATAACAGTCTGTGGATGTTTACATTATATTAAGATTATCTAAAAGGCATTAAAGCGGAATTATTGATACTCCCCTAGCTGATTGGTCACAAAGGTTATTTCCTATGTATTCCTATTATCTCCCATGCTCTAATAATCAGTCACCCTTATTTAGCTGGAAAATCGTTCAATTTGTCACTTAAAATGCAGAAATTAAAATTCCTCTACTTCTAAAAGTTCTCTCCCATTACCCGAGAGTAATTCACCAAGCTGCCTTTTCACACACAGAGAGGTCATTATTTATTTTATTTCAGTACCATTCACATTTATCCTTTAATTTAATTTGGTCCAAAGATACAGAAAGAACATAAAGAACAGAAAGAACATTCTTATAACCTCAACAATCAACAATACGTTCCCTGGACTGTACCCTACCATACACTCCAACATAATACATTGTGGTTCCCTGGACTGTACCATATACTCCAACATAATACATTATGGTTCCCTGGACTGTACCCTACCATACACTCCAACATAATACATTGTGGTTCCCTGGACTGTACCATACACTCCAACATAATACATTATGGTTCCCTGGACTGTACCCTACCATACACTCCAACATAATACATTGTGGTTCCCTGGACTGTACCATACACTCCAACATAATACATTATGGTTCCCTGGACTGTACCATACACTCCAACATAATACATTGTGGTTCCCTGGACTGTACCCTACCATACACTCCAACATAATACATTGTGGTTCCCTGGACTGTACCCTACCATACACTCCAACATAATACATTATGGTTCCCTGGACTGTACCCAACCATACACTCCAACATAATACATTGTGGTTCCCTGGACTGTACCCTACCATACACTCCAACATAATACATTGTGGTTCCCTGGACTGTACCCTACCATACACTCCAACATAATACATTGTGGTTCCCTGGACTGTACCCTACCATACACTCCAACATAATACATTGTGGGTCCCTGGACTGTACCATACACTCCAACATAGTACATTGTGGTTCCCTGGACTGTACCCTACCATACACTCCAACATAATACATTGTGGTTCCCTGGACTGTACCATACCATACACTCCAACATAATACATTGTGGGTCCCTGGACTGTACCATACACTCCAACATAATACATTATGGTTCCCTGGACTGTACCCTACCATACACTCCAACATAATACATTATGGTTCCCTGGACTGTACCATACACTCCAACATAATACATTGTGGGTCCCTGGACTGTACCCTACCATACACTCCAACATAATATATGATGGTTCCCTGGACTGTACCCTACCATACACTCCAACATAATACATTGTGGTTCCCTGGACTGTACCCTACCATACACTCCAACATAATACATTGTGGTTCCCTGGACTGTACCCTACCATACACTCCAACATAATACATTATGGTTCCCTGGACTGTACCCTACCAAACACTCCAACATAATACATTGTGGTTCCCTGGACTGTACCCTACCATACACTCCAACATAATACATTATGGTTCCCTGGACTGTACCCTACCATACACTCCAACATAATACATTGTGGGTCCCTGGACTATACCCAACCATACACTCCAACATAATACATTGTGGTTCCCTGGACTGTACCCTACCGTACACTCCAACATAATACATTATGGTTCCCTGGACTGTACCCTACCATACACTCCAACATAATACATTATGGTTCCCTGGACTGTACCCTACCATACACTCCAACATAATACATTATGGTTCCCTGGACTGTACCCTACCATACACTCCAACATAATACATTGTTGTTCCCTGGACTGTACCCTACCATACACTCCAACATAATACATTGTGGTTCCCTGGACTGTACCCTACCATACACTCTAACATAATACATTGTTGTTCCCTGGACTGTACCCTACCATACACTCCAACATAATACATTGTTGTTCCCTGGACTGTACCCTACCATACACTCCAACATAATACAGTATGGTTCCCTGGACTGTACCATACACTCCAGCATAATACATTGTGGTTCCCTGGACTGTACGCTACCATACACTCCAACATAATACATTGTGGTTCCCTGGACTGTACCCTACCATACACTCCAACATAATACATTGTGGTTCCCTGGACTGTACCATACACTCCAACATAATACATTATGGTTCCCTGGACTGTACCCTACCATACACTCCAACATAATACATTGTGGTTCCCTGGACTGTACCCTACCATATACTCCAACATAATACATTATGGTTCCCTGGAATGTACCCTACCATACTCTCCAACATAATACATTATGGTTCCCTGGACTGTACCCTACCATACACTCCAACATAATACATTGTGGTTCCCTGGACTGTACCCTACCATACACTCCAACATAATACATTGTGGTTCCCTGGACTGTACCCTACCATACACTCCAACATAATACGTTGTGGTTCCCTGGACTGTACCATACACTCCAACATAATACATTGTGGTTCCCTGGACTGTACCATACACTCCAACATAGTACATTGTGGTTCCCTGGACTGTACCATACACTCCAACATAGTACATTGTGGTTCCCTGGACTGTACCATACACTCCAACATAATACATTGTGGTTCCCTGGACTGTACCATACACTCCAGCATAATACATTGTGGTTCCCTGGACTGTACCCTACCATACACTCCAACATAATACATTGTGGTTCCCTGGACTGTTCCATACACTCCAACATAATACATTATGGTTCCCTGGACTGTACCCTACCATACACTCCAACATAATACATTATGGTTCCCTGGACTGTACCCTACCATACTCTCCAACATAATACATTATGGTTCCCTGGACTGTACCCTACCATACACTCCAACATAATACATTGTGGTTCTCTGGACTGTACCCTACCATACACTCCAACATAATGCATTATGGTTACTTGGACTGTACCCTACCATACACTCCAAAATAATACATGATGGTTCCCTGGACTGTACCATACCATACACTCCAACATACTACATGATGGTTCCCTGGACTGTACCCTACCATACACTCCAACATAATACATTGTGGTTCCCTGGACTGTACCCTACCATACACTCCAATATAATACATTATGGTTCCCTGGACTGTACCCTACCATACACTCCAACATAATACATTGTGGTTCCCTGGACTGTACCCTACCATACACTCCAACATAATACATTGTGGTTCCCTGGACTGTACCCTACCATACACTCCAACATAATACATTGTGGTTCCCTGGACTGTACCCTACCATACACTCCAACATAATACATTGTGGTTCCCTGGACTGTACCCTACCATACACTCCAACATAATACATTGTGGTTCCCTGGACTGTACCCTACCATACACTCCAACATAATACATTATGGTTCCCTGGACTGTACCCTACCATACACTCCAACATAATACATTATGGTTCCCTGGACTGTACCCTACCATACACTCCAACATAATACATTGTGGTTCCCTGGACTGTACCCTACCATACACTCCAACATAATACATTGTGGTTCCCTGGACTGTACCCTACCATACACTCCAACATAATACATTGTGGTTCCCTGGACTGTACCCTACCATACACTCCAACATAATACATTGTGGTTCCCTGGACTGTACCTACCAACACTCCAACATAATACATTGTGGTTCCCTGGACTGTACCCTACCATACACTCCAACATAATACATTATGGTTCCCTGGACTGTACCCTACCATACACTCCAACATAATACATTATGGTTCCTGGACTGTACCTACCATACACTCTAACATAATACATTGTGGTTCCCTGGACTGTACCCTACCATACACTCCAACATAATACATTATGGTTCCCTGGACTGTACCCTACCATACACTCCAACATAATACATTATGGTTCCCTGGACTGTACCATACACTCCAACATAATACATTGTGGTTCCCTGGACTGTACCCTACCATACACTCCAATATAATACATTATGGTTCCCTGGACTGTACCCTACCATACACTCCAACATAATACATTGTGGTCCCTGGACTGTACCCTACCATACACTCCAACATAATACATTATGGTTCCCTGGACTGTACCCTACCATACACTCCAATATAATACATTATGGTTCCCTGGACTGTACCTACCATACACTCCAATAATACATTATGGTTCCCTGGACTGTACCTACCATACACTCCAACATAATATATTATGGTTCCCTGGACTGTACCCTACCATACACTCCAACATAATACATTGTGGTTCCCTGGACTGTACCCTACCATACACTCCAACATAATACATTGTGGTTCCCTGGACTGTACCCTACCATACACTCCAACATAATACATTGTGGTTCCCTGGACTGTACCCTACCATACACTCCAACATAATACGTTGTGGTTCCCTGGACTGTACCATACACTCCAACATAATACATTGTGGTTCCCTGGACTGTACCATACACTCCAACATAGTACATTGTGGTTCCCTGGACTGTACCATACACTCCAACATAATACATTATGGTTCCCTGGACTGTACCCTACCATACACTCCAACATAATACATTATGGTTCCCTGGACTGTACCCTACCATACACTCCAACATAATACATTGTGGTTCCCTGGACTGTACCCTACCATACACTCCAACATAATACATTGTGGTTCCCTGGACTGTACCCTACCATACACTCCAACATAATACGTTGTGGTTCCCTGGACTGTACCATACACTCCAACATAATACATTGTGGTTCCCTGGACTGTACCATACACTCCAACATAGTACATTGTGGTTCCCTGGACTGTACCATACACTCCAACATAATACATTATGGTTCCCTGGACTGTACCCTACCATACACTCCAACATAATACATTATGGTTCCCTGGACTGTACCCTACCATACACTCCAACATAATACATTGTGGTTCCCTGGACTGTACCATACACTCCAACATAATACATTATGGTTCCCTGGACTGTACCCTACCATACACTCCAACATAATACATTATGGTTCCCTGGACTGTACCCTACCATACACTCCAACATAATACATTGTGGTTCTCTGGACTGTACCCTACCATACACTCCAACATAATACATTATGGTTCCTTGGACTGTACCCTACCATACACTCCAAAATAATACATGATGGTTCCCTGGACTGTACCATACCATACACTCCAACATAATACATGATGGTTCCCTGGACTGTACCCTACCATACACTCCAACATAATACATTGTGGTTCCCTGGACTGTACCCTACCATACACTCCAATATAATACATTATGGTTCCCTGGACTGTACCCTACCATACACTCCAATATAATACATTATGGTTCCCTGGACTGTACCCTACCATACTCTCCAATATAATACATTATGGTTACCTGGACTGTACCCTACCATACACTCCAACATAATACATTGTGGTTCCCTGGACTGTACCATACACTCCAACATAATACATTGTGGTTCCCTGGACTGTACCCTACCATACACTCCAACATAATACATTGTGGTTCCCTGGACTGTACCCTACCATACACTCCAACATAATACATTGTGGTTCCCTGGACTGTACCCTACCATACACTCCAATATAATACATTATGGTTCCCTGGACTGTACCCTACCATACACTCCAATATAATACATTATGGTTCCCTGGACTGTACCCTACCATACTCTCCAATATAATACATTATGGTTACCTGGACTGTACCCTACCATACACTCCAACATAATACATTGTGGTTCCCTGGACTGTACCATACACTCCAACATAATACATTGTGGTTCCCTGGACTGTACCATACACTCCAACATAGTACATTGTGGTTCCCTGGACTGTACCATACACTCCAACATAGTACATTGTGGTTCCCTGGACTGTACCATACACTCCAACATAATACATTGTGGTTCCCTGGACTGTACCATACACTCCAGCATAATACATTGTGGTTCCCTGGACTGTACCCTACCATACACTCCAACATAATACATTGTGGTTCCCTGGACTGT
>CM026403.1:61600802-61659354 GCA_014843695.1 Archivesica marissinica
ACCACAGTAACAACAACAACATTACCACAGTAACAACAACATTACCACAGTAACAACAACATTACCACAGTAACAACAACATTACCACAGTAACAACAACAACATTACCACAGTAACAACAACAACATCACCACAGTAACAACAACAACATCACCGCAGTAACAACAACAACATCACCACAGTAACAACAACAACAACACCACAGTAACAACAACATCACCACAGTAACAACAACATCACCATAGTAACAACAACATCACCACAGTAACAACAACAACATCACCACAGTAACAACAACATCACCATAGTAACAACAACATCACCACAGTAACAACAACAACATCACCACAGTAACAACAACAACATTACCACAGTAACAACAACAACATCACCACAGTAACAACAACATTACCACAGTAACAACAACATCACCACAGTAACAACAACATCACCACAGTAACAACAACAACATTACCACAGTAACAACAACATACCACAGTAACAACAACATCACCACAGTAACAACAACAACACCACAGTAACAACAACAACATTACCACAGTAACAACAACATTACCACAGTAACAACAACATCACCACAGTAACAACATTACCACAGTAACAACAACAACATTACCACAGTAACAACAACATTACCACAGTAACAACAACAACATTACCACAGTAACAACAACATTACCACAGTAACAACAACATCACCACAGTAACAACATCACCACAGTAACAACAACAACATCACCACAGTAACAACAACAACATCACCACAGTAACAACAACATTACCACAGTAACAACAACATTACCACAGTAACAACAACACCACAGTAACAACAACAACACCACAGTAACAACAACATTACCACAGTAACAACAACATCACCACAGTAACAACAACAACACCACAGTAACAACAACATTACCACAGTAACAACAACATTACCACAGTAACAACAACATCACCACAGTAACAACAACATCACCACAGTAACAACAAACACCACAGTAACAACAACAACATCACCACAGTAACAACAACATACCACAGTAACAACAACAACATTACCACAGTAACAACAACATACCACAGTAACAACAACATTACCACAGTAACAACAACATTACCACAGTAACAACAACAACATTACCACAGTAACAACAACAACATTACCACAGTAACAACAACATCACCACAGTAACAACAACATTACCACAGTAACAACAACATTACCACAGTAACAACAACAGTACCACAGTAACAACAACATCACCACAGTAACAACAACAACATTACCACAGTAACAACAACATCACCACAGTAACAACAACAACATTACCACAGTAACAACAACAACATCACCACAGTAACAACAACATCACCACAGTAACAACAACATTACCACAGTAACAACAACATTACCACAGTAACAACAACATCACCACAGTAACAACAACATTACCACAGTAACAACAACAACATCACCACAGTAACAACAACATTACCACAGTAACAACAACATTACCACAGTAACAACAACAACATTACCACAGTAACAACAACATTACCACAGTAACAACAACATTACCACAGTAACAACAACATTACCACAGTAACAACAACAACATTACCACAGTAACAACAACATTACCACAGTAACAACAACATTACCACAGTAACAACAACATTACCACAGTAACAACAACAACATTACCACAGTAACAACAACAACATCACCACAGTAACAACAACAACATCACCACAGTAACAACAACATTACCACAGTAACAACAACAACATTACCACAGTAACAACAACATCACCACAGTAACAACAACAACATTACCACAGTAACAACAACAACATCACCACAGTAACAACAACATCACCACAGTAACAACAACATTACCACAGTAACAACAACATTACCACAGTAACAACAACATCACCACAGTAACAACAACATTACCACAGTAACAACAACAACATCACCACAGTAACAACAACATTACCACAGTAACAACAACATTACCACAGTAACAACAACAACATTACCACAGTAACAACAACATTACCACAGTAACAACAACATTACCACAGTAACAACAACATTACCACAGTAACAACAACATTACCACAGTAACAACAACATTACCACAGTAACAACAACATTACCACAGTAACAACAACCATTACCACAGTAACAACAACATTACCACAGTAACAACAACATTACCACAGTAACAACAACATTACCACAGTAACAACAACAACAACAATTACCACAGTAACAACAACATTACCACAGTAACAACAACATTACCACAGTAACAACAACATTACCACAGTAACAACAACATTACCACAGTAACAACAACATTACCACAGTAACAACAACATTACCACAGTAACAACAACATTACCACAGTAACAACAACATTACCACAGTAACAACAACATTACCACAGTAACAACAACATTACCACAGTAACAACAACATTACCACAGTAACAACAACATTACCACAGTAACAACAACATCACCACAGTAACAACAACAACATCACCACAGTAACAACAACATTACCACAGTAACAACAACATTACCACAGTAACAACAACACAACAGTAACAACAACATCACCACAGTAACAACAACATTACCACAGTAACAACAACATCACCACAGTAACAACAACAACACCACAGTAACAACAACATTACCACAGTAACAACAACATTACCACAGTAACAACAACATCACCACAGTAACAACAACATCACCACAGTAACAACAACACATCACCACAGTAACAACAACATCATACCACAGTAACAACAACAACATCACCACAGTAACAACAACAACATTACCACAGTAACAACAACATCACCACAGTAACAACAACATTACCACAGTAACAACAACAACATTACCACAGTAACAACAACATCACCACAGTAACAACAACAACATTACCACAGTAACAACAACAACATCACCACAGTAACAACAACATCACCACAGTAACAACAACATTACCACAGTAACAACAACATTACCACAGTAACAACAACATCACCACAGTAACAACAACATTACCACAGTAACAACAACAACATCACCACAGTAACAACAACATTACCACAGTAACAACAACATTACCACAGTAACAACAACAACATTACCACAGTAACAACAACATCACCACAGTAACAACAACATTACCACAGTAACAACAACATTACCACAGTAACAACAACATCACCACAGTAACAACAACATCACCACAGTAACAACAACATCACCACAGTAACAACAACATCACCACAGTAACAACAACAACATCACCA
This sequence comes from Archivesica marissinica, assembly GCA_014843695.1. Classification (NCBI taxonomy): domain Eukaryota; kingdom Metazoa; phylum Mollusca; class Bivalvia; order Venerida; family Vesicomyidae; genus Archivesica; species Archivesica marissinica. The sequence continues at coordinate 61,604,171 of CM026403.1, forward strand.
CAGTAACAACAACATCACCACAGTAACAACAACATCACCACAGTAACAACAACAACATCACCACAGTAACAACAACAACATTACCACAGTAACAACAACAACATCACCACAGTAACAACAACATTACCACAGTAACAACAACATCACCACAGTAACAACAACATCACCACAGTAACAACAACAACATTACCACAGTAACAACAACATTACCACAGTAACAACAACATCACCACAGTAACAACAACAACACCACAGTAACAACAACAACATTACCACAGTAACAACAACATTACCACAGTAACAACAACATCACCACAGTAACAACATTACCACAGTAACAACAACAACATTACCACAGTAACAACAACATTACCACAGTAACAACAACATTACCACAGTAACAACAACATTACCACAGTAACAACAACAACATTACCACAGTAACAACAACATCACCACAGTAACAACAACATTACCACAGTAACAACAACATTACCACAGTAACAACAACATCACCACAGTAACAACAACAACATTACCACAGTAACAACAACATTACCACAGTAACAACAACATCACCACAGTAACAACAACAACATCACCACAGTAACAACAACAACAACATTACCACAGTAACAACAACAGTACCACAGTAACAACAACAACATCACCACAGTAACAACAACAACATCACCACAGTAACAACAACATTACCACAGTAACAACAACATTACCACAGTAACAACAACACCATAGTAACAACAACAACACCACAGTAACAACAACAACATCACCACAGTAACAACAACAACATCACCACAGTAACAACAACAACACCACAGTAACAACAACATCACCACAGTAACAACAACATCACCACAGTAACAACAACATCACCACAGTAACAACAACAACATCACCACAGTAACAACAACATCACCACAGTAACAACAACATCACCACAGTAACAACAACATCACCACAGTAACAACAACATCACCACAGTAACAACAACATTACCACAGTAACAACAACATTACCACAGTAACAACAACATCACCACAGTAACAACAACATTACCACAGTAACAACAACATTACCACAGTAACAACAACATCACCACAGTAACAACAACATTACCACAGTAACAACAACATTACCACAGTAACAACAACATTACCACAGTAACAACAACAACATTACCACAGTAACAACAACAACATCACCACAGTAACAACAACAACATCACCACAGTAACAACAACAACATCACCACAGTAACAACAACAACATCACCACAGTAACAACAACATCACCACAGTAACAACAACATCACCACAGTAACAACAACATCACCACAGTAACAACAACATTACCACAGTAACAACAACATCACCACAGTAACAACAACATCACCACAGTAACAACAACATTACCACAGTAACAACAACATCACCACAGTAACAACAACATTACCACAGTAACAACAACATCAACATTACCACAGTAACAACAACAACATTACCACAGTAACAACAACAACATCACCACAGTAACAACAACATCACCACAGTAACAACAACATTACCACAGTAACAACAACATTACCACAGTAACAACAACAACATCACCACAGTAACAACAACAACATCACCACAGTAACAACAACATCACCACAGTAACAACAACATTACCACAGTAACAACAACAACATTACCACAGTAACAACAACATTACCACAGTAACAACAACATTACCACAGTAACAACAACATTACCACAGTAACAACAACATTACCACAGTAACAACAACAACATCACCACAGTAACAACAACATTACCACAGTAACAACAACATTACCACAGTAACAACAACATCACCACAGTAACAACAACAACATTACCACAGTAACAACAACATACCACAGTAACAACAACATTACCACAGTAACAACAACATCACCACAGTAACAACAACAACATCACCACAGTAACAACAACAACAACATTACCACAGTAACAACAACATCACCACAGTAACAACAACAACATCACCACAGTAACAACAACAACATCACCACAGTAACAACAACATTACCACAGTAACAACAACATACCACAGTAACAACAACACACAGTAACAACAACAACACCACAGTAACAACAACATTACCACAGTAACAACAACATCACCACAGTAACAACAACAACACCACAGTAACAACAACATTACCACAGTAACAACAACATTACCACAGTAACAACAACATCACCACAGTAACAACAACATCACCACAGTAACAACAACATCACCACAGTAACAACAACAACAACAGTAACAACAACAACACCACAGTAACAACAACAACATTACCACAGTAACAACAACATCACCACAGTAACAACAACATTACCACAGTAACAACAACAACATTACCACAGTAACAACAACATCACCACAGTAACAACAACAACATTACCACAGTAACAACAACAACATCACCACAGTAACAACAACATCACCACAGTAACAACAACATTACCACAGTAACAACAACATTACCACAGTAACAACAACATCACCACAGTAACAACAACATTACCACAGTAACAACAACAACATTACCACAGTAACAACAACATTACCACAGTAACAACAACATCACCACAGTAACAACAACATTACCACAGTAACAACAACATTACCACAGTAACAACAACATCACCACAGTAACAACAACAACATTACCACAGTAACAACAACATTACCACAGTAACAACAACATTACCACAGTAACAACAACATCACCACAGTAACAACAACAACATCACCACAGTAACAACAACAACAACATTACCACAGTAACAACAACAGTACCACAGTAACAACAACAACATCACCACAGTAACAACAACAACATCACCACAGTAACAACAACATTACCACAGTAACAACAACATTACCACAGTAACAACAACACCATAGTAACAACAACAACACCACAGTAACAACAACATTACCACAGTAACAACAACATCACCACAGTAACAACAACAACACCACAGTAACAACAACATTACCACAGTAACAACAACATTACCACAGTAACAACAACACCACAGTAACAACAACATCACCACAGTAACAACAACATTACCACAGTAACAACAACATCACCACAGTAACAACAACAACACCACAGTAACAACAACATTACCACAGTAACAACAACATTACCACAGTAACAACAACATCACCACAGTAACAACAACATCACCACAGTAACAACAACATCACCACAGTAACAACAACAACATCACCACAGTAACAACAACAACACCACAGTAACAACAACAACATTACCACAGTAACAACAACATCACCACAGTAACAACAACATCACCACAGTAACAACAACATCACCACAGTAACAACAACATTACCACAGTAACAACAACATCACCACAGTAACAACAACATTACCACAGTAACAACAACATTACCACAGTAACAACAACATCACCACAGTAACAACAACATCACCACAGTAACAACAACAACATCACCACAGTAACAACAACATCACCACAGTAACAACAACAACATTACCACAGTAACAACAACATACCACAGTAACAACAACATCACCACAGTAACAAACAACATACCACAGTAACAACAACATTACCACAGTAACAACAACAATTCACCACAGTAACAACAACATCACCACAGTAACAACAACATACCACAGTAACAACAACATCACCACAGTAACAACAACATCACCACAGTAACAACAACATCACACACAACAACATTACCACAGTAACAACAACACACCACAGTAACAACAACATTACCACAGTAACAACAACATACATCACCACAGTAACAACAACAACACCACAGTAACAACAACATTACCACAGTAACAACAACATTACACCACCACAGTAACAACAACATTACCACAGTAACAACAACATCACCACAGTAACAACAACAATACCACAGTAACAACAACATTACCACAGTAACAACAACAACATCACCACAGTAACAACAACATCACCACAGTAACAACAACAACATTACCACAGTAACAACAACATCACCACAGTAACAACAACATTACCACAGTAACAACAACATTACCACAGTAACAACAACAACATCACCACAGTAACAACAACAACATTACCACAGTAACAACAACATCACCACAGTAACAACAACATTACCACAGTAACAACAACATCACCACAGTAACAACAACATTACCACAGTAACAACAACATCACCACAGTAACAACAACATTACCACAGTAACAACAACAACATCACCACAGTAACAACAACATCACCACAGTAACAACAACATACCACAGTAACAACAACATCACCACAGTAACAACAACATTACCACAGTAACAACAACATTACCACAGTAACAACAACATTACCACAGTAACAACAACAACATCACCACAGTAACAACAACATTACCACAGTAACAACAACAACATCACCACAGTAACAACAACATTACCACAGTAACAACAACAACATCACCACAGTAACAACAACATCACCACAGTAACAACAACATTACCACAGTAACAACAACAACATCACCACAGTAACAACAACATTACCACAGTAACAACAACAACATCACCACAGTAACAACAACATCACCACAGTAACAACAACAGTACCACAGTAACAACAACATTACCACAGTAACAACAACAGTACCACAGTAACAACAACATTACCACAGTAACAACAACAACATTACCACAGTAACAACAACAACATTACCACAGTAACAACAACATCACCACAGTAACAACAACAGTACCACAGTAACAACAACATTACCACAGTAACAACAACAGTACCACAGTAACAACAACATCACCACAGTAACAACAACAACATTACCACAGTAACAACAACATCACCACAGTAACAACAACAACATTACCACAGTAACAACAACAACATCACCACAGTAACAACAACATCACCACAGTAACAACAACATACCACAGTAACAACAACATTACCACAGTAACAACAACATCACCACAGTAACAACAACATTACCACAGTAACAACAACAACATACCACAGTAACAACAACATTACCACAGTAACAACAACATACCACAGTAACAACAACAACATTACCACAGTAACAACAACATTACCACAGTAACAACAACATTACCACAGTAACAACAACATTACCACAGTAACAACAACATAACCACAGTAACAACAACATACCACAGTAACAACAACATTACCACAGTAACAACAACATCACCACAGTAACAACAACATACCACAGTAACAACAACAACATCACCACAGTAACAACAACATTACCACAGTAACAACAACAACATTACCACAGTAACAACAACAACATCACCACAGTAACAACAACATTACCACAGTAACAACAACATTACCACAGTAACAACAACAACATTACCACAGTAACAACAACATTACCACAGTAACAACAACATTACCACAGTAACAACAACATTACCACAGTAACAACAACAACATCACCACAGTAACAACAACAACATCACCACAGTAACAACAACAACATTACCACAGTAACAACAACACATCACCACAGTAACAACAACAACAACACCACAGTAACAACAACATCACCACAGTAACAACAACATCACCACAGTAACAACAACATCACCACAGTAACAACAACAACATCACCACAGTAACAACAACATCACCACAGTAACAACAACATCACCACAGTAACAACAACAACATCACCACAGTAACAACAACAACATTACCACAGTAACAACAACAACATCACCACAGTAACAACAACATTACCACAGTAACAACAACATCACCACAGTAACAACAACATCACCACAGTAACAACAACAACATTACCACAGTAACAACAACATTACCACAGTAACAACAACATACCACAGTAACAACAACACACCACAGTAACAACAACATTACCACAGTAACAACAACATTACCACAGTAACAACAACATCACCACAGTAACAACAACATTACCACAGTAACAACAACAACATTACCACAGTAACAACAACATCACCACAGTAACAACAACATCACCACAGTAACAACAACATTACCACAGTAACAACAACATTACCACAGTAACAACAACATCACCACAGTAACAACAACAACACCACAGTAACAACAACATTACCACAGTAACAACAACATTACCACAGTAACAACAACATCACCACAGTAACAACAACATTACCACAGTAACAACAACATTACCACAGTAACAACAACATTACCACAGTAACAACAACATTACCACAGTAACAACAACATTACCACAGTAACAACAACATTACCACAGTAACAACAACATCACCACAGTAACAACAACAACATTACCACAGTAACAACAACATTACCACAGTAACAACAACATTACCACAGTAACAACAACATCACCACAGTAACAACAACATCACCACAGTAACAACAACAACACATTACCACAGTAACAACAACATTACCACAGTAACAACAACATCACCACAGTAACAACAACAACAACATCACCACAGTAACAACAACATTACCACAGTAACAACAACAATAAAGTTGACATTAAGGTGTATCGGTACGCCATAGTAAATAGTCTCATAGTCAAACAACTTTATTCAAACAATCGACATTAGTGCATATTTAGCATTTTATTGATCTAAACAGTTGATTTTCAACAAATAAAGCATGAACACGAACTACATGTATATGTCGAATGTGTATTGCAAGTTGTAAAGCCACGACCAATCAGAATCCTTCCAGGTGTTATTACACGTGTGGACATATAAGAACATATGTGATGGCTGTATTACACAAGCAAAGTTATATAGATATGTTTTTATGCAGGAACATAATGAGATCGTGAATGAGGGGTGTTATTACACGTGTGGACATATAAGAAAATATGTGATGGCTGTATTACACAAGCAAAGTTATATAGATATATTTTTACGCAGGAACGTAACGAGATCGTGAATGAGGACCAGGGTGAAGGACATAGTTCAAAGGTTAGCAGTATCGAGGTGATACTGGAGGATGCAGAGCCACGAGCGTTCCAGTTGGTACTTGCATACATCTATAGAGACCGAATACATCCACACACTAGCACAAGCGGGGAGCAACTACTCACAAATAATGACGTCACTTTGCTAATGATGGATGTATATAGGTTAGCGATCAAGGTATGTGCAAATGTTTGGCCTTGTATCTCCCTGCTGGTGGCAGCCATGTGTCCTTTTACCATCTCCCACCTTGTATCTCCCTGCTGGTGGCGGCCATGTGTCCTTTTACCATCTCCCACCTTGTATCTCCCTGCTGCATGCAGGAGGTATGCTGGTGGCGACCATGTGTCCTTTTACCATCGCCCTCCTTGTATCTCCCTGCTGCATGCAGGAGGTATGCTTGTGGCGACCATGTGTCCTTTTACCATCTCCCACCTTGTATCATCTCCCTGCTGCAGGAGGTATGCTGGTGGCGGCCATGTGTCCTTTTACCATCTCCCACCTTGTATCTCCCTACTGCAGGAGTTATGCTGGTGGCGGTCATGTGTCCTTTTACCATCTCCCACCTTGTATCTCCCTGCTGCAGGAGTTATGCTGGTGGCGGTCATGTGTCCTTTTACCATCTCCCACCTTGTATCTCCCTGCTGCAGGAGGTATGCTGGTGGCGGCCATGTGTCCTTTTACCATCTCCACCTTGTATCTCCCTGCTGCAGGAGGTATGCTGGTGGCGGTCATGTGTCCTTTTACCATCTCCCACCTTGTATCTCCCTGCTGCATGCAGGAGGTATGTTGGTGAGGCATTCATCACCAACTGTGATATTTCCAGTACGGGCTGTAACTTCTTCGGCTATGGCGAGGCATTCATCACCTACTGTGATAGTTCCAGTACGGGCTGTAACTTCTTCGGCTATGGCGAGGCATTCATCACCTAGTGTGATATTTCCAGTACGGGCTGTAACTTCTTCGGCTATGGCGAGGCATTCATCACCTAGTGTGATATTTCCAGTACGGGCTGTAACTTCTTCGGCTATGGCAGGGCATTCATCACCTGTGATATTTCTTGTTGCTTCATGTTGTATAGATGTCCACCATTACCTACTGGTTTTGTATGTTGCTTCATGTTGTTGTATAGATGTCCACCATTACCTACTGGTTTTGTATGTTGCTTCATGTTGTTGTATAGATGTCCACCATTACGTACTGGTTTTGTATGACTGATATATTTTGCAGTTTCACATGCGTCGGTTGGAGCAGCTATGCATTCAGTATTTAGAGGCCAGCATTGGTCACAACAACGTACTTGTAGCCCTACAGAATGCCGCGAGACTACAACTTGACTTGTTACGGGTTAGTATCTATATCACAGAACTAAACATACATGATTTGGGATGGCAATTCGAATATTTAAAATGGATTTTACGGTTTTCAAATTGAAGTTAAAAGTGTTTGTTTAATTTTCTATCATGTAAGATTCGAGCACAAAATAATGGCCCCATGCAGACCATGAGGTGCGATTAGCGCAGTGGTTAGCGTGCTCGCTTCTCACCAATGCAACTCGGGTTCGATCCTCGGACTGGGAAGAATTTGAGATGGTACGTACGGTGGTCTTCAGATCGGACATGTGGGTTTTCTCCGTGTACTGCGGTTTCCTCCCACACGAATGACCACATATTCGCTTTCATCCGCGCCAACGAGAGTGATTAATATTGTTATAACTTGCTTCGCAATCGTTGTAAAATAAATTAAGTTTAAACTAAGGTGCGAACAGCTGTCGTTGAGTTAGCTTGTTCATCTTGCGGCATGACACACACAATTAAATTGTGTCTCTGGTTTGAGTCCCGCTCAGACCGTGTCTTTTTATGAAGAAGTTGGCAATTTCTTACAGAGGTTGGTGCACCAAGTACTAGTTAACTGCAGAAGCCTGCCCAGGAAAGGCGTTGTTAGGTAAACTGCGCGTCGCTCATATGGGCAGCCTGTAGCGACGTTTAATAAACTTTAAAAAAAGAAGAAACAAAATGAAAACAGAAGTACTATGCTTCAGGAATTACTGATGTATTTCTAACATGATCTTTGAAATAAGTGCTTTATAGTTCATACAAATTTATTATAGCTTGATTGCGAAACAAGTTCTTTCAACTTATATTAATCACTCTCGCGACCTCATTCCTGATGGAATCCATCGCCATGAAGGAGAGAGAAGAGGCATGTGGAATTTAAATGCCTTGCCTAAGGGCACAATCATAACGGCTCCAGCGGGGCTCAAACTCCGGACCTTTCGTACCTGAAGTGAACGCGCATCCACTGCTCTATCACAACTTCCAAATAAGTGCTTTAACTTTGTTTCGCAGGAATACTGCTTAAAGTTTATAGTGAAGGAACATAACTACAACGCAATCATCATGAGCGAAGAGTTTGAGACGTTGGAGCAGACCCTAATGGTCGAAATCATCCGCAGGAAGACACAGCCATATCTGAGACCCCTCGGAGAACCTCATATTGATCAGGCATTGAGTATGTATCAAACACAGCCCCCATCTGAGGCCCCTCGGAGGACCTCATATTGATCAGGCATTGAGTATGTATCAAACACAGCCCCCATCTGAGGCCCCTCGGAGGACCTCATATTGATCAGGCATTGAGTATGTATCAAACACAGCCCACATCTGAGACCCCTCGGAGAACCTCATATTGATCAGGCATTGAGTATGTATCAAACACAGCCCCCATCTGACCCCTTGGAGGACCTCATATTGATCAGGCATTGAGTATGTACCAAACACAGCCCCCATCTGAGGCCCCTTGGTGAACTTTGTTTATTGAAATGGCATTGAGTATGTATCAAACACAGTCCCCATCTGAAGCCCCTTGGTGGACTTTGTTTATTAAAATAGCACCGTTTCTCCAGTGTGTGCGGTGACAATTCTCAGCAATGAATGGGTGGAATTGTTATGAAACTTTAAAATAAATATGTATCACCAGTGTGTCAAGGTACATGTGCACTTTCGTCAGGATTCACCCGGTAACACCAGAGTTATTGCCCTTTAATTGTCGGCAAAATCCACAAATTTGTCCACGCTGCTCCAGTTCATCGAATTTGCTGGTCCTTTGCTGCATTTATGTTGAATTCTGTCAGACCGAACAAAATACTTCGACATAACCGAAGTTTGACATAACGGATATTGAGCATATTTCCCAACATTTTCTCGTAAATTACACACCTTACCCATCCTAACATTTGTCCCGTAATGAATTATCTTCCAAGTTGCCATTGTCTGTTATAGCCGTGACATGATAAAAATACACCGTAATATCGTATTTAATATTTACTAAATGCAGCACATACGTGTAAATAACATTTATATACGAAACTGTGATAACAAAATAATTGGTGAAATAACGCTGTCGTAATAAACTGATACTCGATTCACACTTTGCATGCTGCGTCTGATCAGGATCTATGTTGTTTGCTATTCAGCCAAGTGTTTTAGCTCCACTATCCAAATAGCACGTTCTGTGCCGTCTGATCTGGCTCTATGCTGTTTACAAATGTGATTTTATCTGCCGCTAGCATACAAAGGGTTAAAGCAGCATTACATCGTATGAAATAAAAGATATTTGAAAAATTCAAATGCTGCTGCACAGTCTAACATTATACTTTGTATGCTTATGTTCATTTGGTAAACAGTGGTTTTTTGCGATAAAACAAACTCGAATCCGAAAGTAGGACTTTCCGAGTCGATCGGTCACGCACTTGTTTACAACAGGAACGCATCGTCCGTACTTGTTTACATTCGGAATGCATTGTCCCCATTTGTCCCACGTTGTCATTTTTAATTAAATTACTTCATATGTTGATTCATACCTCTGTTTGCTAAGTCTTTTAGGGACATTTCTACATCCCCGCGAGGGGTTCGACATTAGAGGAAGATAGATAGATAGTATTTCATTTTCAAAATATATACGTTGTTTTCTACACCCTCTGTTGTTTCACGCATACGCGCTGTGCGTGTTTACATTTCGTGTGTTGATAAACGACGGTTTTAATTTATTGGAATTTTATCGTTTCTGAGCGACTATTTCGATTTTTGTAAACACACACACACATTAGTATTTATATTTTACCCAAAATAACCTTTATTACGATGTAATGCTGCTTTAAATAGTCTGCTGTATTCCGTTGCAATTAAACATGTGATTTTGCACTAATTATTGACAGCTAATTCTTTGGAGAAAGACATGGAGGATTTCCTTAAGACGAATGGTCAGGAATTTTGCGACATCACATTGATACTGGACAATGATCCAATCCCGGCACACAAAGCAATTCTGGCGGCACGCTGTACCTACTTCGAGTCCATGTTCCGGTCATTTATGCCCGAGAAGAATACAGTAACGGTACGAAGATTCTGTCGCCATATCTTTAGGGTTGTGATGTGTTGTTAGTCATAATAAGGAGGGTGTTTTCTACTGCCCCTTTTTAGCCCCGGCCTTTTGCACTTTATGCCTGCCCTTTTGCCTTTCTAAAAAAATGTTTTTCTAATGCCCGTCCGTGCCCGAAATACTGTTCTAGAAGGGAATTACGGGGACTTCTTACACCAATGAGAGCTGGAGAGTCACGGAGTTCGAGTCCCGCTGGGCAAGGCATTTAAATTCCATGTTGCCTCTTCTCTCTCCTTCATGGCAATGGATTCCATCAGGAATGAGGTCTCGAGAGTGATTAATATAACTTGGTTCGCAATCAAGCTAAAATAAATTTGTATAAACTAAACTAAACACCAATACTAGCTGGAGAGTCACCATATAACCTAAGCTGTTTGTGCGACTTTACACCCTAAAACCAGACACAACAGAATCACTGAGATTCTAAATCACACACAACCAGACACAACAACAGAATCACTGAGATTCTAAATCACACACAACCAGACGCAACAACAGAATCGCCGAGATTCTAAATCACACACAACCAGACACAACAGAATCACTGAGATTCTAAATCACACACAACCAGACACAACAACAGAATCACCGAGATTCTAAATCACACACAACCAGACACAACAACAGAATCAGTGAGATTCTAAATCACACACAACCAGAATCGCCGAGATTCTAAATCACACACAACCAGACACAACAGAATCACTGAGATTCTAAATCACACACAACCAGACACAACAGAATCACTGAGATTCTAAATCACACACAACCACACTCAACAGAATCACTGAGATTCTAAATCACACACAACCAGACACAACAGAATCACCGAGATTCTAAATCACTCACAACCAGACACAACAGAATCAGTGAGATTCTAAATCGCACACAACCAGACGCAACAACAGATTCGCCGAGATTCTAAATCACACACAACCAGACTCAACAGAATCACTGAGATTCTAAATCACACACAACCAGACAACAGAATCACTGAGATTCTAAATCACACACAACCAGACACAACAACAGAATCACCAAGATTCTGGAAGCTACCTGTATGCTATCTAGATGTTTATGTATTTCTGCGTTGTTTGCTTGTAGATTGCTATTGGCGAGATGGTTCCCTCAAGGCAAGCCTTCGATAGTTTAATGCGTTACATCTACTACGGTGAAGTATCAATGCCACCGCAAGATTCTCTTTATCTGTTCCCAGCACCATACTTCTATGGATTTACAAATAACAGATTACAGGTATGGTAGATCGGTTCTCAGCTCTGTAATTCATCAGATTACAGGTATGGTAGATCGGTTCTCAGCTCTGTAATTCATCAGATTCACAAATAACAGATTACAGGTATGGTAGATTGGTTCTCAGCTCTGTAATTCATCAGATTACAGATATGGTAGATTGGTTCTCAGCTCTGTAATTCATCAGATTCACAAATAACAGATTACAGGTATGGTAGATTGGTTCTCAGCTCTGTAATTCATCAGATTACAGATATGGTAGATTGGTTCTCAGCTCTGTATTTCATCAGATTACAGATATGGTAGATTGGTTCTCAGCTCTGTAATTCATCAGATTACAGGTATGGTAGATCGGTTCTCAGCTCTGTAATTCATCAGATTCACAAATAACAGATTACAGGTATTGTAGATTGGTTCTCAGCTCTGTAATTCATCAGATTCACAAATAACAGATTACAGGTATTGTAGATTGGTTCTCAGCTCTGTAATTCATCAGATTACAGGTATGGTAGATCGGTTCTCAGCTCTGTAATTCATCAGATTCACAAATAACAGATTACAGGTATTGTAGATTGGTTCTCAGCTCTGTAATTCATCAGATTCACAAATAACAGATTACAGGTATGGTAGAATGGTTCTCAGCTCTATAATTCATCAGATTCACAAATAACAGATTACAGATATGGTAGAATGGTTCTCAGCTCTGTAATGCTGGGCATACTGTAAACATAATTATATGTGTATTGTTGCTAGGCATACTGTAAACATGTGTATTGTTGCTAGGCATACTGTAAACATATGTGTATTGTGGCTAGGCATATTGTAAGCATGTTTATTGTTGCTAGGCATAATGTAAACATGTGTATTGTTGCTAGGCATACTGTAAACATGTGTATTGTTGCTATGCATACTGTAGTAAACATGTATATTGTTGCTAGGCATACCGTAAACATGTGTATTGTTGCTAGGCATAATGTAAACATGTGTATTGTTGCTAGGCATACTGTAAACATGTGTATTGTTGCCAGGCATTCTGTAAACATGTGTATTGTTGCTAGGCATACTGTAAACATGTGTATTGTTGCTATGCATTCTGTAAACATGTGTATTGTTGCTAGGCATACTGCAAACATGTGTATTGTTGCTAGGCATACTGTAAGCATAATTATGTGTATTGTTGCTAGGCATTCTGTAAACATATGTGTATTGTTGCTAGGCATACCGTAAGCATAATTGTGTGTATTGTTGCTAGGCATTCTGTAAACATGTGTGTATTGTTGCTAGGCATACCATAAGCATAATTATGTGTATTGTTGCTAGGCATTCTGTAAACATGTGTTTGTTGTGGTATGTGTATTGTTGCTAGGCATACTGTAAGCATAATTGTGTGTATTGTTGCTAGGCATTCTGTAAACATGTGTGTATTGTTGCTAGGCATACCATAATTATGTGTATTGTTGCTAGGCATTCTTTAAACATGTGTATTGTTGCTATGCATACTGTAGTGAACATGTATATTGTTGCTAGGCATACCGTAAGCATAATTATGTGTATTGTTGCTAGACATTCTGTAAACATGTGTATTGTTGCTAGGCATACCATAAGCATAATTATGTGTATTGTTGCTAGGCATTCTGTAAACATGTGTATTGTTGCTAGGCATACTGCAAACATAACTTGGAGATGAACGTGACCTCTCAGAACGTGGTACAGATTCTCGAGGCTGCTGATCGTATACAGGCCACGGATATGAAGAAGCATGCCCTCAGCATCATCGTTCACCATTTCCCCAAGGTAAGCTAGCTGATCTTCCTACTTCTTTGTTATAGGGGCCGAGTGGTTACGGTCGTTGACTTCAAATCACTTGCCCCTCACCACTGAAGGTTTGAATCCAACTGAATCACATCTTTCATGTATGGAATCTACCCAGTTGGCTTGCAGTAGGTCAGTGGTTCTACCTGGCTGTGTATCCATGCATGCGATACTGTTCGAAGGGATATCAGGAGTCTTCCTCCACCAATAATGAACTGGAGTCGTTATATGACCTAGTTTGTTGGTGCGACTTTAAACCCCAAAAACAAAACATTTGCCACATTTTTACTCTCGGGCGCACTTTCCACACATTTATTGTCCTAAGATGTCTGTCTGTCTGTCTGTCTGTCTGTCTGTCTGTCTGTCTGTCTGTCTGTCTGTCTGTATGTCTGTCTGTCTGTCTGTCTGTCTGTCTGTCTGTCTGTCTGTCTGTCTGTCTGTCTGTCTGTCTGTCCATCTGAAATTAACTGGTGGGATTTTAAAATAAGTTGACACAAATGTTCATCATAGTAAGGTGATGTGTATATCGCAGGTTTCAGATATGTTGGTTCAAGGTCAAACTTTGGTTCAAGGTCAAACTTGAAGGTCATTTGTCAGAAGCTTATATTTCGTGGCTGCTTCATATCTCTTGGGACCACTGGAGAGATATTGTATTTGAATGTACACTCTATATAGGAGATTATGCCTCAATTTAACTTATTTTTCAGGTTGCAAAGTTGCCGCAGATTGGCAGACTAAGCCGAGAATTGTTGCTGGACATTTTAGAAGCCATTGCAGACGATATGTCAGTAAATAGACTGTGTGAGGACTTGTCACTTAATAGCGTAACAGATTCCAGTTGCAGCTGATGTCTGTGTGAGGATTTGTCACTTAATAGCGTAACAGATTCCAGTTGCAGCTGATATCTGTGTGAGGACTTGTCACTTAATAGCGTAACAGATTCCAGCTGATGTCTGTGTGAGGACTTGTCACTTAATAGCGTAACAGATTCCAGTTGCAGCTGATGTCTGTGTGAGGACTTGTCACTTAATAGCGTAACAGATTCCAGTTGCAGCTGATGTCTGTGTGAGGACTTGTCACTTAATAGCGTAACAGATTCCAGTTGCAGCTGATATCTGTGTGAGGACTTGTCACTTAATAACGTAACAGATTCCAGCTGATGTCTGTGTGAGGACTTGTCACTTAATAGCGTAACAGATTCCAGTTGCAGCTGATGTCTGTGTGAGGACTTGTCACTTAATAGCATAACAGATTCCAGTTGCAGCTGGTGTCTGTGTGAGGACTTGTCACTTAATAGCGTAACAGATTCCAGTTGCAGCTGATGTCTGTGTGAGGACTTGTCACTTAATAGCGTAACAGATTCCAGTTGCAGCTGATGTCTGTGTGAGGACTTGTCACTTAATAGTGTAACGGATTCCAGTTGCAGCTGGTGTCTGTGTGAGGACTTGTCACTTAATAGCGTAACAGATTCCAGTTGCAGCTGATGTCTGTGTGAGGACTTGTCACTTAATAGCGTAACAGATTCCAGTTGCAGCTGATGTCTGTGTGAGGACTTGTCACTTAATAGTGTAACGGATTCCAGTTGCAGCTGATGTCTGTGTGAGGACTTGTCACTTAATAGCATAACAGATTCCAGTTGCAGCTGATGTCTGTGTGAGGACTTGTCACTTAACCCTTTCAACACCACAGACCTCTAAATTGGCTTACAAAAGTGTAGATCCAGATGAGCCGGCTTGTGACGAGCCGTCTCATCAGGATCTGCACTTTTTTCAAGTAATATAACTATTTTTAGAAAAAAAATTACCCATTTTGATAAATGAACTGATCCAAATGTAATTTTGTTATTAATTTATTGGTCTAAAAATATCATGGACCAGTCCATGTCAGTTACTTGGTGTTGAATGGGTTAATAGCGTAACAGATTCCAGTTGCAGCTGATGTCTGTGTGAGGACTTGTCACTTAATAGCGTAACAGATTCCAGTTGCAGCTGATGTCTGTGTGAGGACTTGTCACTTAATAGCATAACAGATTCCAGTTGCAGCTGATGTCTGTGTGAGGACTTGTCACTTAATAGCATAACAGATTCCAGTTGCAACTGATGTCTGTGTGAGGACTTGTCACTTAATAGCGTAACAGATTCCAGCTGATGTCTGTGTGAGGACTTGTCACTTAATAGCGTAACAGATTCCAGTTGCAGCTGATGTCCGTGGGAGGACTTGTCACTTAATAGCATAACAGATTCCAGCTGATGTCTGTGTGAGGACTTGTCACTTAATAGCGTAACAGATTCCAGAACAGATTCCAGTTGCAGCTGATGTCTGTGTGAGGACTTGTCACTTAATAGCGTAACAGATTCCAGTTGCAGCTGATGTCTGTGTGAGGACTTGTCACTTAATAGCGTAACAGATTCCAGTTGCAGCTGATGTCTGTGCGAGGACTTGTCACTTAATAGCGTAACAGATTCCAGTTGCAGCTGATGTCCTATCGCAGGCGATGGATGCGCCCCAATACTGTCCGTTGAAGGCCCCACAAGGCACAGTGATTGACCGCCCCCCGTCATCAATGAGACAGACTGGACCAGATAGGGCACGCATTTCATAGAGGAGGCGGAATTCCGCAGTAGACTGGTGTTAGAGTCACACACATCTCTATCATGACACGCAATTGTATGCTGCAGAACCCACTAATGGTCACGGGTTCGAGCCCCGCTCAGGCCGTGTCTCATTTATATGAAAAAGTTGGCAGTTTCTTACGGAGGTTGGTGCACCCAAGTACTGGTTAACCGCTGGAGCCTGCCCAGGAAAGGTGTTGTTAGGTAAACTGCCCGCCGGCGATATAGCCCAAAATGGTGCTGATGCAGGCGTAAATCCCGAAATATAACATAATGCTGCAGAACTGTACACATTGAGCATGTCTGGGATATACAGCTGGTGTTTGCTGCAGAACTGTACATATTGAGCATGTCTGGGATATACAGCTGGTGTATGCTGCAGAACTGTACACATTGAGCATGTCTGGGATATACAGATGGTGTATGCTGCAGAACTGTACACATGGAGCATGTCTGGGATATACAGATGGTGTATGCTGCAGAACTGTAAACATTGAGCATATTTGGAATATACAGTTGGTGTATGCTGCAGAACTGTACACATTGAGCATGTCTGGGATATACAGATGGTGTTTGCTGCAGAACTGTACACATGGAGCATATTTGGGATATACAGCTGGTGTTTGCTGCAGAACTGTACACATGGAGCATGTCTGGGATATACAGCTGGTGTATGCTGCAGAACTGTACACATGGAGCATGTCTGGGATATACAGATGGTGTTTGCTGCAGAACTGTACACATGGAGCATGTCTGGGATATACAGCTGGTGTTTGCTACAGAACTGTACACATGGAGCATGTCTGGGATATACAGCTGGTGTATGCTACAGAACTGTACACATGGAGCATGTCTGGGATATACAGCGGGTGTTTGATCAGCTACGCCAAACATTGTACCACGAGTGGAAAAATATTCATCATCATATAAAATGTGCCAAGGGAGATAATTTACAATTATTTTGTGTGCAACTGTTATATAACTCCATGACACGTTTACTTGGAATCTGCTGCACACTGAGATATTCTAAGAAATGAACGATTTGAAATCGTAGTGCGTTATATTTCCATTTTGACTCGAGAGTAACATATGAGGCCAAATATTTGAAAATACAGTGTGTCAACTGCTCGTGGATTTATGGATGTGAAATATGGGTGCACGATCTAACTGGAGCGGTACCACAGGTACAAATTCTATGTGAACTGCATGGAAACCCTGCGTTATTGTTAATTTCCTCTAGGGAGGTAGTCGATATGGGTTGGGTAGATATCACTATGTGCAGAATTCACAGTCAATGTTTGGTCTCGTTTCAAGTCGGGTCTTGGTCGCACTTCGTGGTTATGGTTTTCTGATTCACAGATTAGCATTCACATGTTTGAGCCATGCTAGTGCTATGTTTTCTGAAGGTACTATTTACAGAATAGCGAGCTCTTTTGGGCCAGCTCGTTTAGCGAGCTTTACGGTAACGCGAGTTGAGAAGTGTCGATATGTATCTAAATTAAAATCTTCGTACCAGAAATATGCATTGTGGGAAGGAGTTAATGGAGCTGCAGCGAGGTCCGAAAGTGTGTGTGTGTTTTACGTTTATATATCGTCGCTACCGGTTGCCCATATGAGCGACTCCTGAAGAGATTAGTCATTTTAGATTTTTGGAGGATAGTGCAATGATACAGACAGAGAACCATTCTAGAGTCTACTCTGGTACTTTTATGTGCACAGTGTAAAGCACCGACACAAGATCTCGGTTTAAAGTCCCATCTGAAAGACTTAATTTTATTAGGGTCAGACGGGGGATCGAACCTGCGGTCCCTGGATTACCAGTCCAGCGTGTTACCACTGGACTACAGATTCAAGTGTTCTTATGAGCTAGATTTAAAAAAGGCCCACGTCATCTGGAAGCAAACTGACAAATCTTACAACATGAAAAAAATAAACGGGCTACTCCAAAAAAAACTGACAAATCTTTGCCAGTTAAATAAAAAAAGTGCAATATTGTTTTCGACGAATAAAATACATGCCAATTGAACGAATGTAATAACACATCGTTGGAAATAGCCACGAGTGTGGTATCAATCATCTTGATTTAGCTACCGTAATCGTGTATGTATAGGTCGCACTGGAGTATAAGACGCAGTTAAAAAACAGAGAAATTCCAGGGGGGGGGGAAACTTATTTGCTGAAGAAAAGGACCAAAAAAACCCAAATAAGGCACGTTGAGAGAAAAATAGTATACAACATTTATTTCCCTTTGTTGTAATACGCCATTTGTCGTTTTCGACTCTTTGAAACAATGGAATTTAGTTCTAAACTGGAGTATAAGACGCACCAGACTTTTGATACTATTTTGGAGGGAAAAAAGTGCGTCTTATACATACACGATTACGGTATGCTATGGATCTATGATTGAGCTCGCTTCCAGGCTTTGTTGTGATATTTTATTTGTATGTATTATTTGTTGTAAAATCTTAATTGTTGAAATATTATACAAAATAAAATTAAATGCAATTACCACCGGTGGAAGGTTTAGTTGTTTGCAGGATTACGCAAACACTTACGGATAGATGTGCATGAATTTGTTTGGGAAGGTTCATGGTGGACCAATCCACCTGGATCTGAGTTGTGACGGAGGAAAGTGCCCTACCAAGTGCCTGCTAGTTCTTAAATGTTTATCACATTGGAATTGAAGGCTGGAGGTTTTGTTCATTGTCCTAGATGTGTGCTGGGAAGTCATTGTATAGAGCATATATATGACCTAGATGTGTGATGGGAAGTTATTGTATAGAGCATATATGACCTAGATGTGTGATGGGAAGTCATTGTATAGAGCATATATGACCTAGATGTGTGATGGGAAGTCATTGTATAGAGCATATATGACCTAGATGTGTGCTGGGAAGTCATTGTATAGAGCATATATGACCTAGATGTGTGATGGGAAGTCATTGTAGAGCATATATGACCTGGATGTGTGATGGGAAGTCATTGTATAGAGCATATATGACCTAGATGTGTGCTGGGAAGTCATTGTATAGAGCATATATGACCTAGATGTGTGATGGGAAGTCATTGTATAGAGCATATATGACCTGGATGTGTGCTGGGAAGTCATTGTATAGAGCATATATGACCTAGATGTGTGATAGTAGTTGGGGGAAGTCATTGTATAGAGCATATATGACCTAGATGTGTGATAGTAGTTGGGGGAAGTCATTGTATAGAGCATATATGACCTAGATGTGTGATAGTAGTTGGGGGAAGTCATTGTAATAGAGCATATATGACAGTCTAGTATATAAAAACGACCTAAAATATTCTTAGTTTATTCATGGGTGCATGTAACAACAATTCAATATTAAAATAAATAACGTAAATAATGCACATAAAATCGAAGAAAACATTGCCTAACTATGTCATTCTGTCAGGCCAACCCACAATGCACTGAAGCACACAAAGAGAACCGAGCAGATTGGGCTGAATTCATGAGGGCATCACAACTTTCAACAATCAGTTTGGGGGGGGGGGTAAATCAGTTTTAGGTTTGGGGGTTAATATGGCGACTGCAGCTGTTAATGGTGGGGTGAAATGGATAGCTTCCTCATAAGAAGTAATTCGACACCCTCAGTTGGATTCGAACCAATGATTTACAGACAAATAACCGTAACCACTTAGCTATTCAGTAAGTATTTCGATATTCTACCACAGTTGCAGTATGTATGCAGTTCCTAGATGCATACTCTGGCAGTTAACCCATTCAACACGAAGTAACTGACATGGACTGGTCCATGATATTTTCAGACCAATAAATGAATAAGAAAATTACATTTGGACCAGTTCATTTATCAAAAGTGGTAATTTTTGTTTAAAAATAGTATTATTACTTGCAAAAAGTGCAGATCCTGATGAGACGGCTCGTCACGAGCCGGCTCATCTGGATCTACACTTTTTTGTAAGCATATTGAGAGGTCTGTGGTGTTGAAAGGGTTAATGAATAATTTGTTTCCGTTTATCTTGAAATATAATGCGATGAAATAATTTGAAAAATCGCTCGGCAAATAAAGAGGTCATGACAGGTTGATGATCTCGAATACAAAACCAGACATTTTTATCATCACAAATATTTAATTTAAACATTTCTACTAAAGTATCTACCCCATAAAAACACACTCGCCTTATCTACACCATAACCCCCCTTATCTACCCCATAAAAACACACTCGCCTTATCTACCCCATAAAAACACACTCGCCTTATCTACACCATAACCCCCTTATCTACCCCATAAAAACACACTCGCCTTATCTACACCATAACCCCCTTATCTACCCCATAAAAACACACTCGCCTTATCTACACCATAACCCCCCCCCATAAAAACACACTCGCCTTATCTACCCCATCAAAACACACTCGCCTTATCTACACCATAACCCCCCTTATCTACCCATCAAAACACACTCGCCTTATCTACACCATAACCCCCCTTATCTACCCCATAAAAACACATTCGCCTTATCTACACCATAACCCCCCTTATCTACCCCATAAAAACACACACACTCGCCTTATCTACACCATAACCCCCCCGATAAAACACACTCGCCTTATCTACCCCATCAAAACACACTCGCCTTATCTACCCCATCAAAACACACTCGCCTTATCTACCCCATCAAAACACACTCGCCTTATCTACACCATAACTCCCCCCTTATCTACCCCATCAAAACACACTCGCCTTATCTACACCATAACTCCCCCCTTATCTACCCCATAAAAACATACTCGCCTTATCTACACCATAACCCCCCCTAAAAAGACACTCCCCTTATCTACCCATAAAAACACCCCCTATCTACCCATAAACCCCCCCCTTATCTACCCCATAAAACACGCTCCCCTAATCTACCCATAAAATGAACACTCCCCTAATCTATCCTGTCAATTCACACCCACTCCATAAAAACACCCTTATCTACCCCATCAAAACACACTCGCCTTATCTACACCATAACTCCCCCTTATCTACCCATAAAACACACTCGCCTTATCTACACCATAACCCCCACATATCTACCCCTAAAAGACACTCCCCTTATCTACCCATAAAAACACCCCTTATCTACCCCATAACCCCCCCTTATCTACCCCATAAAACACGCTCCCCTAATCTACCCATAAAATGAAACACTCCCCTAATCTATCCTGTCAATTCACACCCACTCCATAAAAACACTCCTTATCTACCCCATTAAAACTCTCCCTTATTTACCCTATTAATACACCCACTGATCTACCCCATTAAAACACACCCTCTACAGCATAAAAACACACTCCACTATCTCATAAATATAGTATGTGGATATTGAACATTATTCACCATTTGCAAACACAGTCCATGTTAAAAATATGGGTTGATTTCATGGAAATTTAGTAAATGTACAAATGTTGGCAAATATACACTACACTCATAATGTAAATACACTCTCACTATGCAAATATGCTCTCACTATGCAAATGTACACTCACTATGCAAATACACTCTCACTATGCAAATGTACTCTCACTATGCAAATACACTCACTATGCAAATGTACACTCACTATGCAAATACACTCTCACTATGCAAATACGCTCTCACTATGCAAATATACTCTCACTATGCAAATACACTCTCACTATGCAAATATACTCTCACTATGCAAATATACTCTCACTATGCAAATGTACTCTCACTATGCAAATATACTCTCACTATGCAAATATACACTCACTATGCAAATATACACTCACTATGCAAACGTACTCTCACTATGCAAATACACACTCACTATGCAAATGTACTCTCACTATGCAAATATACACTCACTATGCAAATATACTCTCACTATGCAAATATACTCTCACTATGCAAATATACACTCACTATGCAAATATACACTCACTATGCAAACGTACTCTCACTATGCAAATGTACTCTCACTATGCAAATATACTCTCACTATGCAAATATACTCTCACTATGCAAATATACTCTCACTATGCAAATATACACTCACTATGCAAATATACACTCACTATGCAAACGTACTCTCACTATGCAAATACACACTCACTATGCAAATGTACTCTCACTATGCAAATATACACTCACTATGCAAATATACTCTCACTATGCAAATATACTCTCACTATGCAAATATACACTCACTATGCAAATATACACTCACTATGCAAACGTACTCTCACTATGCAAATGTACTCTCACTATGCAAATATGCTCTCATTATGCAAATATACTCACTATGCAAATATACACTCACTATGCAAATATGCTCTCACTATGCAAATGTACACTCACTATGCAAATATGCTCTCACTATGCAAATATACACTCACTATGCAAATGTACTCTCACTATGCAAATATGCTCTCACTATGCAAATATACACTCATTATGCAAATATACTCTCATTATGCAAATATACACTCACTATGCAAATATACTCTCACTATGCAAATATACACTCACTATGCAAATGTACACTCACTATGCAAATATACTCTCACTATGCAAATATACACTCACTATGCAAATATACACTCACTATGCAAATATACACTCACTATGCAAATGTACTCTCACTATGCAAATATACTCTCACTATGCAAATATACTCTCACTATGCAAATATACACTCACTATGCAAATATACACTCACTATGCAAATGTACTCTCACTATGCAAATGTACTCTCACTATGCAAATATACTCTCACTATGCAAATATACTCTCACTATGCAAATATACTCTCACTATGCAAATATACTCTCACTATGCAAATATACACTCACTATGCAAATGTACTCTCACTATGCAAATGTACTCTCACTATGCAAATATACTCTCACTATGCAAATATACACTCACTATGCAAATATACACTCATTATGCAAATATACTCTCACTATGCAAATGTACTCTCACTATGCAAATATACACTCACTATGCAAATATATTCTCACTATGCAAATATACTCTCACTATGCAAATATACACTCACTATGCAAATATACACTCACTATGCAAATGTACTCTCACTATGCAAATGTACTCTCACTATGCAAATGTACTCTCACTATGCAAATATACACTCACTATGCAAATATACTCTCACTATGCAAATGTACTCTCACTATGCAAATATACACTCACTATGCAAATATACACTCACTATGCAAATATACACTCACTATGCAAATGTACTCTCACTATGCAAATATACACTCACTATGCAAATGTACTCTCACTATGCAAATGTACTCTCACTATGCAAATGTACTCTCACTATGCAAATATACACTCACTATGCAAATATACTCTCACTATGCAAATATACACTCACTATGCAAATATACACTCACTATGCAAACGTACTCTCACTATGCAAATATACACTCACTATGCAAATATACTCTCACTATGCAAATGTACTCTCACTATGCAAATGTACTCTCACTATGCAAATGTACTCTCACTATGCAAATATACACTCACCATGCAAATATACACTCACCATGCAAATATACACTCACTATGCAAATATACACTCACTATGCAAATATACTCTCACTATGCAAATATACTCTAGAACGTGGAATGAGGTGAAATACATTTACACGAGATAAAAAATTCACTTTGCAGTCTGTATCGGTGCACAATTCAACGCTGGTTACTGAATGTTACGCTGGACAAGCAGGAATGGTTCACAATGTCGTGCCACTCGTACAGTATACTGTGAAATGAGCACGTTAAACCTGCTAGAAAAGCAGTGTGGATTGACAACATAATAATGCAGCATCACTATACACTCTCTATAGCAGGGCCTCCTCGTAAAGTACATACTGCTTGCCTCAGTGCATACTGGATAGTAGATATTACATGCCTAGCAGGGCCTCCTCGTAAAGTACATACTGCTTGCCTCAGTGCATACCGGATAGTAGATATTACATGCCTAGCAGGGCCTCCTCGTAAAGTACATACTGCTTGCCCCAGTGCATACCGGATAGTAGATATTACATGCCTAGCAGGGCCACACTGAATTGTAGATATTAATGCTTAGCAGGGCCTCCTCGGTATTACATGCCTAGCAGGGCCACACTGAATTGTAGATATTAATGCTTAGCAGGGCCTCCTCAGTATTACATGCCTAGCAGGGCCACACTGAATTGTAGATATTAATGCTTAGCAGGGCCTCCTCGGTATTACATGCCTAGCAGGGCCACACTGAATTGTAGATATTAATGCTTAGCAGGGCCTCCTCAGTATTGCATGCCTAGCAGGGCCACACTGAATTGTAGATATTAATGCTTAGCAGGGCCTCCTCGGTATTACATGCCTAGCAGGGCCTCACTGGTATTGAAGATATTACTTGCCTAGCAGGGCCTCACTGGTATTACATGCCTAGCAGGGCCTCACTGGTATTACATGCCTAGCAGGGCCTCACCGGTATTACATGCCTAGCAGGACCTCACCGGTAATACATGCCTAGCAAGGCCTCACTGGTATTACATGCCTAGCAGGGCCTCACTGGTATTACATGCCTAGCAGGGCCTCACTGGTATTACATGCCTAGCAGGGCCTCACCGGTATTACATGCCTAGCAGGGCCGCACCGTATTGTAGATATTAATGCCTAGCAGGGTCTCACCGGTATTACATGCCTAGCAGGGCCTCCTCGGTATTGTAGATACCACATGCCTAGCAGGGCCTCACTGGTATTACATGCCTAGCAGGGCCTCACCGGTATTACATGCCTAGCAGGGCCGCACCGTATTGTAGATATTAATGCCTAGCAGGGTCTCACCGGTATTACATGCCTAGCAGGGCCTCCTCGGTATTGTAGATACCACATGCCTAGCAGGGCCTCCTCGGTATTGAAGATATTACATGCCTAGCAGGGCCTCCTCGGTATTGTAGATACCACATGCCTAGCAGGGCCTCCTCGGTATTGAAGATATTACATGCCTAGCAGGGCCTCCTCGGTATTGTAGATACCACATGCCTAGCAGGGCCTCCTCGGTATTGTAGATACCACATGCCTAGCAGGGCCTCACCGGTATTGTAGATACCACATGCCTAGCAGGGCCTCCTCGGTATTGTAGATACCACATGCCTAGCAGGGCCTCCTCGGTATTGTAGATACCACATGCCTAGCAGGGCCTCCTCGGTATACTGATAGAACTTAGAAGAGGTTATTAAGCACACACGTGCTACCGTTTGACCAGCTTGGTGCAATCGGGTTAATTCACAAACATTCTAAAAGCAATATCACAATGCTGAAAGCTAACAGTAGAGAGTATGTGATAAATCCTAGAGCTGTGATAACGACTAGATTTCATCATCTTGGAAACACTGTCTGCCATTCCTCACGTGGTACATGCTCAAACAATGCTGCACGATTTTGATTATCGGCTTTCTTAACCCAGTGTCCGTACATTTTGAAAGCACAGCCATCCATAAGCTTGCGGATGAATTTCACACTGTACGGATTAGTCTCGAGAGTTTCCACAGATACTGGTGGCGGATTATTGAAGAAAAATTTCAAACGGAAGAAAAAGTTCACACACAGCACTGCAGCCTGTGAAAGAAGTAAAACCCATCCGTTATTCATGTGATCAAATATACATTGTACACTAATCGTCTGGACAGTAAGTGAAATTCTAAATATACCTACATTTGTATTCTTTTGAAGAGCATAGTCATATTAATCCGTTCGACATTGCTATATGTTATCGATTTGCGTTTTGAAATACAATGAATTGGTTTTTATCAACTTAAAAAGAGTTACAGAACCCAAATACATGCATGTACGGTTAGGAATTTGAGCTCAGACATGTCTGTATCATGGTTATACAACTGTTTATCTCAGTTACTTCCCTTTTACACCGGACAAGCAAGACACAGTTAATACTACCTCAGTTACTCCCCTTTAACACTGGACAAGCAAGACACAGTTAATACTACCTCAGTTACTCCCCTTTAACACCGGACAAGCAAGACACAGTTAATACTACAATAACACCTCAGTTACTTCCCTTTAATAACGGACAAGCAAGACACAGTTAATACTACCTCAGTTACTTCCCTTTAACAACGGACAAGCAAGACACAGTTAATACTACCTCAGTTACTCCCCTTTAACACGGACAAGCAAGACACAGTTAATACTACCTCAGTTACTCCCCTTTAATGGACAAGCAAGACACAGTTAATACTACCTCAGTTACTCCCCTTTAACACCGGACAAGCAAGACACAGTTAATACTACCTCAGTTACTTCCCTTTAACACTGGACAAGCAAAGACACAGTTAATACTACCTCAGTTACTCCCCTTTAATACCGGACAAGCAAGAAACAGTTAATACTAACTCAATTACTCCCCTATAATACCGGACAAGCAAGACACAGTTAATACTAACTCAGTTACTCCCCTTTAATACCGGACAAGCAAGAAACAGTTAATACTAACTCAGTTACTCCCCTTTAATACCGGACAAGCAAGACACAGTTAATACTACCTCAGTTACTTCCCTTTAATACCGGACAAGCAAGACACAGTTAATACTACCTCAGTTACTTCCCTTTAATACCGGACAAGCAAGACACAGTTAATACTACGTCAGTTACTTCCCTTTAA
This sequence comes from Archivesica marissinica, assembly GCA_014843695.1. NCBI lineage: Eukaryota > Metazoa > Mollusca > Bivalvia > Venerida > Vesicomyidae > Archivesica > Archivesica marissinica. The sequence continues at coordinate 61,632,099 of CM026403.1, forward strand.
TACCGGACAAGCAAGACACAGTTAATACTACCTCAGTTACTTCCCTTTAACACCGGACAAGCAAGACACAGTTAATACTACCTCAGTTACTTCCCTTTAACACTGGACAAGCAAGACACAGTTAATACTACCTCAGTTACTTCCCTTTAACACTGGACAAGCAAGACACAGTTAATACTACCTCAGTTACTTCCCTTTAATACCGGACAAGCAAGACACAGTTAATACTACCTCAGTTACTAACTCCCCTTTAACACTGGACAAGCAAGACACAGTTAATACTACCTCAGTTACTTCCCTTTAACACCGGACAAGCAAGACACAGTTAATACTACCTCAGTTACTCCCCTTTAACACCGGACAAGCAAGACACAGTTAATACTACCTCAGTTACTCCCCTTTAACACCGGACAAGCAAGACACAGTTAATACTACCTCAGTTACTTCCCTTTAACACCGGACAAGCAAGACACAGTTAATACTACCTCAGTTACTCCCCTTTAACACTGGACAAGCAAGACACAGTGAATACTACCTCAGTTACTCCCCTTTAACACTGGACAAGCAAGACACAGTTAATACTACCTAAGTTACTTCCCTTTAACACTGGACAAGCAAGAAACAGTTAATACTACCTCAGTTACTTCCCTTTAACACTGGACAAGCAAGACACAGTTAATACTACCTCAGTTACTTCCCTTTAATACCGGACAAGCAATACACAGTTAATACTACCTCAGTTACTCCCCTTTAACACCGGACAAGCAAGACACAATTAATACTACCTCAGTTACTCCCCTTTAACACCGGACAAGCAAGACACAGTTAATACTAACTCAATTACTCCCCTATAATACCGGACAAGCAAGACACAGTTAATACTACCTCAGTTACTCCCCTTTAACACCAGACAAGCAAGACACAGTTAATACTACCTCAGTTACTCCCCTTTAACACCGGACAAGCAAGACACAGTTAATACTACCTCAGTTACTCCCCTTTAATACCGGACAAGCAAGACACAGTTAATACTACCTCAGTTACTTCCCTTTAACACTGGACAAGCAAGACACAGTTAATACTAACTCAGTTACTCCCCTTTAATACCGGACAAGCAAGACACAGTTAATACTAACTCAGTTACTCCCCTTTAACACCGGACAAGCAAGACACAGTTAATACTACCTCAGTTACTCCCCTTTAACACCGGACAAGCAAGACACAGTTAATACTACCTAAGTTACTTCCCTTTAACACTGGACAAGCAAGAAACAGTTAATACTACCTCAGTTACTCCCCTTTAATACCGGACAAGCAAGACACAGTTAATACTACCTCAGTTACTCCCCTTTAACACCGGACAAGCAAGACACAGTTAATACTACCTCAGTTACTCCCCTTTAACACCAGACAAGCAAGACACAGTTAATACTACCTCAGTTACTTCCCTTTAACACTGGACAAGCAAGACACAATTAATACTACCTCAGTTACTCCCCTTTAACACTGGACAAGCAAGACACAGTTAATACTACCTCAGTTACTTCCCTTTAACACTGGACAAGCAAGACACAGTTAATACTACAATAACACTTCCCTTTAATAAGCAATTGAATGTCATTATTACCTTAAAATGCTTCTTTGCTTGAAATTTCTTTTCGGGAGTCACCTGAAGCGAAGTAGAAGATGTTACCGCATACATTAACAATGTAGGAGACATGCACTGTGTGACAGACACTTCTGACGTGAAGTAGAAGATGTTACCGCATACATTAACAATGTAGGAGACATGCACTGTGTGACAGACACTACTGAAGTGAAGTAGAAGATGTTACCGCATACATTAACAATGTAGGAGGCATGCATTGTGTGACATTGTGTCGGTGCTTTATATCGTGCACGTAAAAGAACCAGAGGAGACTCTGGAATGGGTCTCTGTCTGTATCATTGCACTATCCTCCAAAATCTAAAATGACAAATCTCTTCAGGAGGTGTTGCTCATATGGGCAACCGGTAGCGACGATAAATAAACGTAAAACACACACACACGAATAGAGGGGTTACAGATTAGGTTTTTTTTTATTACAATGAAAATAGAAGGTGAATATTCAGAACCGGTGAAAAAGTCTGGTTTGGAGGTGATTCCGGATTAGAGGGGATTTACTGTATAAGCTGTATGAACTTATTTCACAATCAAGATAAAATAAATTTGTATAAACTAACTTACATGTACCTCTCGTTTAAAGAATGGATGCAGTAGCGCCTCTCTGGCCGTTAGTCTCTTCCTAGGATCAACAATTAAAAACTTGGAAATCTGTAAACAGACGTAGTAGAAATAATTATACATAATTCCCACCATCTTGGCAGCCATTTTGACTGGCAAGCTTTATTAACGGCAATTTCATGATTTTACTAGTAATTCTTTAATTGCAATAACTTTATTAATTTGGGTTTCTTAATATAAAATTTGGTATGCTTTTAAAGGTATTGAAATGCACTCTTTAAATATTAATTTATTTTTTGACAATGATGTATGGATTATAAATTATAAGAACTTAACTTGCACCTATTTTTGAAAGTCTATTTTCGCAGTTGAAATATTAATATACAGGTAAATTATTATTTATTCGTTATTGATACGAAATTTGTGAAACGATACAAAAAATATGTCCATTGTGAGCTTTCCAACAATGTATGAACCATGGTGATGGGATGAAAAATAAATATGTTATGAAGAAAACAAAATTACACTACTATATTATATATAATATCTGATCAACTTTGCCATTCAAAATGGCAGCCACAGTAGGAATGATGACGTCACACGGGAACATGTATCGTCAATCGCCATGTTTTTGTACCACATCTGTTTCTGAATTTATTTGCTAATGGTCATCGCTGTCAGTAACAGGTGCTTGGTTTATATGGTACACGTTAGAACTGCCAAGCATGAAAATGAGCAAACATCAGATTTTAACAGGTGTTGTTCACGTCGTGCCAGTCATGTGAAAATATCAGAAAACACATTTCTGTTACATGAAATTTGATTGGTTGTCCGAAAACAGGTACCGGGTAATTTTTTGACGACATTGAATTCACATGTGAGTGAAATTGTAGCTTCAAGCTGCTTCATTTTAAAAGATGTTATGCAATCTTGAGTTTAGTCAATCGCATTAAATGCAAGAATGATAATACTCAAGAATAGTAAAACTATTGCATCTGCTATAAAACACTGACTAGATTAGAAGTTATTTACAATTCTAACACGACCCAGCTAATAACATACATACTTGTAGATTAAAATCTACCTCGGGTTATTTTGCGATATACCTACCTTGAACTATGCTGCGCGCGCACCGTATTTTGGCTATTCCATTTATACAATGCGTGTAAAGTTTTATGAATGAAAGTCACGTGATGTTTGTAAATACTACAGTGGGAATTCGCGGAAGTGAGCTATTTTTAGAATCAGATAATCTCTTGTCCGTCTTGTTTTTCTGTTAAGTAACGTTTCAGTTACTATTCTGTACAGTTTTATTTGACAAAATAAATAAAATTATTGATCAGTTACAACATTTGTTCATTAATGCACTAGATTGATATTTTCCATAAAAAATAACGTCATCACCCCTTACGCGGGAGGAAATTTCGAAAGCCAAATGCAGCGGAGTAGCACGGTGTTTGAAGAAAATACTCCTTTGATTCTCGTCTAAAATTATTAGAAGTAAGTCGTGTTGATACTTATTATTTCTTAAGTAACAGTCTTTCAGATGGGACGTTAAACCGAGGTCTAGTGTCGGTGCTTTACACTGTGCACGTAAAAGAACCAGAGGAGACTCTGGATTGGGTCTCTGTCTGTACCATTGCACTATCCTCTAAAAATCTAAACTGACTAATCTCTTCAGGAGGCAGTGCTCATATGGGCAACCAGTAGCGACGATAAATAAACGTAAAACATACAATTTATTTACCGATAAACCTGTAAACCTCTAAGGTCAGAAAACCTCAAAACCACAATTGGCTATGATAATATTGTATTGGAGATAGAAAACAAAATAAAAAATATGAGGAAGAGCGAATCAGATATAGCTTGTGCATGTACGGAAACATGAACAGGCGTTTCATATGGCAAGTCTCTACATCATAATTTATAATCCATTTCATCAGCAGATCTCAAACCTATTCCCATAGATATTGATTATTGAGTATACAGAATAGAACAGAACAGTATGCCTATTGCTTCTCATCAGTTCGGAGATCACATGAGTAATTCGCCTCTTCTGTTGTGCAGTAAAGCAACGAATAGCGATAAAACTATTCGAATATTCGAATATTCGGTCGGGAAGGTATTCGAATATCCGGTAGAATTCTATCAAAAACTCAAAATCACCCAAACTCTTATCAAAATTGCCAAACTAACCTAATTTCTGTTTTACGCGTAAACATAATCTTCTTCAAATGATTATTCAGATTGATATTGTTAATGCTAAATCCAATTTGCATAAATTACACCTAGCAGTTTTCTTATTCTCAGAGGGATTCAAGCATTTCCAAACGTGTGACTGAGCAGGTGGCATTTTTGAGGACAATATAATATTTGTTTCCGAATACAGGAATAGTCAGGGTTCATTCTAGGTCAGAAATTTTGGGAGAAGTGAGAAAGCGCGTGATTGCTTCCTTAAATGGTGTTCTTTAATATACTTCTGCAAAATAGAGTTAAAATGCACAGTACAACCATTAAATACAACATTTGAATAGAAGGAGTGCTTTATAATGGGCCAGTGTATCTTACTAGACAAAATTTGTTTGAAAATCGTAAAAACAAATTATTTTTTTAGGGAGAAGTGGGGCCCCCAGAGGGCGAAGTCAGGGTCCTAGGGCGACAATTTCGCCCACATCGCCCTCTAGAATAATCCCTGAATAGTATTCGGATATTCGGTCGTTCGAGCGAACATTCGTTGCCATCCCTAGTTTAAAGTGATATCACTAACCAGATCTTTTGGTGTTTGACTAATATCGTCCCACTCTGGGCTTCCGAACTTGTAGTTCCCTTGCATAATCATCCGTAACATCTGCATCTGTTTGCGGTGCCAAAATGGCGGAGCTCCACATAGCAGTGTGTACATGATGACACCGCACGCCCACATGTCCACCTCGTGTCGGTAACCGGGCACATTGTCATACATCGAGACAGCTAATACCTCCGGTGCAAGGTACCCAGGGGTACCACATAATTCTGTTTGATAAATTATGAAACAATTCAAATATGTCAATAAAATGTAGCGTAATTTCTAAATAAAATGTAGCGTAATTTCTAAATAAAATGTAGCGTAATTTCTAAATAAAATGTAGCGTAATTTCTCAATAAAAGGTAACGTAATTTCTCAATAAAATGTAACATAATTTCTCAATAGTAACGTAATTTTTAATTAAAATGTAGTGTAATATCTAAACAAAATACCAACAAGTCATTTCTGAATAAATTTAAAGCAATTTCTAAATATAATGTATAAATAAATTACAATACCTGTTAATTCTTCGTTTGCAGAAAGTACAGTAGCAAAACCAAAATCGGATAACTTAACATTCAAATTGTCATCTAGGAGTATGTTCTCCGGCTGAAATATAAATCCAAATATGATAATACTGTCGATAAATCCAAATATGGTAATACTGTCGATCAATCCAAATATAGTATTACTGTCGATCAATCCAAATATGGTAATACTGTCGATCAATCCAAATATAGTATTACTGTCGATCAATCCAAATATAGTATTACTGTCGATCAATCCAAATATAGTATTACTGTCGATCAATCCAAATATGGTAATACTGTCGATCAATCCAAATATAGTATTACTGTCGATCAATCCAAATATGGTAATACTGTCGATCAATCCAAATATTGTATTACTGTCAATCAATCCATATATTGTATTCTGTCAAAATGTTGAAATGGCCGTAAATCCGCCAACAAAATCATCCAACCGGAACAGACAAACGTACTATAGCAACTAGACAATAGATCTATTGTTCTCATAGCCACATAAGAGCTAACTCTAAACAACTAGACAATAGATCTATTGTTCTCATAGTCACATAAGAGCTAACTCTAAACAACTAGACAATAGATCTATTGTTCTCATAGTCACATAAGAGCTAACTTAAACAACTAGACAATAGATCTATTGTTCTCATAGTCACATAAGAGCTAACTCTAAACAACTAGACAATAGATCTATTGTTCTCATAGTCACATAAGAGCTAACTAAACAACTAGACAATAGATCTATTGTTCTCATAGTCACATAAGAGCTAACTCTAAACAACTAGACAATAGATCTATTGTTCTCATAGTCACATAAGAGCTAACTCTAAACAACTAGACAATAGATCTATTGTTCTCATAGTCACATAAGAGCTAACTCTAAACAACTAGACAATAGATCTATTGTTCTCATAGCCACATAAGAGCTAACTCTAAACAACTAGACAATAGATATTGTTCTCATAGTCACATAAGAGCTAACTAACCATAGATCTATTGTTCTCATAGTCACATAAGAGCTAACTCTAAACAACTAGACAATATATTTATTGTTCTCATAGTCACATAAGAGCTAACTCTAAACAACTAGACAATAGATCTATTGTTCTCATAGCCACATAAGAGCTAACTCTAAACAACTAGACAATAGATCTATTGTTCTCATAGTCACATAAGAGCTAACTAAACAACTAGACAATAGATCTATTGTTCTCATAGTCACATAAGAGCTAACTAAACAACTAGACAATAGATCTATTGTTCTCATAGTCACATAAGAGCTAACTAAACAACTAGACAATAGATCTATTGTTCTCATAGTCACATAAGAGCTAACTCTAAACAACTAGACAATAGATCTATTGTTCTCATAGCCACATAAGTACCCCCTTGTGTGCACGGACGGACAGACGGTAATGGCAAAAAATATTTCTCTGAGTGTGTGTGTTTTACGTTTATTTATCGTCGCTACCAGGTTGCCCATATGAGCCTGAAGAGATTAGTTATTTTAGACAGTTGGAGGATAGTGCAATGATACAGAAAAAGACCCATTCCAGAGTCTCCTCTGGTTCTTTTACGTGCACGGTGTAAAGCACCGACACGAGACCTCAGATTAAAGTCCCATCTGAAAGACTGTTAATATTATTAGGGTCAGACGGGGATCGAACCTGTGATCCCTGGATTACCAGTCCAGCGTGTTAGAACTAGACTACAGATCCATCACATTAGGGGAGACATAACCAGGTGTAAATGAAATGCATAAAAGCATGCTCCCAGAGACTACACCCGCGTGCCACTGTTACGTGCATGCCCGTATAGTCTTTTATGGACAATATATTTTCCACATTTTCGACGGAAACAATATTGTTTTCAATCATCTATGGGTCCTAGTTTATTTATTAACCCTTAACCCGCCAATCACAACTAAAGTCACTTTTGCAAATAGCATAGAGCCAGATCAGACGGCACATTCTGCCATCTGATCAGGCTCTAGACTGTTTGCTATTCAAATAGTGGAACTAAAACACTTATCTGAATAGCAAACAACATAGATCCTGATCAGACACGATGCTACGCCTCGGCTGATCTGGATCTATGTTGTTTGCACATTGCGTCTAATTTATTCGGCAGGTTACGGGTTAACTGACAATGATATTGAACTCACCTTTAAATCTCTATGGACTATGCCTTTGTTATGTAAATACTCTACGGAGGTCAACAACTGCCTCATAATTACTCTGAAAGCAAATATAATACAGGGTTCATTCAGCATCTCACACGATATTATATTACAAATATCTATTACTGCATTATTCAGGGATCATTCTAGAGGGCGATGTGGGCAAAATTGTCGCCCTAGGAACCCTGACTTCGCCCTTGGGGGCCCCACTTCTCCCTAAAAAAATATATTTTTTGGTTTTTACGATTTTCAAACAAAATTGTGTCTAGTCACTGGCTCATTATAAAGCACTCCTTCTATTCAAATGTTGTATTTAATGGTTGTACTGTGCATTTTAACTCTATTTTGCAGAAGTATATTAAAGAACACCATTTAAGGAAGCGATCACGCGCTTTCTCACTTCTCCCAAAAATTCTGACCTAGAATGAGGGTTCATTGAGTCGGTTTTTCATTTTGATAAAAGGTCATCTGCCTAAAGGCACTTATATTTTATGTTATATTTCGGGTTTTACGCCTGCATCAGCACCATTTTGGGCTATATCGCCGGCGGGCAGTTTACCTAACAACACCTTTCCTGGGCAGGCTCCAGCGGTTAACCAGTACTTGGTGCACCAACCTCCGTAAGAAACTGCCAATTCAATATTTTTGGCTAATTATCCTGGGTATACGATTACCGGTGACATAAGCAATAACCTGTGTATTTGTGTTTCAAAAAGAGGCTGTGTAAATAATGTTCCCTCTCAGCATACTGATATTTATTTTATTGTATGCAATATCGGTTAGTAAGAAATAAATCCTAACTGAATCAAAAACTCTCCCTCGTGGCGATGGATTCCATCAGGAATGAGGTCTCGAGAATGATTAATATAAGTTGTAAGAACTTGTTTTCGCAATCAAGCTAAAATTAATTTGTATAAACTAATATATATATCATTGTCATATGGGCCGCCGTTTTGCTATTTATTCATTATTTATGGATTCCTTTTGATATTTGGAATTCCATTTGATTTTTGGATATCCATAATTCGATTAAATAGCAAATGGCGCGCCTGAAATAGAATTATGGATATCCATAAATGCTGAATAAATGGCAAAACGGTGCCCCATATTGCCAGCACTCCACGAAAGGTGCACACAAAAACATTGTATAAACTAAAAACAAAGAGAAAGCAACAGCACTGACCTTTTATTTACAATATCAATTATCGGGGAAGATGTAAATTTTGCCTCAAGTTTACACAAATAGCAATAAATGCCATATACATACATTGTGTATACATGTAAGGTAATCACGCGGCGTGACTAACGTCACATGAGCGGCGGCACTTTACAAACGTCAAATGCAGCCGATACTGAACATTGAAATTCATCTAAATATTGACTACATGAACGAAAACTTCCGAAAGGACTGAAAAAAGAACAAGTTTTGAATAAACGAATGTATTTATATACGTAGAAATGACATTAAATTTTCAGCTTGATTTTGCTTCTGAAGGAAATACTAAACACAAATGTGCATGTGAGGTTAATTTGGATTTATTCTGTTATCACCGCCAATTAGTAATCACTGATAAATGTATTTTTTTATTTAAGTTTATTTAACGTCGCTACTGGCTACATTTGAGCGACGGGCAGTTTTACCTAACAACACATTTCCTGGGCAGGCTCCAGCGGTTAACCAGTATTTGGTGCACCAACCTCCGTAAGAAACTGCCAACTTTTTCATATATATATATAAAAAGACACGGTCTGAGCGGGTCTTGAACTCGTGACAATCAGTGACGATAGGTTACAGTGGTATACAAGCCTGCGACCGTAACCACTTGACCACGGAGACGGTGAGCGAGTATTTGGTTTAACGGCGCATCAGCACAGTTCAGGCTATATCGCGCCGGGTTAAGTATATTGTATACAAGATATCTACAATTAAAAATAGTATGTAGATAATATACTGTATGTAGTAAAATTGTAATGACGAAAGGTCAATTGCAACAAAATGTATCAAGCTGTAAAAATGATAAAAAACGTCAGTTGTAAAACTTACAATTTATGGAAAAGATGTGATTCATTTAAAAATGCAATAATGTATTTAAAATCAATTGACGAAAAGCTCCTTCATTGTCACAACTGTATAATATTTTCGACGAATGAGTGCTAAATCTACACAGTGAATTAAGATGTGTTCAACATGTATAGAGGAATGGCATGGTATACACGGAGACGGACTAAACAGATATTATGCAATATGGTCACTGGGTATAATTTGTGTTTTGATTAAGCCCGACATATTCAAGAATATATATTCGAGGTTCATATATCAGCTGAAAAGGTCAGGAATGATATGACATACATTATCCATTATTAATTCATCATATTGCAAACAATACATATTGTAGTATTAGACATGCCCATACCTGGTACGTTTTTCTGACAACGTTACAACCTGAGTAAGATAATCAAACAGCTCTCCCTGTTTACATCTGAAAATATAATGAACACCAGTCTAGTTTACAGCTGAAACTATAATGAACACCAGTCCAGTTTACAGCTGAAAATATAATGAACACCAGTCCAGTTTACAGCTGAAAATATAATTAAAACCAGTCCAGTTTACAGCTGAAAATATAATGAACACCAGTCCAGTTTACAGCTGAAAATATAATGAACACCAGTCCAGTTTACAGCTGAAAATATAATGAACACCAGTCCAGTTTACATCTAAAAATATAATGAACACCAGTCCAGTTTACATATGAAAATATAATGAACACCAGTCCAGTTTACAGCTGAAAATATAATGAACAACAGTCCAGTTTACAGCTGAAAATATAATGAACACCAGTCCAGTTTACAGCTGAAAATATAATGAACACCAGTCCAGTTTACATCTGCTAATATAATGAACACCAGTCCAAGTTACTACCCTCATGTACTATAGTACATACTTTATATATATATATATAGTCTCGCATACAAGACGATTTTCTTACAACCAAATTATGGCCTCAAAGTGGCTTCCCATCTTATGAGTTCTAAAAATATGTTAAATGGTATCATGATATTTACATTTTTGAAAAGAACCCTGACATGGAATATTTCTTCAACTTGCACTGGCCAAACATGCAATTTATACATGGTCTGGTGTCCATTTTATCAACCTGTCTTATATGCGAGTGCATGCCAAAGCCCACAGATTTCATGACCGATGTTGGGGGGGGGGGGAGGGGGTCGTTTTACAGGCAAATATGGACGGACACACAAGTGTACACAATGAGCACATTTTATATTTGTTTGGTAACCAGTCACCGCAGAAGATGTTCCTCAACAAGAGCGCAATCCATCGTCTCATAAGACAGACGGAGGCTGATGATGTAAGGGCAACCAGGGCTTAAGCTAGACCCAAATTTTTGGAAGAAGTGAGAACGTGCGCGATTGCATCATCTAATGGTATTATTTAATTCATTTCAACAAAATAGGATTAAAATACACAATAGTTATGACCATTAAATACAACATTTAAATAGGAGTGCTCTACAATGGCCAGTGTATCTTACAAGACAATATTTTGTCTGAAAATTGTAAAAAAAAAAAAAAAAAATGTTTAGGAAGAAGTGGACCCAAGGGTCACTACTTCACCCATGTAGCCCTCTAGAATGAGCTCTGCAAACTATTTAATAACTTGTAGATTTCTCACAGATTTGTCACCAACTTCGAACAACATTCTTATTAACCCTTTCCTTCATAGAGATTTAGGTTAATAAACCATACAAACGACAGTCATTTAGCAATCATGCAGTAGATAAGTAGTCGCCATATCTATCCCACCTCCATAGATATTACTGGGACTACATGAGATTTAGGTTAATATACTATTTTATCTCCATACAAACGATAGCCATTTAGCTATCATGCTATCAACATTGGTTTGGCTACTACATTGTCAATGTAGGTCGTATTGATAATGGCGTCAAGAGGTGCTTCTATGAGGGAAATGGTTAAGCGTATTTGAAACCTTACAGCTTATTACACCGTATGCAGTAAAAACCCTATACCACCCCGATTTCGAGACCACCCCGCTATTGCGAATGATTTTTTTCAGAACGGAATATTTCACTATACATGTCGATGGTCATTGACCCCGATAACCAGACCACCCCGTTATTCCGTAATACGACCAGTTAATTCAGACAAATGCCATTAATCCTATGCTAATTGAACCCCTAATACGACCGCGGGCGATTTTCTCACTTTCATTGATAAAACATTTTTAATTATGTCCCTGTTTTATGACAATTAAGCGACAACTTTATGGTTAAGTGAGATAAACACGGAAGTGTTGATTGTAAATGATTGGTTTTGATTGCTTTTAATCTTTTGTATATTGTCTGGAGTGGAATATGCAGCTAAAGTTGTACTGCATGTGTAAGGACTTGGGCACTCTGTCACAGGACTTAGCCAAGATGAGATCGAGAAATAATCCGTGAAAGTGAAGTGTTTATATAGCAGTCAACCCATGAATGTTTTTTTTTTAATAATGAATGATTGATGATGATATGTACCTTTCAAACTACTGTGCTTGGTATACACAATATAATTAATGAAAACAAGAAAATAAATGTTGAAAATAAATGGATTAACTCATTTACATTGTTCTTTATTTAATTATTAATTAATTAATTGTGATATACAGTTGTCTATGAATGGATTTCAGAAGTACAATCCTAAACCATAGAAACAACCAACCCTTCTGTAATTAAAACAGAAACACCAAGAAATTATCATGTGTGAAAGTACATTGTACATGTAGTAAAATTATCATAATTTGGTCTTCTGGACGAAACTCGATAAAGAGACCACCCCGCTAATAAGACCACTTTTTGGAAGTCCCATAGGTGGTCTTATTATAGGGGTTTTACTGTATAATGATAAATTTAATTTCCTCGTAACATGCATACAACATGATGTAAATTTCTACATTCTGATTTCATACCCTTTTATACTTTTGCTAACTTTACAGCTGTTTGCAGTCAGCCTAAAAGTACCTCGGAGCGTGTGTATATTGTGTTCAAATGAATTGAAATAATTATCAAATATGTCTGAATTCGACAGGTGTTCATTACAATTGAACCCCTATCTATATATTCTATATTTATTGAGGCCATCTCTCCACAATTGTAGGCAGTGGTATGGAGACAAAAGCATGATTGTCTGTCTCAGTGTTTAATTTATATTTATTGTGTGGCAATCTATGACTGAAGGCAATGAATGATACCTTGTCACTGTTGCGAGAAGGGTCGTAACTACCAGGGTTCATTCTAGGTCAGAATTTTTGGGAGAAGTGAGAAAGCGCGTGATCGCTTCCTTAAATGGTGTTCTTTAATATACTTCTGCAAAATAGGGTTAAAATGCACAGTACAACCATTAAATACAACATTTGAATAGAAGGAGTGCTTTATAATGGGCCAATGGGCCAGTGTATCTTACTAGATAACATTTTTTTTTTTAGGGAGAAGAATTTCGCCCACATCGCGCCCTCTAGAATGATCCCTGAACTACATGTATAAATAATGCCTGATCCATTTGCTGTTAGTATATACAAATTTATTTTACCTCGATTGCGAAACAAGTTCTTACAACTTATATTAATCATTTAGGCTGTCCGATTAGCGCAGTGGTTAGCGCGCTCGCTTCTCACCAATGCAACCCGGGTTTGATTCTCGGAACGGGAAGTATGTGAGATGGTACGGTGGTCGCCAGATCGGACAGGTGGGTTTTCTCCGGGTACTCCGGTTTCCTCTCACACGAATATACATATACGCTTTCATCGGCGCCAACGAGAGTGATTAATATAAGTTAAAGGTGTTAAATAAATAAACAACAGCTTATATTAGGTCACATGGTGACTTTCCAGCTATTAATGGTGGGTGTTTATACAAATTTATTTTAGCTCGATTGCGAAACAAGTTATTACAACTTATATTAATCACTCTCGAGACCTCATTCCTGATGGAATCCATCGCCACGAGGGAGAGAGAAGAGGGGCAATGTGGAATTTAAATGCCTTGCCTAAGGGACACATTCATAACGGCTCCAGTGGGGCTTGAACTTCAAATTTGCTTTTCCTTGTACTGGTTATATACAAGCGTTCCGTCTGATCAGGCTCTACATGTACATGTGTGCTGTTTGCTATTCCGATAGTGGAGCTAAAACATTTGGCTGAATAGCAAACAACATAGATCCTGATCAGATGGGCTGATCTGGATCTATGTTGTTTGCAAATGATTATATTTACTTAGCAGGCACAGGGTTAAAGACCATGCGAGGTTTCCTATTGGTACGATAATAGGTATATCTTCGTTTACGAGATACAAGCATGTATAGTTTACTATAGGCCAAAGGGAGTGGACACTTCGTTGAGTGCCCTAACAGGCCTTGACTCTAGGGCCAACCAGGGTTCATTCTAGATCAGAATATTTGGGAGAAGTTAGAAAGCGCGTGGTTGGGTCCATAAAAGATATTATTTAATAAATTTCAACAAAATATGGTTAAAATGGCACAGTACATGTATGACCATTAAATACAACATTTGAATAGAAGGTCTGCTTTATAAAGGGCCATGACTGGACAACATTTTGTATGAAAATTGTAAAAAAAAAAAAATTATTCTAGGTAGAAGTGGGAAGAAGAGGGAGAAGTCCCTAGGGCGTCTATTTCGCCCACATTGTCCTCTAGATAGAATGATCCCTGGGGCTAACCATCTGTATATCCTGGCAGGCATTATGGTATCTATATACCGTAGATAACAGATACTGATATCATCTGAATCGCCATCAATATTAGCTATAGAAATTTATAAAGCTAGTGTGCATATTAAATTGATCTTGGGATTCATTGATGTGGAAGTTTTCCATGTTTGTTAAGCATGGTTCCTAAGGGTTACAAAGGTTTAGATCGGGGCTCATTCTAGAGGGCGACATGGGCAAAATAAACACCATAGGGACCCCGACTTCTCCCAAGGATTAGGCCCCACTTGTGTATGAAAATTGTAATAATAAAAAAAGGGAGAAATATGGCCCCCAGAGGGTGAAGTCATGGTCCCTAGGGTGAAGTCATGGTCCCTAGGGTGAAGTCATGGTTCCTAGGGTGAAGTCAGGGTCTCTAGGGTGAAGTCAGGGTCCCTAGGGTGAAGTCAGGGTCCCTAGGGTGAAGTCAGGGTCCCTAGGGCAAAGTCAGCATCCCTAGGGTGAAGTCATGGTCCCTACGGCAAAGTCATGGTCCCTAGGATGAAGTCAGGGTCCCTACGGCAAAGTCATGGTCCCTAGGGTGAAGTCATGGTCCCTAGGGTGAAGTCAGGGTCTCTAGGGTGAAGTCAGGGTCCCTAGGGTCCCTAGGTGAAGTCAGGGTCCCTAGTGCAAAGTCAGCATCCCTAGGGTGAAGTCATGGTCCCTACGGCAAAGTCATGGTCCCTAGGATGAAGTCAGGGTCCCTAGGGTGAAGACAGGGTCCCTAGGACAAAGTCAGGGTCCCTAGGGTGAAGTCATGGTCCCTAAGGTGAAGTCAGGGTCCCTATGGCAAAGTCAGGGTCCCTAGGGCAAAGTCATGGTCCCTAGGACGAAGTCAGGGTCCCTAAGGCAAAGTCAGGGTCCCTAGGGTGAAGTCAGCATCCCTAGGGTGAATTCATGGTCCCTAAAGCGAAGTAAGGGTCCCTAGGGTGAAGTCAGGGTCCCTAGGGTGAAGTCAGGGTCCCTAGGGTGAAGTCAGGGTCCTTAGGACAAAGTCAGGGTCCCTAGGGCAAAGTCCCTAGGACGAAGTCAGGGTCCCTAGGGTGACTGTTTCGCCCACCTTGCCCTCTAGAATGATCCCTGTTTTCATACAAAATCTTGTCCAGTAATTTACACTGGCCATTGTATTCAACTGTTGTATTCAATGGTCATATTGTGTATTTTAACCAAAGTTTATCAAACGTTTATTGGTGGAAACCTTAATATCAATAATGAATCGAAACTGTTGCATCAAAATTGAAACTGTTGCATCGAGATATCTCTGTCTTTATAACTTGACCGATATTGTTCTGAGGTTGGGGTTTCAGGGGGAGAGTGTGTGTGTGTGTTTTACGTTTATTTATCGTCACTACCGGTTGCCCATATGAGCGACGCCTCCTGAAGAGATTAGTCACTTTAGATTGTCGGAGGATAGTGCAATGATACAGACAGAGACCCATTCCAGATTCTCCTCTGGTTCTTTTACGTGCACGGTGTACAGCACCGACACAAGACCTCGGTTTAACGTCCCATCTGAAAGACTGTTAATTTTATTAGGGTCAGACGGGGGATCGAACCTGTGATCCATGGATTACCAGTCCAGCGTGTTACCACTGAACTACAGATCCATCTGTGTTTCAGGGAGAGGCAGTCAAGCAGCTTATTAGGGTAGCTATTAAACCTTTTTTTCAATTCTTCTTGTTCATCTTTAGTATTCTGTTAAGCGTATCTAGTCATTTTCTTATTCAATCTAAACCAATACTTTTCTTGAAAGACTTACTTATATTAGTGCTACATACATCGGAACAAATTCATAGCAAAATTGACCTTTTGGAAACGGACGTTGCTAATGTTTTCAAAACTTGTAGCCCAATTATTTTCCATTTTGAAAATGTCATGTACATGTTATTAGGTTTTATGTATGTTATTAATGTGACAGTAATGTTATTGTGATTTGTAAATTGTATTCATCATTATGGAAAAAGTTGCAATAAAATATTATTAAATTAAATTATTTTAACCATATTTTGTTGAAAGATATTAACCCTTTCAACCCCACAGGCCTCTAAATAGACTTATGAAAAGTGTAGATCCAGATGAGCCGGCTCGTAACGAGCCGTCTCATCAGGATCTGCACTTTTTTGCCAGTAATAATTATTACTATTTTTAGATAAAATTACCCATTTTGATAAATGAACTGATCCAAATATAATTTTGTTATTAATTTATTGGTCTAAAAATATCATGGACCAGTCCATGTCAGTTACTTGGGGTTGAAAGGGTTAATAATACAACTTAAGGATGCAATCATGCGATTTCTCATTGGGTGTGTTTGATCTTTGTTTAGATCATTGGTGCATTAGATATTTTTTGTATTCAATTATTATGACTAATTCATCATTGCCTGTAATCTAAGGTCAACATCCTAAAATAAAATGTGTACCGTAATGATTCTAATAGATGCACGGGTATTTATTACACTCCTGGCCCCGAGGTTATAAAACTTTTCTCAGATCTCAAACTCAATTCACGATGCTCCTCCACAACTGGTCAGTGTCACGATGTTCCTCCCCAACTGGTCGGTGTCACGATGCACCTCCCCAACTGGTCAGTGTCACGATGCTCCTCCACAACTGGTCAGTGTCACGATGGTCCTCCACAACTGGTCAGTGTCACGATGCTCCTCCACAACTGGTCGGTGTCACGATGCTCCTCCACAACTGGTCGGTGTCACGATGCACCTCCACAACTGGTCGGTGTCACGATGCACCTTCACAATGGTCGGTGTCACATGCGACCTTCACAACTGGTCGGTGTCACGATGCTCCTCCACAACTGGTCGGTGTCACGATGCACCTCCACAACTGGTCGGTGTCACGATGCTCCTCCACAACTGGTCGGTGTCACGATGCTCCTCCACAACTGGTCGGTGTCACGATGCTCCTCCACAACTGGTCGGTGTCACGATGCTCCTCCACAACTGGTCGGTGTCACGATGCTCCTCCACAACTGGTCGGTGTCACGATGCTCCTCCACAACTGGTCGGTGTCACGATGCTCCTCCACAAACTGGTCGGTTGTCACGATGCTCCTCCACAACTGGTCGGTGTCACGATGCTCCTCCACAACTGGTCGGTGTCACGATGCTCCTCCACAACTGGTCGGTGTCACGATGCTCCTCCACAACTGGTCGGTGTCACGATGCTCCTCCACAACTGGTCGGTGTCACGATGCACCTCTCCAACTTGTCTGTATGAAACCCATCATTTTCCAGTTGAATTTTGGAAATAATTAAGCATCAGTTTAAACTCCGGCCCCCTGATTCAAACAAACATAGACCATATCAGTGTTTTTCCGGAATTACTTTTCATGTATACATGCATATTTGATCCACATTAATTGTGGTTGGTGTTACACAAGTCAGTGTTACACCCAGTCAGTCAGGCGCGTAGCTAGGCTTACGCATGTACGCACGTGCGTAAGATTGATTTTGACAGTTCATGAAAATGAAATAAATGCGAAAAATGCAATATAAACTGGATCGTAAGGGGGTAGGCCTAAGGGGGACATTGATCATTCACAAGAAAGCAGACATGAACGAAATGCCAACATATATTGATTGTAGCTGATAGTAGGCAAAAGTCACCTAAGACCATATAGTGGGATAAAAAAAATCTCCGGGTGAAGCATGCCCCCGGACCCCTGGATGGTGCATAATCCATATTTAGGCCTAGCTACGCGCCTGTCAGTGCATGTCAAATTAAATGGATGATAATAGACTATACAAACATGATTAATGTAGCATACTTACAATTCAAAGACCAGAAAGATGAATGTGGGGGTTTCAAATGCGTCATGGAGTTCAACTGAAAGTAGACAAGCATAATGATAAACATGAACATGTGCAGAATTCATGATTAACACACATGCACCACAAAGTTCAAAAGAATGTGTTATTCTAGCTATATATTACAGAACAAGAGAGCCATGAAGATCCTGGATCGCTCACTGGGATATTTTCACATTCGTTTTTTATTTTTTAAGTCAACGAAAACAATGGGACCACTACCGTGGGGTCAATTATGAACTCAAAATCACCTTTTGAATAAACTTAGTAGTGGTCCACTAGATGATGGTACATGCCAAATATCAAAGTGCTTCAGGTGCGAAAGGTCCGGAGTTCGAGCCCCACTGGAGCCGTTACGATTGTGCTCTTAGGCAAGCAAGGCATTTAAATTCCACATTGCCTCTTCTCTCTCCTTCATGGCGATGGATTCCATTAGGAATGAGGTCTCGAGAGTGATTAATATAAGTTGAAAGAACTGGTTTCGCAATCACGCTAAAATAAATTTGTATAAATTAAAGCTCTGGTCACATGGCAACCCCCCCCCCTCTATCCAACTGTTTAAGTGCAAAAACTTGGCCACCTGTTCCCAATCTCACACGCACTCAGGCGGCGTCTAGACACTTTGTACAAGATGTTGTTTTATAAGCATTAACTAAATCCATGTCAATAGAAGCTAATTTCACGAGGTGTAAAATACACTTGTGAACCGGTGAATAGAGGTCAGGTTGGAAAATACACTTGTGTACCGGTGAATAGAGGTCTGGTTGGAAAATACACTTGTGTACCGGTGAATAGAGGTCTGGTTGGAAAATACACTTGTGTACCGGTGAATAGGTGAAGGTTGGAAAATACACTTGTGTACCGTGAATAGAGGTCAGGTTGGAAAATACACTTGTGTACCGGTGAATAGAGGTCAGGTTGGAAAATACACTTGTGTACCGTGAATAGAGGTCAGGTTGGAAAATACACGTGTGTACCGGTGAATAGAGGTCAGGTTGGAAAATACACATGTGTACCGTGAATAGAGGTCAGGTTGGAAAATACACATGTGTACCGGTGAATAGAGGTCAGGTTGGAAAATACACGTGTGTACCGTGAATAGAGGTCAGGTTGGAAAATACACATGTGTACTGTGAATAGAGGTCAGGTTGGAAAAAGTTAGGATTTGATGTAAACAATTCATCGAATATTCAAATAATATTCAAATACCACTTTCGAATATTTGAATGCCATTTAGCTATTCGGTCCCATCCCTACTATATACCGCCTCCGTGGCCTAGTGGTAAAGGCATCCGTCTACGGTGCGGGAGGTCGAATGTTCGAACCTCGTCAGGGGTTCGTTCTGATATGGCCAGTTGGTGAGCCGCCAGCTAGTTAAATAATGGTTACTGATAGTCTACCAGCCTGACGCCTGGCGTACAAGCATAGGATTCGGGAAGTACTGCTGTTCATAAAAAGAGGTGTATCATAAGTCAGAATTGGCTGGCCCTTTAAGTAGGTGTGATACTATAATAAACAAACACATTACTTTTTACTTTACTTTATATATATAGATATACAACGCCAAAGGAAATATAGCAAAATAGCATCCTATCCCACAGGCAATCAATGTTTTTAGACAAATCAATATGACTTTTGCAAACAACATAGATCCAGATCAGCCGCAGTGTGACGCTGCATGCTAATCAGGATCTATGTTGATTGCTACATAGCCAAGTGTCTTAGCAAGATCATCTGAATAGCAAACAGCATAGAGCCTGATCAGATGGCACGTTCCATGGCGGATGATCTGGCTCTATGTTTTTTGCACATACTGTTTGAACGGTATCCAGAATGAAATGGGTTAAGAGATCATCATCTAATAATGCTTTAAAATGTTTTTTATCACATTGATTTCATGCCAGAGAAGATTTTTGATAGTTTGGCACTACATTGACCTAGTTTTAAGACACAATGACCTAATTTGAGCAATCTTGAAAGAGGATCACCCGATGACCATTGCTATGAAGTTTCGTGATGATTGGATTAGTGGTTCAGGATAATGTTGTTTGAAACAAAGTCTTGACGTAGCACGATGACGGACACACGGCGACGGACGGACACAGGGTGGTAACAAAAGCTCACATTAAGAGCTCAGGTGAGCTAAAAATATTTTGAAATAACCTTGAAATTAAATTTATTAAAGTGATTACATCCAACTCAACTCCTCTTCAGACCCACATCAAACTAATAGAGCGTAATACATCCCACTACGTTACACCTATCTCATTATACTTCAAATATGCATGTCATAAGTTACATATTCGCCAGTATTGCACTAAGTTCAACATACTCTCATGGGAAGGGCCAATTACTAATGTTGTTCAGAACTTGTGGCCCAACCCATTTGCTTTTGCTCTTATTATATATGTCTTTGAACTTATTATGTACATGTATATAGCAATAAACTATGATTAAACTAAAACACCTACACAGATGTCATATTAAGCTCACATTAAGAGTTCAGGTGAGCTAAAAATATTTTGAAATAACCTTGAAATTAAATTTATTAAAGTGACTTTATCCAACTCAACTCACTCTTCAGACCCACATCAAACTAACAGAGCGTAATACATCCCACTACATTACTCCTACACAGGTGTCATATTAATCTCTTAGTAGTCACATCCTGTATAACACCCGCATCAATCATCGATCCATCGATCACATTCACTGGCTTGTTCATTCATAACCTTGTGGGTAACACATGCAACTGGAGATGCATGCATACATCTCTGCCACAGCTTGGTCATACAGTGTACATGTATAGGTTAGAGTTATTAGTGTTTAAATTGGAATTTATTTCACTGAGTCATCGCCGACATATGTATTTCCACGAATGCAAGCCAGATGTGGAAAAACATGGTTCAGTGATCATGTGATGATATAAGAATGCTATCTTTCATTAACAAACACAAATATTTTTTCTTTTACGATTTCATGATTTCGGCTTTGATAAATATATTAAGTTTATACAAAGTTATTTTAGCTCGATTGCGAAACAAGTTTTTACAACTTATATTAATCACTCTCGAGACCTCATTCCTGATGGAATCCATCACCACGAGGGAGAGAGAAGAGGCAACGTGGAATTTAAATGCCTTGCCTAAGGGCACAATTATAACGGCTTCAGCGGGGCTCAAACTCCGGACCATTCGCACCTGAAGAGAACGCGCATCCACTGCATTATCACGACATCCAAAATAATATATATTACTAGGGATGGCAACGAATGGTGATTGTGATATTCGAATATTCGGATGATCTTCCAAACGAATATTCGAATATTCGCAAATTTCTCCAACTTTCGATTTCCACTTTACTCTTGCATCGCGGACAAGTAACACCGTTCTATTGAAAGTGGTGGCATGTTAGAATTATGTAAACGTGAAGTCTACTGTCAGCATTTTAAATATACGGCTTGTGTTGATTGATAAACAACTCCGCTTGTTGACTTGGTGGGTTTGTGAAAATAAAATTTCGCTCTCTGAATGGGGATAAGTTTGAAGAAATAAACTAATTTAAATTACAACAATTTTAATTAGTGAACACAATCTCTTTATATTATATTGGAATAAACAAATAAACAAACACAAACAAATAGAACACATTTATATTATATTCTGAGTCCCGTAGAGCTGGCCATTCTATTTAACAACACTAGTTAGTGTTACCTACATGCATGTCACACCCTTTAGGCAGCTTGTTTTTATTCAAGAATATGATGCTGTCCACAAAACGGCAGTCGTTTGTATCTAGGATCTAAGAGACTAGCCAGCATTGGTGTAGTAGTCCTGGCAGCATCATAAGACGAGGGTTTGAACCGACAAACTAATTCCCCACTTATGGTCCCCTTTACTCTAACTACCACTAAACTTAGTTAGTTAGTACCTGTAAAACAAATGCTTCTCAGTTTGTGTCCCGTCAAATAGACTGAATTAATCAAGTAACATGTGTAACATGTCATCACCCTCCTTTGTTATTTGGAGCCAAATCGCAATGGCATTTCGCACCTTCGGGCACGCATTGGGTCATTCTTTGTTTTCGAAACTTAATTGATTGAAATTTAAACAAACATATATATCCTTTTAAGTTATGATTTAACTGCAATTTATTAAAATTTGATTTGAATTTATTTTTTAATATTCGAATATGGTTTTAATATTTCGAACATTCGTTGCCATCCCTATATATTACTAATGTATTTGTTTTCCAAGTGTATTCATTTTAACTGCCTATTGGGAGTCTCATTTCACTACAATACACAACCGCACAGCCATTGTGTTTTGTTGGTAAAAATATGTCCGGTAAACATGTAATTTTCAATTTAGTTTCTGTACTTATTAAAAACGACATACAAATGCATTAGAACATATTACTATATAATGAACTGTCGATGACGGTCAGAAAATAGCTAACATACAAAAGTACATCCAGCCGCAGTGGAATACGAAACACAAGCAGTGGCAGAGAAAATGCCATCGTCCACTGTTTCAAAACAGCGAAAGATAGCATTTTCTTTCACCGATAAAACTCAATAATTAATTCATTGGAAAGCATAAGAGAAATTCAATTTATTGTTTCTGCTAAAATGTAATATTGTTAACATTTTCTATTTCCGCTAATGAATTTGTTGTTAGCCAAATTCCGCATATTCTAGACAATGGTAAGTAATTGCTAGTACAGACAGTTAATAAAGGTCATTGGTTTCTTTCAACATTTTACGACTGAAAATGGCAGACCTGAGAAGTGCTGCCTCGTGAGTGTTTCTACATGTAATCGGACAATAACTTATTGATTGAGGGGGGGGGGGAGCCGTCTCATCATGATCTGCACTTTTTGCCAGTAATAATTATTACTATTTTTAGATAAAATTACCCATTTTGATAAAATGAACTGGTCCAAATGTAATTTTCTTATTAATTTATTAGTCTAAAATTATCATGCACCAGTCCATGTCAGTTACTTGGGGTTGAATGGGTTAAGATAGACTTACTGATGTGTTCGTGACCAGTGGACATACGTAGAATGTTGATCTCCCGTACCGTGTCCTGCTTGGTCTGCTCCGCTTGGTACGTGTCCGATCTCTCCCCGCTAATGTCTATGATCTTCACAGCATATTCTTTGCCAGTGTTCTTTTCTGTACATTTACGCACAACGCTACTTATACCCCTGAAAGAACATCGAAACATTTAGCCCTTTCATTGAAGTGACTCTTGACACCATTACCCATACCACATACATCGTTTGTTTGTTCGGGTTTTATGCCTTCATCGGTAGCACCATTTTGGCCTATATCGCAGGCGGGCCGTTTAACCTAACAACACCTTTCCTGGGCAGGCTCCAGCGGTTAACCAGTACTTGGTGCACCAACCACTGTAAGAAACTGCAAACTTCTAAATAAACAGACATGGCCTAAGCGGGGCTCGAAATAGTGACCATCAGTGATGATAGGTTACAGTGGTATAAAAGTCAGCGACACTGCCTATTATGCAACGGGGCTTGAACCAGTGATGGTAGGTTACAGTGGTATACAAGTCGGCGACCGTAACCACTCAACCATGGAGATGGCCTCCCCACATACATTGACAATGTAGTAGCCAAACCAACATCCATAATATAGGTCAGATTCTCACTGCAAGACTCACAGATAGGACAAACAACAAGGAATGAAACAGTGACCACTAACTCTCAGATAGGACAAACAACAAGGAATGAAACAGTGACCACTAACTCACAGATAGGACAACCAACAAGGAATGAAACAGTGACCACTAACTCACAGATAGGACAAACAACAAGGAATGAAACAGTGACCACTAACTCACAGATAGGACAAACAACAAGGAATGAAACAGTGACCACTAACTCACAGATAGGACAAACAACAAGGAATGAAACAATGACCACTAACTCACAGATAGGACAAACAACAAGGAATGAAACAGTGACCACTAACTCACAGATAGGACAAACAACAATTATGTTATATTTCGGGTTTTACGCCTGCATCAGCACCATTTTGGGCTATATCGCCGGCGGGCAGTTTACCTAACAACACCTTTCCTGGGCATGCTCCAGCAGTTAACCAGTACTTGGGTGCACCAACCTCCGTAAGAAACTGCCAACTTTTTCATATAAATGAGACACGACCTGAGCGGGGCTCGAACCCGTGTGACCATCAGTGATGATAGGTTACAGTGGTATAAAAGTCAGCGACCTTAACCACTCGACCACGGAGGCGGTGGACAAACAACAAGGAATGAAACAGTGACCACTAACTCACAGATAGGACAAATAACAAGGAATGAAACAGTGACCACTAACTCAAAGATAGGACAAACAACAAGGAATGAAACAGTGACCACTAACTCACAGATAGGACAAACAACAAGGAATGAAAGAGTGACCACTAACTCACAGATAGGACAAACAACAAGGAATGAAAGAGTGACCACTAACTCACAGATAGGACAAACAACAAGGAATGAAACAGTGACCACTAAACTCACAGATAGGACAAACAACAAGGAATGAAACACTGACAACTAACTCACAGATAGGACAAACAACAAGGAAACAGTGACCACTAACTCACAGATAGGACAAACAACAAGGAATGAAACACTGACCACACACACAGATAGGACAAACAACAAGGAATGAAACACTGCCCCCCCCACACAGACAGGACAAACAACAAGGAATGAAACACTGCCAACACACACACACACACACGACAAACAACAAGGAATGAAACACTGCCCACACACAGATAGGACAAACAACAAGGAATGAAAAACGCCCACACACACAGACAGGACAAACAGCAAGGAATGAAACAGTGCCCTCACACACAGACAGGACAAACAACAAGGAATTAAACACTGCCACACACACAGACAGGACAAACAACAAGGAATGAAACACTGCCCCGCACACAGACAGGACAAACAACAAGGAATGAAACAGTGCCCCCACACACAGACAGGACAAACAGCAAGGAATGAAACAGTGCCCACACACACAGACACGACAAACAGCAAGGAATGAAACAGTGCCCACACACACAGACACGACAAACAACAAGGAATGAAACAGTGACCACACACACAGACACGACAAACAACAAGGAATGAAACAGTGACCACACACAAGACACGACAAACAACAAGGAATGAAACAGTGACCACACACACAGACACGACAAACTACAAGGAATGAAACAGTGCCCACACACACAGACACGACAAACAACAAGGAATGAAACATGGCCACACACACAAGACAGACAAACAGCAATGAATGAAACAGTGACCACACACACAGACACGACAAACAGCAAGGAATGAAACAGTGCCCACACACACACAGATAGGACAAACAGCAAGGAATGAAACAGTGCCCACACACACAGACACGACAAACAACAAGGAATGAAACAGTGCCCACACACACAGACACGACAAACTACAAGGAATGAAACAGTGCCATCACACAGACACGACAAACAGCAAGGAATGAAACAGTGCCCTCACACACAGACAGACACGACAAACAGCAAGGAATGAAACAGTGCCCACACACACACAGATAGGACAAACAGCAAGGAATGAAACAGTGACCACTAACTCACAGATAGGACAAACAACAAGGAATGAAACAGTGACCACTAACTCACAGATAGGACAAACAGCAAGGAAACAGTGACCACTAACTCACAGATAGGACAAACAACAAAGAATGAAACAGTGACCACTAACTCACAGATAGGACAAACAACAAGGAATGAAACAGTGACAACTAACTCACAGATAGGACACACAACAAGGAATGAAACAGTGACCACTAACTCACAGATAGGACAAACAACAAGGAATGAAACACTGACGACTAACTCACAGATAGGACAAACAACAAGGAATGAAACACTGACCACTAACACACAGATAGGACAACAACAAGGAAACAGTGACCACTAACTCACAGATAGGACAAACAACAAGGAATGAAACACTGACCACACACACAGATAGGACAAACAACAAGGAATGAAACACTGCCCCCCCCACACAGACAGGACAAACAACAAGGAATGAAACACTGCCAACACACACACACACACACGACAAACAACAAGGAATGAAACACTGCCCACACACACAGATAGGACAAACAACAAGGAATGAAACACTGCCCACACACACAGACAGGACAAACAGCAAGGAATGAAACAGTGCCCTCACACACAGACAGGACAAACAACAAGGAATTAAACACTGCCCCCACACACAGACAGGACAAACAACAAGGAATGAAACAGTGCCCACACACACAGACAGGACAAACAGCAAGGAATGAAACAGTGCCCACACACACAGACACGACAAACAACAAGGAATGAAACAGTGACCACACACACAGACACGGAAACAACAAGGAATGAAACAGTGACCACAACACAGACGGACAAACAACAGGAATGAAACAGTGACCACACACACAGACACGACAAACACAAGGAATGAAACAGTGACCACACACACAGACAGGACAAACTACAAGGAATGAAACAGTGCCCACACAAACAGACACGACAAACAACAAGGAATGAAACAGTGACCACACACACAGACACGACAAACAGCAATGAATGAAACAGTGACCACACACACAGACACGACAAACAGCAAGGAATGAAACAGTGCCCACACACACACAGATAGGACAAACAGCAAGGAATGAAACAGTGCCCACACACACAGACACGACAAACAACAAGGAATGAAACAGTGCCCACACACACAGACACGACAAACTACAAGGAATGAAACAGTGCCCTCACACAGACACGACAAACAGCAAGGAATGAAACAGTGC